>JAINUW010000499.1:0-600000 GCA_020205615.1 Panax quinquefolius | reverse complement strand
TTCGTCGTGCCATCCAACTACGGTCTGGATAGAGGTCCATGATTCCACGGTACCTACTACAGACAACATGAGCTTATTAATCATATGACTTGAGCATACTTGTAACCATATGACTTGAGCATACTTGTAAGCATATGATTAACATTTCAGCATACTTGTAAGCATATGACTTGAGCATACTTGTAACCATATGAATACGTAAGGTATAAGAAACTTTAAATGTGAAACTTTACTTAGTATGAGAAACTAAGTAAATACTACTTAGTTTAATAGTTGTATTATATCATGTTATTTTATTTTATTTTGTTTTAAATTTGTTTTTATTGTTAATCGTAAGTGAATACGTAAGGTATTTCATTCATGCTAGCTTTATATCAGTAATACATATTTGGTTGGTATTCAGATGCATTAAAATGTTTCTTCTTAAGAAAACTACCACCATCTAAGGCTTCACGCCAAGAATTGAAGAGTCCATCTAAGGCCTCGGCTAACATGTTTTAAGATTATACCCCTCACGGTCCCTTTCTATAATCTTTTATGTTTTGGGATAGTCACAATTTGTCGGCGAAATTTATAGCTTCTATAACATTTTGTAGCTTTATTCTTGTATACATAAGTGTTAAATACCCTTGTTTTTCTGTTATAGCCAAAATAGTCTCTTTATTGACCAAGTGTGTCTAGTTACCTTCTCTGTTGCACTAACAGTTCCCTAGCACTGCCTATTTTGGCTTAACAGTCCCCCAATAGCTTACCATGCTGACAACCAAGCTTGGCTTGGCCCCGTGAGGCTTGGCTAAGCTATGTGTGGCCTCATGTGGCCTCGTGGCCCCAAGCCCAGCCCATCAGCTCCAACAGCCCCTTAATAGGCTCTACAAACTTCAACTACAATATAGACTAGCCACATTCAACTACAAACTTATACTAATTATGAACATTTTTCAAACTTATACTTATAATACTTAAAAAAAATTCACCAGAGTCTCCCCTACAATATAGACCAGCCACATGCACGATAGCATGCATATATGGACATTTCTAGGCACCCAAGACACAAACCAAGATAAATATACAAATTTCCAATACAATAAGACCAAAACAATAACAATTGAATGCAAATTAAAGCAGTAAAAAATTCAGACCCATATACATTACCAATATAATATTAATCAAAACATTACCAATATACAATTATATATGAATTTTAGTTTTAACAAACATACATTATAAATGAATTTTATAATTAACATCAATTAGCATATTTGATGTGAATTATGGATAAACTTCTTTAAACCTTCTTCTTGATTAAATTATGGATAAACTTAATTCCTAGTTATGTTTTATGTCAAGGTGTGATTCCACAGGCACTTTATATCAAGAACCTTCTGTTTTAAATCAAGAAGTTGTATATTCCAAGTCTTTGTTTTTATCCACTTTGATTTTTTGCTCCATTAGCTGCCAATTTGAACCAGGAAGTCCTAGGAATTGGATGGAATTTTTATTTTTATTTTGACCATAGGCTTCAAAATGATAAATGCGTTCATCTCAAATGAGCTACCATTTTTACTGTGTAAATGTGTTCATATTATATTATCAAAAAATATGAACTTATCGGAATCCCAATGCTCATAAAATTGTTCATCATCTCATGTTTTACCTAAAATGTGCTTCGTTAATGGAGATACATATGAGACTTCATACCAAAAGTTGATTTGATTTAACAAAATATTGGCACTTCAATCTGAGATACTTTCATAATTCATTTGTTTTCACTATTAAGCATGAGAAAGCATTTGAGCATGAAGCAGCCCCAAATTTGCTTACAAAAAACAAAAAAAAACAACCCAAAAAACACACGAACAAACAACAAACAACCGAAAAAAGAAGAAGAATTTCTTACCTCTAAAATTAAACTGATTTGAAGAAGATTGAACACACGAATCGAGCGAACGCCTCTTCTCTTCTCTTCTCCCCCTTCTCCCTCTTCTCCCTCTTCTGTCGCCCTCTTTTTTTTCTCTTTGAATCGAGCGAACTCCCCGAGCTGAATCATTTAAGAGTCGTGATCGTCATCGATCGCTGATTTTTAATGACGTGGACTCTTTCAACGACCGTATGCGGTCGCTGATAAAGATTAGTCGCAACAAAAAACCGCGCCAGGTTTCGCACCAAATTTTTTGGGGGAAAATTCATATCAGCGACCGATCAGCCACCGCATGCGGTCGCTGATATCAACTAGCGAGTAGAATTCATCCCGATCGCAGATAGCGGTCGCTAATACTATTATCAGCGATCGAATATCCGATCGCTGATATTATTGGTCGCAGATAGGCCTTTTTTTGTAATGTATTGAGGTAGCAGACTTCTCTTCTTCTTTCTCTCTATAATTTCTCTCTATAATAATTGCTCTATAGCTTTAGTGAATTGGTGAGAAATAAAGGAAGAATGAGCTTCTGTTTATAGAAAAATATAGTTTCGATAATTGCACGTTTTGGGGACCGAAATATTATAGTATAACACCTTCCTCTTTTTCTTCATTTTTAATTTAGTCCTGCAAGTATTATCAAACTTGCACCACCTCCCCTAATAGTAAATAATGTGAATCAATAGTAAATCATGTGAATCAATAGTTCTAAACATGTGAAAATACGAATTACAGTATAGTACCTCCATCTATACCTCCATTTTTAACTTAGTCATGCAAGTATTATCAATCTTGCACCACCACCCCTAATAGTACAAGAATGTGAATCAATAGTACACACATGTGAACAAATAGTTATAATCATGTGAATTAATAGCAATTAATTGCTCATTTATCTGATTAATTACCCGATTGGTCAGTATAACTTCCAGACATCAATTAATATCGAAATAAATGTTAATTTCCACTAACACTAATAATTCCAACACAGTAGAACTATCAAATTCATCATTAATATTATAACTCATAATATTTAACAACCGTGTCGTTCCTGTGAAAGAGGGGCTTTAGATAAGGATTTCTCCTTATTGGTAGCCATAATTAGATGACCAAGCCTCTCCTTGATGAGAACTTCTGACATTGTAAATATTACAATTTAATAATATGATTAACTTTGTCGTCTCAATTATTGATTTAATAATATATCATATTATGCGATGATAATCTTTGTGACAATAATTGAATCAATAATATGAGAGATATGATCGCAAAGAATTCTTGTAGCAATAATCGAGTATAACTGAGTGACTTCTCACGTAAGCATCAATAATCAATATCGTGTGTTACTATGCAACCACGTGTATTACTGTACTTTTACTACCAGGTAGTTCAACAGTTTTAACGGTAACACTTTTGCCGTTATTTTTATAACAAGATAATTCTATCGTTTTACGACAATACTTCCGTTGTGGGGTCCAACAATGATTATACCTTCGTACGAATGTTCCCTATTAAAATGAATATTCCCCGACCAATCAAATATTATATAACCACTTGCTTACTTTGCAAAATTTATAAATATTACCCACAACTATAACATTATATCAAATCCACACCATAATATTCAAAAATATATTTCGAGAAAATTATTCTTTATTCATAAAAGTTAGGGTCTTACAAGGAATTTGAGAAATCAAATTTCTATTTAAGAAGATAGACAAGCTTTTTGCTGAATAGTTAAAGATCGGTTCGATCAATTCTGATCGAGATCTACTGGTAATGATTGTGTATGCTATGTACCCTGGTATGTATACGTTTTAAAACGGTGATTCCGGGGACGGAATCATTATAAGGGAGGGTGAATGTAATAACCCGGTATTTTTTATATAATTAAATAAGAAATTTTGTGTATAAATATTTTTTTTATTTTATTTATTAAAGGTGGAAATATGTGGCAGATAATGTGTATATGTATTTATGTGATAAATAAAATTTATTTATTTCATGAATAATTATTAATAATTTTATTTTAGAATTATTGATCATCATAAATTATATTCTTATAATAATTAATTTTATAGTAAAAATATTTTTATTATTTATTTTCCATAAAAATATGATTATTAT
Organism: Panax quinquefolius; assembly: GCA_020205615.1. Lineage (NCBI taxonomy): Eukaryota > Viridiplantae > Streptophyta > Magnoliopsida > Apiales > Araliaceae > Panax > Panax quinquefolius. Next base: position 595,955 of record JAINUW010000499.1, on the reverse strand, counting down.
ATTATTTAAATAATATATGAAAAGATTATAGAATTTTTAAAATAATTATTTTATTATATGAATTTATTTCAGATTAATTAAGCTAATTATTTAACTTAATTAATAATGTTATATATGACAGATAAATCAGATATGGAATCCAAACCCTAATTTTGGATTTTGGTCAATGAATGAGAATAATAATATAATATTAATTATATTTTGATTTTTTTAGTGCTATAAATATGTATTGTATGTACGCATTGTTAATGATTAGTCAATGATGGTACAGTATTTGAAAACCCTCGTATTACTGATGAACCCTAGTTTTACAGGCAAATGAGACTTTAAAAATCTGTTAAGTCACTGTGCTATATGAATAATGACGTGTATGATAGAATATTATTTTAATTGGGGAAAAACCTAATTATTATGAACCTTAATTAATATTTATGGACTCTAGTTGATGAGAAACCCTAATTCGAAAGACAATTACGACTTTAAATAATTTGTTAATTCGTTTTGTAGTTGTTATACGGTGATAATGTGTCTAATGACAGTTATTATACATTGATATAGTAATTAGGAAAAATCCAATTTCTAAATTTAAAAACCCTAATTTATAAACATTAGAAAACCCTAGTTCAAGCTGTTAAACCCTAATTTAAAATTCAAGTTGAGTTCAAGACTTTTATGTAACTGTGTTAGTATGATTAAGGTTAAGTATTATAGAATTTAATGTTAATTAGTGAAACCCTAATTAATATTTAGAAACCCAAATTAGCTAATTTAGAAACCCTAAATTGTTAAATAGAAACCCTAATTGCTAAAATTAACAAGCTTAATTATAATTAGTTAATATTTAAACTTAATTTCCAAGTCTATGTAATTAGAAAACCTAACTAATTAACAAACTCTAATTTTCCAATTTTAAGAAACTAAATTCATCATTTTTTCCATAATTGCAAAATCCTAAAAATCTTACAATTTTTGTGATAAACCTTAGGGTTAAACCCTAAGGGTCAAACCCTAAGGATTTGCCATGTTTACCATAATGCCATTAAATTGAAAAGCCAAATGATAAACATACCCCTCTTGCATTATTTAAGGTAACTTGTAAATCTAGCAAGATATGGAGTAGGTAACCAACTTAGATCAGCCATGTGACTGATATAGATACATCTCAGCCAATCTACCAGCCATATACATTGAATACAAGTTATATATAAGATCAAAGAGAGAGAAAAAATTTATTTTAAGCCTCTTTTGCGACCCTATACTCAACCAAGCCATTCTCTCTCCTAAGCTTCGAAATTACTTAGTAGATCAATTCCCAAACAAAGCCCCACGAATTCCATTGTCAGATCAAAATGCTAGAATCAAAGAATTTGTTCATAAAGGTATAAACCCTAATCAAAAAATTTGACTTTAATCCTCTGTTAGATCTTGTGTTTTAAGGTTAAAACATGTTGTTTGTACTCTATTTAAGTGATCAGGGTTGATAGATGTTAGATCCATAACATCTATAAGCTCAGATCTAGTGTTTTTGTAAATCTAGAAAATGTTGAAGATGTTGTCTGACAATGAATGTCAGACCTCTTTAATCCTTGCCTGTTATGTGCTTTAGTGTTTTAAATGTTTGAAATGGTAGTATGTTATGTGTTCTTTGTTCTGCAAGTGAAATCACAGTCATTTGATATCTAGATTTCATGTTATTAATGGTCAAAACCCGTTCATCGGGCATGACCAGACGAATTCTGGGTAACCCAGAAAGCGTTTTCCAGCGTCTGACAAGCTTTTGTAACGTCCAGATCTGTCAGTGTTTAGGTGTTTTGATTATGTGTTTGTATCCAGTTTGTAGTCTTATATATGTACCTTATATTTGTGGCTTTATATCGTGGAAATAATCAACATGTCGAACGTATCAGGTGGTCAAAGTAGGCCATTCGGCCATGTTTTTAATTTTTGGAATTTCCAGAAACTGTTAGCATGAATCTTCTGACAAGGTTTGACCAGATTAAATCTGGTGATGATTTTGTACTTGGACTGAGATAATGATATATATGTGTTACCTGACATTAGGGCTAAAGATTGAACCTTAATAACAACATATTTATGACCAAAACCTAGTAGAAATCGACCTTCATTATAGCACCATGAAACTGTCTGGGTTTCTGGGTTACCCAGAAAACCCAGAACAGCCCTGACAATGGTTTTAAAGGCTTAGATCTTGCATTTAAATTATTGTGTGACTAAAGTGATTGTTGGTAATTGTAGTCCTACATTTATACTACACGATAAATGCTTGAGATGGACAAAAGCATACAAGAACAAAGAATTATGAGTGGTCAAAGTTGACCCCGTGACCACTGACTTGTCAGTGTTCTTGAGCCAAGAACACCTAACACGACACAAATTTGTCGCTATAACTTATAGCGACAGTTTCTATTATTTTTATATTTTGAAATTCTGAAAAATGGTTAAAAATAGTAAATAAATTCTAAAAAATTACAATAATAGTTTTAAAATTTATTTTAAATTATGAAAAATAACTTTTGATAATTTGGGATATTTTTTATTAATATTTATAATTATTTGAATATTAATGATATTTTATTTATTTAATTAATGTATTAAATAAATTAGAGAAAATGATTTTAATGTTATAAAAATCATTTTTAATATGAATAAAGTGTTTAAAAATATTTTTTGAGTTATAAAATGTAAATTTTAATATTTTGTGATGAATTTTATTAATTATTTAATATTAATGATATTAGATTTATTTAATATTTAAATTAAATAAATTAGTTTTGAAATGATTTTAATATGATAAAATCATTTTAAATGAAAATAATGTGTTTAAAGATATTTTGAGTTATAAGATATAGCTTTTAATATTTAAAGGATAATTTCATTATAATTCAATATTAATGATATTAAGTTTATTTAATAATTATATTAAATAAATAGTTTTAAAATGGTTTTATTAATTTAAAAATTATTTAAAAGGATATAAATGAATTAAAAATATTTTAAGTTATAATTAATGACTTTTAATATTTTAATAGATAAAGTATTAATATTTAAATATCAATGGTAATTATTTAAAATTGATTTTAAATGTTTTAAAAATCATTTAATGGTAATATTAGTACTTGAAAATATTTTGAGTTATTATAAATAACTTTAATATTTTGGCAATGGTTTCATTAATAGTTTAATATAAATTAAATTGTAATGATAATAGAATTGTTTAATATTTAAATCATTTAATAATGATTCCAGTGTTTGAAAATTCATGATAAATTATAATAAATGTTTAAAAATTATTATAAATCATTTAAAAATAATATGAGTGATACTTACATATATTGAACTTCAGGTTAGAGTCTTAGACTCGATAATTACTCGGAAAAGCCATCGGTACACCGACATGTTTCAGAAATTGATTTGGACTTAGATATTTTGATTGTATTAATGTTTGTTTGTGATTCAATGACTGTTGAATATGTGTGACAAGGTGATTAGGTTATGTGCTGACTGCAATAACCAGTATTATGTGTTACGATATGTTGTTCTAATCAATAAAATGATCTTATTAATAATAGGTTTCGGTATAAAAGATAAAGCTAAGTTTCGTATTGTAAGCAGCAGACCAGGCAAGTATCCTACCTTTGAATTTCCTTTATGCAATGGACATGAGTAAGAAAGTTTCAAATTTATATTATTATTGTACCAGATTATTAACCCTATTGTTATATATATTATATCCGATCATTGTTTATCGACATGATATTATATTATATAACTCATATATATATTCTGTTCGTTAATTTTAAAATATGGTTATACAAATGTCGTCACTTGGATAATCATTGTATTTAAATGCATGTTGATATATATATACACCTATTGATCCCCACGTATGTATACATTAAGTAAAAGTCGTCTAAGCTATTTTACCAGCTAGACACAGATTTAGAAATATCGTTGAATATGATAAACCTTTTTGTATCCAATCAAATTATTTTTGTTCGGATTCCAGAATAAGTATGAACATCCCGTCGAGGAAAACTTTTATCATGGCGAATGAGAGAGTGAAACGATAATATCGTTCTTGTATGTAGTATTGATTAATATAGGGTACATTGGGATGATCACCCTCGTGCCCATAAGTTATGATGGTTTGCGGATGAAGTTCTGCTAAACATATTCGAAAATTAAAAACAATGTTCATAGTATGTCAACTTAACCCTATTTATAGCCAATACGTAGTTTCAAAATTTTGATATAGAATTGTTATGTTATTATTATCAGTTCGGTTTAGTTCACAACTATTAATTCGTTGTAGAAGTGATGTACAAAGAAAAAATTTAATTCTTTCAGCTAATTATATTTATAATTGTTATTACTTGCTGAGCACCCAAATGCTCATTCTTACTTTAAATTTAAATGTTTTCAGCTAAGCATGATCAACCTGAAGGTTCAGACGAGAACAAGTGAAAAGGAAAGCAAACATAATATGTTTAATGGTATCTTTTGTAATAGTTAGACTATATTAAGACAATGATATGTATTATCTATCATGTAAAGAATTTTAGTAAAGGTTGCGTACTTGGGATTAAACTCTGATATACGTAAATTAAGTTTGATATTTATATTATTGTTATTATTATTAGTATTATTCCGCTCATAGAAATGGTATCGCGAAACACCAAGTTTGGGTTTCAAGTACCCGAGTTTGGGGGTTTTACATAATTTAAGAACTTGTATGAATACAAATTATTGAATACATAATCGATAACAATAGAGTGAATAATCTGGCACAACGATAATATAATTCTGAAACTTTCTTACTCATGTCCATTGCATAAAGTAAATGCAAAGGTAGGATACTTGCACAGTCTCTGTTGTAGCTGATTCTGTGACTTAGTTTTATCTTTTATATCAAGCCCTATCATTAATAAGATCATTTATTAGATTAGAATAATATATCATAACACATAGTACTGTTATTTGTAGTCAGCACATAACCTAATCACATTGTCACATATGTTTAACGATCGTTGGATCACAAACAAACACGATATCTGAATAAATTATATAAGTCCGGATCAATTTAAAACATGCTCGAGATCTTAATGGCTTTTATCGGGTAATTATCGAGTCTAAGACCTATATACCAAGTTTAATATAACTTAAACATCGGTCAAATTATTTTAAATGACTTATAATAATTTTAATTAATTATTATAATTTATCATAATTTTTCAAACATCTAATCATTATTAAATGATTTAAATATTAAATAATTCTATTATCATTAATATTTAATTAATATTAAACTATTAATGAAACCATCGCCAAAATATTAAATTTATTTATAATAACTAAAAATATTTTTAAAGCATTTATATTACCCTTAAATAATTTTAAAACACTTAAAATTATTTGTAAATAATTACCATTAATATTTAAATATTAATGCATTATTTATCAAAATATTAAAAGTCATTAATTATAACTTAAAATATTTTTTAATTTCTTTTTATCCTTTTTAAATGATTTTTAAATTAATAAAACCATTTTAAACTATTTATTTAATATAATTATTAAATAAATTAAATATCATTTAATATTAAATTATTAATGAAATTTACCTTTAAATATTAAAGGTTATATTTTATAACTTCAAATATTTTAAACTCTTTATTTCCATTTAAAATGATTTTTCTAATATTAAAATCATTTTTAAACTAATTTATTTAATATAATTATTAAATAATCTAATAACATTAATATTAAATAATTAATAAAATTTGCTTTAAAATATGAAAATTTATATTTTATATCTTAAAATATTTTTAAATACCTTATTATCATTTAAAATGATATTTTATATAATAAAATCATTTTAATTAATTTATTTAATGCATTTATTAAATAAATTAAATACCAATTATATTCAAATAAATACTAATATTTATGAAAAATATGTCAAATTATTAAAAGTTAATTTTTATAACTTGAAATAATTTTTAAAATTATTTTTGTAATTTTCTAAAATTAATTTCTATTTTTAAATGATTTTTGAAAATTTAATTAATTAAAATTAATTAAACCGTCACTTATAGCCTTTGGCGACAGAAACCATCGCCTTAAGTGTTCTTGAAAAACCCAGATATTCATACTCAGTTAACGAGCTAGTTAGTTTTAACCATGAATAAATCAGTGTAATGTGTTTCTTTGCATGCTATTGATCAGATCTTGTAGTGCTAGTGTAAGACTACATTATCCAACAACAAACATGATCATACAACATATAACGAAGGAGATCTGATCGTGCAAAGTGTCTGTCAGAGCTGTTCTTCATTTCTGGGTTACCCAGAAATGAAGAACAGTTCGTGCAAGCATATTTGAGCTTCCACAACTTGTAATCTATGTGTTGTTTTTGTGTTCTTATGGCTTCAGTTTGTAGACAACATGTCAAGGAACAGATTCATTACATAAAATAAGTCTAACAACATCACAGCAAGCAGATCTATGCCGGTCAAAGCATGTCAGAAACCGTTATAATAGGTTTTCTGGTTTACCCAGAAAACCGTCACTACTACAAAACAGTAAATAGATAACGCGAAAAAAACGTGGTTTCAGTCAGAAAAACGTCGTGGTTAAAATTGTCATCTATTTGACACCCTTACACAACGTTTTTAAAACGTTGTAGTTAAGCACATTAGATTTATTTTTCATAAATTAGTAGATTCTTAAAAACGCTGTAGAAGGTATGATTCCACAACGTTTTCTGAATAAAAACATTGTAGTTTAATATATCAGATAACGTTTTTAACCAATTTATACAATGTTTAGAAAGTGTCATTTATTTATACAAATATACAACATTTTTAAAATGTTATAGATAAAGAAAAAAAATAGAAAAAAAATGTTATGATTCACCTATATTACCAATAATGCACCTGCAATATGCTAATGTCATGATATATATAGCTAAAAAGTCTAAATTCTCATTTAAATTTAAAGCCAAAATGTATCAACCATTCAAAATACATTCCAATAATACCATTCGTCTACAGTTTAAAATTACTACATCCACAAAATATATACCAAACTATCCATATATGCATCTCAAATTCACTTTTCAATATAAATTACTACTATATTGAATTGTGAATTTGATTACATGCATCCACAAAATAAACCAAACTATCCATAAAATTAAACTACTACCTAAGCATGTGCAAAAAAGCCTAGTTCTCCCAAAATACGTACATTCATCTAACATATTCACCGTTAACTCGACGCTCTACATGTAGCTGCTCACGTACATTGCCCACTCATCTCAAACTTCGTCAATTTGTTCTTGTGTACGTTAATCCACATGCCTTATCCCAACGAAATAAAAGAACAACAAATTTAGTAGACATGAAGCTTGGAAATTACATATTTGCCGTCTCCTAGCAGTCTAGCATCTTGACATTTATACATGAACAATATATAAGTTATACTTAATATGGGAACCAAGCACCTGAAGTACACTCAAAATCAACTGCATCTTATGGCACAAGGAAGAAGTTAGCAGATGGGTGGACTTGAAGAATTGGGCTAGCATACTGAAAATGAAAACTTTCAGACAATCAAGAAAATATATCCAAAGAAGTATAGTACCTATAGCTCTTTCTAAATGTTGCTTACTAAAATATACACATATACCTCCAATATATCCTTCAATTTGTTCCCTACCACATTGAGATCTGAAGATGTATCATGATGCATTACAGACATATCAGGTGTCCTGCATATTACACGGCAAAGGATGTAACTGTTTGAGCCATATGCTGATGCATGTTCTAAAATAACATGGCTAAGTGAGCAGTTAAAAGATAAAAACCATTTGGTCACGGGTCAGAAGCGACTGCACAGAATAGGTTGCGACTAGCAGTTAACAAGATCATGGTAGACACTGGAACATATATTTGTCAAGGTAAATTGATTAAATACAAGTAGCCATTTTATTGATGCAACTATTAAGAAAAATACCGTAATATGAATGGAGTCTCAAGTTTTGGTGGAACAGTGTCATCAAAAAGGGCAGCTTCTTCAGCCATCCAACATAGAACTCTGCGAACAATCTCTCCCAAATATATGTCAGAAACTATCTTTTCAAATATCTGCACAATATAATGAAAAATTGTACAAGTTGTCAAAATAAGTATATTGCTAAAGCATACCAAATGTAAATAGAATACTATATGTGTAGACAAAAAGATAACCTGTTCACCAGGGTTTAAACTTTCAGCATCCAGCGCATGGTCATACTCTGTCAAGGGAAGATGTGATGACCTAAAGTTACCCCATTCCATATTTATAACCTACAACACATAAAAGATGGCGGGACATGCAATTCCTTTTACACTCTCCAATCATATATAGCCCTTTACACAATCGTAAACATATGTTCATATTGTAATTATATGAATATCCCAATAAAGGGTGATCATATTTACAAGTGGGGCCATACTTGCAAAGCCCATATAGAGTGTAATATGAACATACATCTTGCCACTACAATAACAATGGCACAGTCAATTGTATGTGAAGAGACCCAAGTAAATGAAGCATTAAAACCATGTTATTTTATTTGCAACGGGCTCATAAATTTTAATGCTGCACCAATGAACTATTGCACATGCATGAGTTTAACTTACTGGTCTCAAAGGAAGGCCAAGTGGACCCAAGGAAATGGATGCTAATTGGGAAATGTTTTCTCTTGGGTGATTGTACTTGCAATCTGATCCATATTTGCAGCTTCCAGTATTCATGAAATACCGGCATTCTGGTTGATCAGGTCTCTCAGGCAGATGAGAAACTGCTGTTGATGAAGGAGGTACCTGTCCGCCGAATCCTGACTCACCAAAGACATTGGTGGATGCTACATGGCTCAAACTACCCTAATAGACATGAAAGAAATAGAGGAAGGATTTTATTAGTTCAGCAAAACCCATCCCTCACTTGCAATGTTCCGATATACAGTTACAATTTAAAAAATCAGCAGAAAATGCGAACCCACCAGTGTCTCATCAACAGGAAACAATCAGAAAAGATATTATAATAAAAACAACTGATGACATTGATGAACAGAAGAAATCTAAATATTAACAGAAGATACTGTGTAGGACAAAGACAACCATCTGCTCCATAAACTTTCCCTCCTACCTGACCACATATTTGTATATAAATACACAGAAAAAAAAGAACAAAAGAAAAAGTAGACACGTTAACCAATTTAGTAGTCATGTAGTTAATCATTTAACTGAATGACTGCAATTGTCGAATCAAACCACTTCATTGCAAAACAAATTTTAATGAATGCAGAAACCAAGCTCAAAATTGTAAATAAAGAACTAATACAATTTTTCATTGGCCAAATTAAAAGTTGAATTAACTGAATATTTAAGAGTTGTTATTCCATAATTAAGTTTTCAAGTTAGGTGTCAAACTATTAAGGAAAACTAATTTGGCAGGTTTTCCAAGTTTATCCTGTAATCAGTAGATGGACCAACCATGCCAATAACTCCATTAGAATTGTGGACAAAGGAAGAAACATGGAGGAATCACAAACTCATTTTGAAGTCTAAAGCCTTATCAAGTTCATCCAAAAAAAACCAAAATATCAACGATAAGTCATGTTGTTTTATTATTTGTATATGCTTAGTTGTGGAACAGGACAAGACAATATCACACAAGGCAGTGAACTAATCGCAAAGCATGATATGATACAGTAAAAATGCATTCCTAGATCTAAATAGCTCTCAAACTTAAGTAATGTGAGATAATACAATAAGCAAGAATGCAAGATATGCAAGAGAATCAAGAGATCATCCACATTTACAATGAGGAGAAAATTCCTACTTTAATTTACTAAGAAACAGAATAAATTTTGGTGTATGTATATGGAGAACTCAATAAACTATTTATATACACACTTGACTTGTAGCAACGCTTCCTACATCTAAATTCTGATCTGAGAAGATACTTCAGTGGACAGTTAATTACAATGGAAGAAAATTGAAACGTATACATGCGGACATCTTTATCTAGGTGAAAAGTACATTAATACCAGTACTTTTCATCTAAATTAAAACAGGCCTTAAGCCAAATCACAACATTCGGCTTAAGCCAAATCTTAAGTAAAAAGTACTGGTACTTTTCACCTAAGATTTGGCTTAAGCCAAATCTTAGGTTAATTGATCTAATGTTTTCCAACATTGATAAAAGCAAACTCACATCTTGCCTTACCTTTGTAGATCTTAGTTGGAGGGTCAAACGGTTACAAGGCAGGGAATGAGGTACCAATAAGATTTGTGCCTAGGAGGTTATTCTCTGTTCTCGGGCTGGTCCCTGTGCTGCTGTTAGAAAGAGATCGAAACGTGGTCTTTTGTAATACCCCAGTTGGCCATGCAACCAATGGGGGACTATTGTCCCAGCCCACGGTCATGAGATTAAGAGCCGACATGTTCTTGCAACTTGCAATATTATTAGTGCTATGCAAAACTTCCCCAACCGGTCCACCCATGGTATTCTCCCAAGAAATAGGGATCCAATTTGCTTGCCTTTGATTGGACTCGTTGAAGATTGCATCTATTCCTAAACCCATTTGAGTTGAGTCAAGCTCCATCGATAATCTTAGGGGGTGATAGTGCAAGTTTTTCATTGGTGGGAGATGAAGTTGATGACAAGAAGTCCAAGGCAGCCACCGGTATTGATATAGAGAGTTGAGTCATGTCTGATTGCATATCAATATCAGGCCATGACATGGATGCACTCTCGGACTGATTTTTTGGCCAGTCATCCATGAACTGTAGAAGCGAATGTTGTGATTTGTTTTGGCGATCATTGAGGTCATCAGAAGAACCATAGCTTCTGCAGTTGATCAGCGAAGAACTTTTCTGGAATGGGTTGAGCAATGAATCCGAGTAAACTAGTCCAAATTTCGTTCTAGAGGGTTCTTGATACGGATTCTGTTGTTCTTGTATTTTCCCACCAACATTAGCCTTGTTCATATAACTCCTGCTAAAGGAATACACATCAGATCCAATACTAGCAAATTAGAATTGAGAATAAAATTTTGTAGCGTGAGAGAGATGAAATAGATCTACCTCTATATATACCTATGTTAATTAACTGTCCACTGAAGTATCTTCTCAGATCTGAATTTAGATGAAAAGTACTGGTATCAAATGTTTATCTAGGGCCAATCTCAATAAATTGGTACTTTTCTCCTAGATAAAACAAAACAAACCAAAAGTACTGATAAAGTAAAACAGGCCTTAAGCCAAATCTTAGGTGAAAAGTACTGGTATCAAATGTTTATCTAGGGCCAATCTCAATAAATTGGTACGCAGAAAGCAGACCAAAAGTTCAGAACTTCAAATCAATAGATAAGTAGAGGATATGCTCAATCATACATACAAACATAACAAAGCAAACCAGGCAGCATATGAGTATTTATGACATGAGTCATGGAAAACCAATTATTGGTTTGATAACAAGATTAATAAATACGGTAACAGTACCATCCTTCAATTAAATAAAGAGATGGGAGGAAAAAATAAAAGAATTTACCAGCCTCAAAAGCATAGTCACCGGTCATAGAGTCTTTCACCACAGAAATAGTGAGGCTAGCATTGGTTGTGGCATTACCACAAACATAAATGCCACGGGAAGAAACTGCCGCTGCTGCTTGCAGTAGTTGACTCTTTCCAAGTCCAGGATCACCTAATAATATAACATCTAGTATTGATCAAGCTCAGTTCATCTAATACAGAACTTCTCTATATTTGCACTGCACAGTACTCCAAACACCGAGCATAATTTTTATTTAAAATTTTTTGCTGTGACATATACAAGGTTTAGTTCATTACAAGGCAGGAGCAAGAATCTGTATACCAACAACTATGACATGGATGTCTCCTCTGACAGGAACCTTGTTCTGATCTGTAGAATGCTTCCATACACCTCCAAAGAGTGAAAGTGTAATTCCAGCTGTTGTAGGGCGTAAAATACTATCAGCACACTGATTATTATCACTGCCAGATTACAGGTTTACAAAGGAAAAGCAATACTTAAATGCCAATCAGATAAAGAACAGAGTTTACATTTCACCATATATTATTCTGTAACATATTTTATCCCTCCAACCAAGCTCTCATGATGTTAATAACCTCTTAAATTACAATATGAGCAAACCATAAATGCACGAAAATGCTCAGGTAATAAAATGAGTCTAACAAAGATTGTAGGAATTGAGGTACTTAAAGTTCTACAACAACCCAAACTAGATGTAAACAGATGGTGCTTTTGGATTTTCTACAAATCTAAAAGGTTTTATGTTAGGAAGACATAAGATAGAGAATATAAACTGCAGCTTAGAGTCTATTAAATTTGATAGCCATATCATACTTACTCTTGTCCCTTAAATTTTCATAATTGAACAAATAACTACATATATGATATGCTCCTCCACGAAAAATAGCTAAATCAAACTATTAACAATTCAAAACCTAGTCTATACACACATAGATTGTTCAAAATTAAAGCTACAGCAGACAATAATAATCAAAAAAGACAGAATCAAAAAGACTGATTACCTCCCCGTTTGCTTCAGCATATCCAGCATATTAGTCTGAAAAACATGATCGACAGCTTCAACACTAACACCAGTACCACTCTGTGGCATCGCAAACACATCCACCACACGAACTGTATACTCATCCACGAATTCACCCAGCATCAATCCCATCACTTCCATCGGAACTTCCGCTCTCCCTATTTATCCCAGAATAGAAGAGAATAATTCAATAAAAACTCTAATATCAAATAAATAAAATCCTAATACGCTTTTAGACATACACACAGATACTACTCTACTATACATAACAAAATAAACCCTAGATTTTGAAAGAGAAATTGATTATGTGAAAGAAGGTTACTATGTTGGCAGCGGTGGAAACGAGAGGGCGGAGGCGGAGGGATGAGAAAGAAGGAAGGGAGGCGAGGGCTGATTTGATAAGTATGCGTAAGATCGAAAAAGAAAGGCAAACTCTTAAATTTAAGCTCCGGACGATTTAGTTTAACCTCCGTGTTTGTGATAAAAATTAAAAATTGACCTTATAAATAGATAACGGTTTTTTATATATATTTACAACGTTTTTTTAAAAAATATTATAAAAAAAATATTATAATATTTTTTATAAAAACGTTGTTGTTTAAGTGTTGTCTATTTAATGTTTTGTAGTAGTGCGTTTTCGTGCTTGACCATGCTACTTTGATCGGCCACTACATTAAATCTATATGTTATTTAGATGATCTAAAAACTTTAAACAGTAGTCCATATACCATATTACAATTCTATTACAACAACAACAATAAATAAACTAGCACCTGCAAGATACAAGGCCATGAACATGCTGTCAGACCGACTTGAAAAATTTTTAGGTAACCTAAAAATAGAAGGTCATGGTCGGTCAACGCACTTTGACCTTGAATAACTTACAATCTGCTCATGCTCTGACTTTGATTCAAGTTCCAGAATACAGATCTCATAGCATACTACAAGATCAAATCTTTAAACAACAAAAACACATAACAGACTTAGATCTATGGGACCTGACATTTGGTTGTCAGACCATATTTCTCAGTTTTTCCATATTTTAGAAATCATCAAATTCGAGCCTATAGATGTTATGGATCTAACATCTATCAACCCAGATCATCAATATAAACTATATACAACATGTTTAACATAAAAAAATTAACATCTAACATAGCTTTCATGATCAGATTTCTAGGGTTAGGTTTATACCTTTATGAACAATTTCTTTATTCAAAGCTCTTGATTTGTTATGGGTGTTAGTGGGGCTTGGTTTGGGAACTGAAATGCTCAAATAATTTGTGGGTTTTAGAGCGAGAAGGTATAGGTTGAGTGTTGTGAACAAATGAGCCAAGTTAGTAAACTTTCCCTCTCTTGATCTATATATATGTTAATGATACAATGTATTTGTGATGCAAAGTGGCTGATTACTGAGATATATGAGCATGTGATGATATCTAGAGTTGGTGACTTGCCAATATATGGAAAGATTTACAAGCAACCTATTCAAGAATGTGACAAAAAGTGTGACACCCCCAAAATAGGTCCATTCCATCCAACCCATTCTAAGTCGCCAAATACATGGTACAAAAATAACTACAACTTTATTATTACAACATATAAACTGTGAGTTTAAATACAGATATTGCCATCTAGACAATATCCACACGCAAATAAATCTCCATCATAATTATTGATACATTATTTTACAAAAATGGTGAGGACTACTAAACAACTCTCTCTAGAACCTTCATTCCATACCCCACTAAGATTTCGCTACATTCTAGCCTCCCCGAGAAGAAAAATGGAACAAAAGGAAAATGGTGAGCTCAACTAGCCCAATAAAGAATATTATGACTAAGATAATATACAACAAATTATCATTAGTCTTCAACAGGGAAAAAAAATAATAGAATACAATAGGCAACAAGTTTTAAACCAATATTCGCAATGGAAATAATAATTCATTAGAAGAGTTAAGTAGAGAATGCAACTACTATCTTCTATGTATGAATTTAAAAGTTAAATCGCTCATCTTTTATCCTGTAACATCAATCAACATACATCCGAATCAAATATTCATCTTTGCACTCTGAGCCCAAAGATATTCATCGATTAGTCATGTTCATCTAAACACTGCTCATCTTTGCACTACTACCAAAGATATTCTTCAGAAATCATTCATCTTTGCACTACTGTGCCAAAGATATTCAATAATATCATCATTTAAGACCGAGGATGATGAAAAATATTTTTAAAGAAACGAATCCAATTGAAACAAAATGACAAGGATTAAGGATTAAGGATTAGTACTTTGTTTTATCCATGTCCAAAAATACCTCAAAAATAATCACGATGGTGTAAAATTCAAGAATGATCAAAACATGAATACAATTAAAGCTAGTATCCGAATAGATATTTTGGACAAAAGAAGAAATTTTATTTTTCTAATTGAATAGTCTTGAGATATCGTGAATAGTCTTAGTATCGTGAATAGTAACTCAGACACCAAAAGATAGAAATTTCCCAAAAAACATCTTCACGCTTCATGAATAGTACTCGTGAATAAGAACTCATGAATAGTAACTCATGAATAGTAACTCGTGAATAAGAACTCATGAATAAGTAACCCCCACATGAAAAAGTTCCAAATTTGATAAAAAGTTTCAACCAATATTTCAAAGATAATGATATTGAAGAAATAATATCATTTGAGATGAAAATAACTTACCTCGAAAGACAAAGATTTACAGTTGAACACAGGATATAAGGCTATGACTTGAACTTGCAGACCAGTATAGCAATACTCAAAGTATACTCAAAAAACTCACAAGAATACGCTCGATAATATAGAGAGAAAACTTCAATTTACGGTGTGATTTTCAATTCTAACCTAAGCACCCTATTTATAGGAAATTGCTTAGAACACCAAAGCGAGAAAATTGAATATAATAATATTATATATAAACAAAATTCATACGCCCACATCTTGAATCAAATTCAGCCACCATGCACATGTTAAATATGCCCACAACATATAAAAAACGTTTTATTAATAAAATAAATAAAACTTCCAAAAATCAATTATTTGAACTTGAACTTCAATAATTCATAATAAATAGTCATTTTATCGGAAAATTCGAATCTCGCAACTTTTTATAGGAAATTCAATTCTCTACAACTTTGCGGAAGAAAGTTTTTCCAAATTCCAAATGCAAATTGACCAAAATCCACATACGGACAATTTTACAAAGCTATAATCAAATTTCGATCAAGAAATGGGGTCCAATTTAACATGTTTAACATGTTTTAAACATTTATTGTAACAAAAATACTCTTCCTCCTCGTATACTCATATATCCCACATTCGTTGTAAAAATATCACCGTTAATATATTATTAAAATAATATATTTAAATGAATTATTTTATCGTAAAAAGATAAAATATTAATTTTCAAAGAATTGTCATTTTAAAATTTTTCTCCATCTATATCCACATAAAATCAATATTTTCCTCATCATATAAATCAATAATTAATTATTCACAAATAATATTACGAATCACATTATTGACAACCAAAGCGGTTCCAGAAAGAGGGGCTTTCAATAAGAATTTCTCACTTCTTTGGCATGATTAGGTGACCAAACCTCTCCTTAGATGTAACTTTCTAGACATTGCCAATAATTTTATCTAATAATATTATTCGGATAATATGAATTATTGCTCCGATAATGGAAAATCTACCGTAATGACAATTTATTGAAACAAAGAAGTAATATAAAATATCAATGCAAAGAATTATTGAATCAATAAAATAAAATACTAAACGATAATTACATGTAAAAATTATTGAGTAGTGCCTTCTTCACGTAAGAATCAATAATTGGTGCAATCTGGTAATATCTTTATTGTTCAACAACGCATATTAGTGTGTTTTAACCAATGGGGTATTCCAACAAGATAATATAGTGAATAACTACACGCCGTTATTTATAAATAACTTATATTTGTCGTTTTCTTCATCCAATCGCTTTCCATTATGGGGCCCACAAAAGATCATACTTGTGATAAATTTAATATTCCTCGACGATCTTTAATATTCCACGACCAAACGAATATTCCCTACAATAATGAATATTTTATAATCATTTGCTTATTCGAAATATTTGCGTATTTTACCCATAACTATCCACATTAATCAAATCAACCCTTACTATTTCAAAATAATAAATAAAGGAAAATAAATTTCATTTATTAATAATTTGGGGTCTTACAAAAAGGGTATTTTAGTCAATTAACTTGTGATTTTAATGGCAACAAGGTAACTTGGCAAACCCTTAGGTTTTAAGCCTAAAGTTTGGCACAATGATTTTGTAGGATTTCTAATTTGGCTTTAAAATAAAATTTTTAGTTTCTAGAAATACAAATTAAGGTTTCTTAATTAATTTAGTTTTTCCTAATTATATACACTTGAAAATTAGTTTAAGAATTTACTAATAATAATTAAGCTTGCTAATTTAGCAATTAGGGCTCCAATTTGATAATTAGGGTTACTAAATAACAAATGAAGTTTTCTAATTTTAGAAATTAGGGTTTCTAAATATTAATTAGGGTTTACCTAATTAACATCAAATTTTTATAATACATAACACAGTGACTTAACAAATTATAAAGTTCCATCTGACTTCCAAACTAGGGTTTATCAGTGATATTAGTGTAAGACCCCGAATTTTATGAAATGAAAGTATTCAATTTTCTTATAATTATCATTTTATTTAGTAAATGGTTAAATTGATAAAGGTTAATGTTAAGGGTGACATTTAAAAATTTTGCAAAGTAAGCAAGTTGATATAAAATATTCGTTGTGTCGGGGAATATTCGATTGGTCGAGGAATAGTCATTTTAACAGGGAATATTCGTACGATGGCATAATCATTGGTGAACCCCACAACGGAAGTATTGTCGTAGTTAGAAAATGAAAAAAATATCTTTTTATAAAAATAACGGCGAAAGTTTTACCGTTAAACGGTTGAATTACCCGGTAGTAAAAGTACAGTAATACATGTGGTTACATATTATTGATGCTTATGTGAGAAGTCCATCATTTATACTTAATTATTGCTACAATAATTGTTGCATAATATCTCTCATATTATTGATTCAATAATTGTCACAGTATCATCTACATAATATTTATTATTATTAAATCAATAATTGAGACGACAAAGTTATTCATATTATTATTTTTAATAATGACGATGTCTAGAAAGTTTTGTCGAGGAGAGGTTTGGTCACCTAATTGCGCACCAATAGGGAGAAATTCTTATCGGAAAGCCCCCTCTTTCCTAGGAATGATCTAGTTGTTAAATATTGTGAGTTATAATATTTATGATAAATAAGTTCGTGTTGATTAAAGATGAAATTGATATTTCCATTATGTTGGGATTATTAATGTTATTGGAAATCGACATCTATTCCGATAATAATTGATGTCTGGAGGTTATATTGACCAATCGAGTAATTAATCGGATAAATGAGCAATTAATTGTTATTAATTCACATGCTTATAACTATTTGTTCATATGTGTGTACTATTGATTCACATGCACGTACTATTAGGGGAGGTGGTGCGAAATTGATAATACTTGCATGACTAAATTAAAAATAGAGGTATAGATGAAGGTACTATACTATAATTATTTTTTTCATATATATAGAACTATTGAGTCACATAATTGTACTATTGATTCACATGATGTACTATTAGGGGAGGTGGTGCAAGTTTGATAATACTTGCAGGACTAAATTAAAAATAAAGGAAAAGATGAAGGTATTATACTGTAATATTTCGAGCCCCAAAACGTGCAATTATCAAAACTATGTTTTCCTATAAATAGAAGCTCATTCTTCTTTCATTCTCACCAATTCACTAAGACTCACAAGAGCAATTATAGAGAGAGAAGCTGTTAGGTTTGTAATATTCATGAACGTAATCAAATTGCACAAAAAATGCGGAAACGTTGAAAATAAAAGTTTTAAAATTTTACAAACATATACCCAGATCACCCTTTATGCACAAGTATTAATTAAACGAAAAAGAAAGAACAAGAATCATACCCTTGAAGATCCGAGCTTCCTCAGGTACAAGTCACCTCCAATCCTTTACGCGTTCAACTTGAATCCACCGGGTTTGGTTCCTTCCTTTGATCAATGTTAGCCACCCAAGTGTTTGGCCTCTAGAGGTAATCCACCAAGGAAGAAGAAAGATTCTAAAAGATGGGTGTTTGGCAAAACCCTAGTTTTCTATCTCTATAGAAAAAGAGCGTACTCTTCAACTATTGGAATTACGTCTGTTGTGAAAATGTCAACAACCACCTCACCCATAATAAGACTCTTCTTATTTATAGATGTGGGCAACCCTCCTTAACAATTAAGGAATTGAGTTTTATTTTAATTAATTAAAATCCTTTAATTAATTAGCCTCCTAATCTTATTAGGAATAAATAAGAGTACTAATATTAAATTAATTTCCAACTCTTTAGAAATTAAAATAATAATAATTGTAATAATATTAATAAGACTCCTCTTATTAATTTATATATTTAATATTTTCAAAATATTAAATAATAAATACTAAGCTATTTAATTTATTCTATCACTATAGATTAAATTAAATACGATTAACTATATTATTACGATTATGTCATTTACTTCTTAAATAATTATTCTTCCTTTTATGGTGTGACCCTTTTGGTTCTCCATATTAAATCGGTTGTGAATAAATCAATTAGAACAATTCTAATCTTATTTAAATAAATAAATTAAAATATTAATTTATTTAAATAAATAATAGTTATTCTACAATATGGATAAGCCTCCCTAGCATTTAACGACTTTCCAGATAATATAGATTTCAACATTAATCATAAAAGAACCTTTGAGTAAATAGTTCTTTGTCTGATTCAATCCTTCCACCGAATAATGTCCCAATTAAATATAAGACATGGAATTACTGTCAAGACTTATTTTATTTAATTATATGTATTTCGATTCCCAAATGCACAACTCCAAATAATACAAATTATAACTCCTTTCTAATTTCATTCTGCCTTGGCCAAGGACTATTGGGTTGTGATTTATCGAATCACATAGGACATTTCTCTTCTTTTACTAGAAGTGGTAGATTCTTTATTGATAATATATTATCTCCATGTATAACTTATTATACCCAAGCATACCCTTTGATATACCCTAAGGGTCTTAAGAAATAAGTCAAAGTATAACTCATCATACACAAGATACTATGATGATCTCAAGTCCAAGGATCATTTGTACTACTATCACTACAGGAATTCCTATTGACAGGCAAGTAAAACTCAATTAGGTATTCCTTAGCGAGTCACGTTCAGTGAACTTATTCTCTAATAAGCACCTACATACTTGTTTTAGTGTCTCCACACAAATGATCATGAGATCAATCATCCTCATCCAATGAGAAAGCAACATATGTACCAATCTATCCGGATTCACTAATCCCCAATTTAGTAATCCAACGATTAGGAACTATTTTAGTTTTAAGCTTTCTAAGAATTGGGATCTCATTAGAATGATTATCATCATTATTCTAAAAGAATTGCTTAAAACTATGGGTTTATCACATATTATAAAATAACATCATGTAGATAATTAAAAGCCTTTAATAAATTAATACTTTTTATTAATAAATGAATAAGATTGTTTCAAAGTATATGATTTATCATCAAACATGATTGGCTTGTGTGAATACTACTTTTAGAAGCTATAGAGAGAAAGAATAGGAGAAGTCTACTACTTCACTATTCCGGTATCCAGTCTTCTTCTAAGGTAAGGGGTATTATTTATTTCATATTCTGAAGAGATATTATTTTTTGTATTCGTATGAATATTATTTTCGTTCAATATTCGTAAGGAATATCATCTTCGTTTAATTATTCGTAGGAATATTATTTTCGTTCAACAGTCGTAAGGGGTATTATTTCTTTCGTATTCATGAAGAGAGTTATTTTTATTCAATACTCGTAAGGGTTGTTACTCCATTCTTTATTATTCTGTTGGAATAACCTATCTACGTGGACTACCACATGCATGGTGAAATTCTTCTGTTATTCCATTCTTTATTATTCTATTGGAATAACCTGCCTACGCGGACTACCACATGCATGGTGAAATTCTTTTGTTATTCCATTCTTTATTATTCATTGGAATAACTCGCTTTACACTGCAGGACTACTAGCATGCATGGTGAATGACCCTTCGTATTCATTCTTTATTACATTGTGGAAATGATCTGTCTACGTGGATTACCGCATTACGGATGATAATCCATTTGCAATTTTGTATATTCTATTATACTCATATGAGATATCCTTTCTTTTGTACTCATCATGAAATATCATTTTATTGTGTTTTCCTTTTATGAGTACTATTCACGAAGTACTATTCATGGGTACTATTCAAAAAGTACTATTCACAAAAGTACTATTTATGAGTACTATTCATAAAGTACTATTCAAGGGGTACTATTCCTGAAGTACTATTCACGGAGTACTATTTACCCAGGTACTATTCACCCAGAGTACTATTCATGACAAAATTTGATTTCTTTTCGGTCCAAACCATTTTTGATACAATATCATTCTTGAATTTTACTCTACAAAGCAGTATCATGTTGACAATTTGGATATTTTTAAACTCTAGATAAATTTAAATTTTTAATATTTATCTTTGATTTCATTTGATTAATGCTTATATCATTGTCATCATCCTCATACTTATATTGTGATGAAAGTCATCTTTGGCTTACATGCATAGATGGACTGTTGATTGGTATGATTATGACCAGGGATCATTCGGTATAATCATGACCCGTAATGTTACAAATGATGTGGTAAAAGTT
This sequence comes from Panax quinquefolius, assembly GCA_020205615.1. Classification (NCBI taxonomy): domain Eukaryota; kingdom Viridiplantae; phylum Streptophyta; class Magnoliopsida; order Apiales; family Araliaceae; genus Panax; species Panax quinquefolius. The sequence continues at coordinate 574,370 of JAINUW010000499.1, read as the reverse complement.
CTCATTGGCCCATAGTGCATTGATGGACAGTTGTTGGTATGATTATGACCAGGGATTATTCGGTATAATCATAACCATTGATGATTACATGAATATCCTTTGTCCGTAGTACAGGGATGATTTGATGATGTGGTTTATTTATTAATCTGAGTCTCAGCGATAAAGTTGATGAAAAAAACTTTTTAAATCATAGAAGATAGTAGATATCATGCTCTACTTGACTCTTCTAATAGATTGCTTATTCCGCTGCAGTTGTTGATCTAAAACTTGTTGACAATTGTATTCTATCAGTTGTTATACTGTTGAAGGCTAAAGATAATTTATTTTGTATTATCTTAGTCATAATATTTCTCACTAGGCTAGTTGAGCTCACCCTTTTCTTTCACTATTCTCTTCAGGAAATGAGAATATAGTTGGAACTGGTCGGGGAACGGATGGACGGTCTAGATGGTTGTTTTAGTTGTCCTCACTATTCTGTGAAATAGTGTGATAATAATTGTAATGAGGACTCAATTGAGAGTGGATATTGTCTAGAAGGCAATATTCTTGTTTAAACTCTAAGCTATGTTTTGTCGTATATTACCCGACAGTTGTATAATTAAGTTTGTATTTGATTTATGTACCATGTATTTGGCAACTCAAGATGGGTGATGTATACCTGTTTTGGGGGCAGCACAGTTGGTATCAAAGCTTAGGGATATGATTCTTGGCTGAGATGTGAGACAAGAACTAGGAGGGGAGAGACGGGAAATTCTTTCGCTAGTATGACCTACCTAAGTTTATTTGGTATTTAATTGGTCAGTCAGACTATAGGGATAATATGTGGCATGTCAATTAAACCTTGTCTTGTGACAGTGTTTAAAAATGGCATCTGAAAATATTGAGATTAGCAATGAAGCACATGAGACTGTTGAGTCACCAACGATCAATACCCAGGATAATGTGCATCAGGAAAACAATAATCTTCAGGTAAACAACAACACCGATCAGATGATGAAGGATGGGATGTTCAGAGGCTTTATGTAATTCATACAGCATCAGGCGACAGAGACTCCTTTTCAAAATGCAGGTGGAATCACTGGCATCTCTTGGATGGTCACCGCTAAGCAGTTCAAGGAGCTAGGACCACTAGAGTTTTTGGGAGAGCCAAAACCACTTAAGGCGGAGACGTGGATAAAGCAGATCACTAAGATATTTGATATCTTGGGATGCTCCGAGGAGCAAAAGGTTCCCTTTCCCACCTTCATGTTGCGAGGAGAGGCAAATTACTGGTGGAAATCAGTAAAACGTACTCAGCCTGCCGCACTCAAAATGTTTTGGGAGACGTTCCAAGAGCTGTTCAACGACAAGTACTTTCTTGAAAGTATTCGTCACATGAAGGAGGTGGAGTTTATCAAGTTGGAGCAAAACAATATGACCGTATCGCAATACGAGGCAAAGTTTGCGGAGTTATGCCGGTTTGCATCCCACTTGGTTGATAATGAGGAGAGAATGACGCGAATGTTTCTGTGAGGTTTGAGACCCGAAATACGTCAATACCTTATTTCTCACAAATTGTGTTTGTATTCAGATGTAGTGAATAGGGCTCAGTTATTGGAGCGCTATAATGAGCCAGCCCAACCAAAGGATAACAAGCAACAACACGATAATAATCATACATAAATGTAGCAGTCATCGTGAACAATGATAACCATCGTAGAGGAAATTATCATGCCAGAAATGGTAAACACTTCGGTGGTAATCATGGCCAAGATAATAGAAGAAATGATTCAAGTGAAAAATTCAAGAAGAGAAGAATTAACGATGATGGGAAGACGTCGGCAGCAGCACCAACACCAACAACAAATTCTAGGGGAGGAGAACGACTGCCAGTTAGATGCTACAGATGCAGAGAGGAGGGACACATAAGTTCAAACTATTCACAGCCTTCCAAGGTATGTTTTAGTTATGGAAAAAACGGTCACATAGCTCGATTCTGTTATGTAGTGAAATCAAGTCCAGCTGGGACGGTGGCACTAAAGGCGGATACGGACAAAACAAAGTCGGTGGTTTTAGGAAGTGTATTTTTCGTGACTTCTCAAAAAGCGAGTAACCCGAACGAAGTTATCATGGGTCAGTTAATCATAAAATCTGGTGAAGTCTATACATTGTTAGACCGGTTCTACCCATTCTTTTATTTCTCCTATTTGCGCTCAACGTTTAAATTTAACTCCGGAGAAATTAGATTTTGACTTATCTATTGAAACTCCGTTAGGAGAAACCTTCAGTACTTGTGTTATCCAAGTCTTGGATGAGAGTCACAGTTTTTAAATTATATTTCTATCATTAATAAATTTTCTAACGTATTCTCCAAAGACTTCCTGGCCTACCCCAGAGCGTGAAATCGAATTTTGTATTGACCCAAGTACAAAACTCATTTCTAAAACCCTTAAATTTTTCTTCACCCAAAATGAATGTATCATGCGCCAAAGACGTTGGCTCGAGCTATTGAAGATTATGACCATACCATTCAATATTATCGTGGAAAAAGCGAACGTGGTATGTGACGACTCGAAAATTCGGATTGTCCATAAATTTAGTTGAAAGAATTATTTGTTAATAAAATGATTTTTTATTAATAATATTATGTGCTATGTGTTTCTTAATCGTTTTAGAACCAAGGATGATTATAAGTCGGGAGGATTCTGGCTACGAGCTAGACTGAACGAGTAATAATTTTTAAGACAAAAATAAAAAAAAATCCGGGAACAAAAATATTTCCGGAAAAAAGATGAAATAGACACTATTCACCCGACGAAACCCTAAGGGTTAGGGTTTGAATAACCTAAGCTTTGACGAGAGTTCGGTATGTCGAAATGACATTCCGTCGAAAGATTTGACGATAATATATCGTGAAAGTTAAGTAAGCCGATAAAAGTTTTTCTTGAAAAACGTGCAGAAATAGGACGAAATAAAAACGATGAAAAGTACTGTTATGTGTTTTTCATTCATTTAACTACGTTAGGGAAAAACGTGAAGGAAAAAGCTTAATGTGGAAAAGTGTTTTTCAATTTTTCAGATATCTGAAGAATACGTAAAAGTTAATCGGTAAAGGAAAGACGAAATATCTAAAAATATTTGGATTCTGAGAATCGCAGTTTTTAAAACTGTAGGACGAAACCCGAAAGAAGAAACCACAAAACTTCCAAGGGAAGCTACGTGAATAGTAAGGAGGTGGGAATAGTAAGGAGGTTTGAATAGTAAGGAGGTTGGGGGGTGAAATGACTAAAATACCCCTAGCTTGGAAATTCTATAAATAGGAAGCTTAATTCATTTTTTTGGGATTTTGAAAATCCTACACCTTAGAGAGAGAGGGGGGGGGGGTTCGGATGAAGAGAGAAGAAGGAAGAGAATGAGTATGAATGATCGGATCGAAGGTGATCGTGAAATAGAAAAGCTTGTGAATCACCGACTTTGTCTAGCGAAAGAAAAATAATGAAGAGAGGTAACCTAAAACCTAGTCGAATTTAATTTTTCTTTAAGTCCTATATGTTAATAACATAGCTTAATGAGAATAAAGAGTAAAGGAAGTCACGAATGATTTTATATGGTTGAAATCGTAAGAAAATGCAGAAATAAGAATTAAAAGTTTATTTTATAAATTTCTTAAGGAAGTATAAGATTAGTAATGAATTAGAACGATCCGAGTGGATTATATAAATAAGTAGGTGAAATAATTAAGGAATGATGTTTTATAACATCAAATTCCAATAAAAAGTGAAATCGTAATCCAAAATATCGATTAAAATGAAGAACAAACGAAGAACACGAAGAACACGCGAAGAACACGAAGAACGTTATTGATGGACAAATTTAAAACCATCGTAGGATAATTGTTGTTGATGGACTAGTTTAAAACCATCGTGTATAAGTTAGACACTGTAGAGTGGCGCTATAGTGCGAGTGATAAAGAGGGACCCGACGCCGCGACGCCGATGCAGGGAAAAAGCCAATGATGAGCTTTTAAGTGCTCAATTACTTGGGGATGTGTAAGAAAGAAATATGAGCATGTAGTTCACCTAAAATAACACTTAAACAAGTTAATTAAACCTTTAGTACAGGTTGAATGAAATGATCGAAAAAGATTAAAAGGTCAAGAAAAGAATAAACGTAACGCAGTTGCAAGCAGTCTTAGCATACAACGAACAGTATGGCTTTGACATTAAGAAAGAGTAATGAATATGGGGTTCAGGTAATGGATAACGAAAGTATTAAGTAAGATAAAAATGGTAACAAGAAAGCCGTAATGAACGGTAATAAAATTCATGAAAGCGGATCGTGATTCGGATAGAAAAATGATAGAATGAATTATAAGTATGGAACATTTTAACCAATGTGAAAATTGAGTGTACGCAAAAATTAAGCGGACAGAACCTACACCCCTTGTATGGTTTGACCGTATTATAATAAAGACCAATGATTAAACCGTGAACGGTAAAGAAGTTGAATTAAAGACAATAACATTTGACGTAAATAAGCCGAGTTAAGGATTAATGGAACGATCGTTTTGAGTATACAAAAGACTATATGACTTAGACGATAAAGAGTGAATCCTGAGGTGTGGCATTTAGTTTCCAGGAAGCCATAAGGAATGAGAAATTGACTTAACGAAGATTATAGTTTAATAGTTCGGATTAGTTAAGATAAGTTAGGTTGTGATGCAATCATAACCTTTGATGGTTGACATATGGGAGCTGGGCTAAACAATTCTTTCAGAGAGCGAAGGTATATACAAAACTGGTAACCTATATAACTCACTGTGATGGCAGTGTAGAAGAGACGGGAACTTGTTTGTTGGTTGTTTGTGAGAAACCACTCAGAGTACCATATGGACTACTAGCAGAGAAGCGATGTGTACTGAGTCCTAGAGAAGTTATAAGAAGAAGATAAGAATGTAAAACATCAACGACGATGAACGTATAAGTAAGATATCTTCGTATGTCATGAAGCCGTAGAACGGTAGTGAAAGTGGTCGCGTAAACATAGGTTGCAAGAATGTGAACCCTAAGAAGTAAAGTTAAGCAAACCAATGCATAAGTCAAATATACATGACTAATTAGTGTATGTGTTGTTTTTCTTATGTGTTACATAGGAATTGAAATGAGCAGTTTAGCGTAAGTTGTAGCTGGGCGTAAGGCAAGTTTCCTATCTTCATTCATATTTTAAATGAATGCTAGTTTCTTAAACTTCTCAGATGTTGAACTTGAGAAGTTAACTCTATGTGCGAATGTGCGATATTTGTATAAGGTGGTAGAATGTATAAGGCCTTGAGCCACAATGTGAACACTTCCGTGTTTCTATGAGATGAACTGTTCTGTGATTTAACTGTTCAATAAGAGAATGTTCTGTTTATACATGATCCATTATTGTTAAGTCTATGCTAATGATTTTAGCCAGATAAAATGTATATGAAAAAGGTAGAAGAATGAAAGTATTTAAAAATGAAAGTGAATATTTTTTTAAAATGATAGGAATCAAGATTATTCCTATTATTCAAGCTGTTTCATAACCTTGTTCAGTTATTGAAGTTCTAAATGAATGTTTAAGCTCTTGAAGTTGTTTGTTCAACTGCTATGACTTGTTAAGCAATTAAATGCTCACACTTGCTTTAAATGAAAAACATTTTCAGCGTACGATGTTAAAAGAACTTAAGGATCTCGTAAAGATCAAGCTGACGGTATCCAGATGAAGTGCCATTCAGAATGTGGATGAAGGAAAAGATCGAGCAAAGACTTGTAATATAAAATAAGTTAAATGAACTTTAGATTAGTTTAATGAACTATTATGTATCCTTAGTGGCGGATGAAAGTCACTCGTGTAAGATGTAAAGAATAATGTAATTATCATTATTTTTAATGAAAGGAGTTATAAGGTTTTAAAAACTAGGAAATTAGAATGTATGTTGTTATATTTCACTATATAATGATGTATGTTTGGATGAATGATGTACTCGTGACATACGGAATCCGGGTGTGAAGATAGACCAGATTTTAGGGCGTTACAAGTTGGTATCAGAGCTGATAGGTTATAAACCTTAGGTGGAATACCTAAGACTATAATCATAGAGAGAAGGATAAGAAGATCACCACGTGATTATAGTGAGTCGTAGTAACAGATGAGTTATTAAACGATGAATGATTTATGGCTAATGCTATGAATGAAGGGTACTATGAAATAGTACGGGAAGAAGAACTCAGATTGAGTTATGAAGGATAGTATATGAATTAAAGAAAATTCATATTTAGTAAAGAGAGATTTAGAAGTTGTAAAATTTTAATTGAGGACTCATGTGATAGCCGAGTTGTATGAACTGTGTTATATGGCGAGAGGTTTGTGCTTGGTGTAACAACCGCTTAGCTTATTACGGTTGATAATCATTGAATTGGTCACTTGTCAAGATGTATATGACAAGAAGGTGAATCTTTTCTCATGTATATACTTGATAGGTAGAGAACGATAAGGTAGGTGCGAGTTCTTGAAACTCATACTTATGGTACGTTCGTGACTCATAATGATATGGTAGGTTTTTGAACCTCTCAGCGAATGGACGCTTATGGTCTGTCTAGGATAGTTCTTAAACTAATATTATTGTGGAAAGTTCCTTAACTCATAATGTATGGTAAGTTGATGAACTGTACTAAGGTATAGGGATGTTTAGACTGAAAACAAGTTATTTTCAGCAGGCTTAGTATTGAATGTGCTAGAGAAGATTAAGTATTGTCACAAGTAAGACAATGAAGGAAGATGGAGGATAGGATATTCCAAGTCATCTAGCTATGCTAGATTTTGAAGTTTCTTGAAATCGTGCTTATGTGTTCGCGTTTAGGAAATGAAAGAATTGGTTCAACTTTTGGAACCAATAGATTTTTAAAAGAACTATTCTTGGTATGTCTATGCTAATTGTTTCGGCTAGACAAAAATTGATTTGAAATATCAAAATGAATTTTATATTATCCGTGCATTCGATGCAAGGATGGTAAAAAGATGGAGTTATTAATGCAATTGAACCTGGTGTTGGATGTGATCTTAGGATCAACAACACGCTATGGTATGATGTATAATGACAAAGTCACAAACTGACGAAGTCCTCAACGTACTGTGAAAAGTACAGTATCATAACGTCATAAAATGTTTTGATGTATTGCGAAAAGAGTTTATAGAAGTAGTCAATGTCAATTGAGTTTACTAGATGAATGTTTCACGTTGATATTCAATTTATTGGTATGGTCTAAGCCACTTGATTCGGCTAGACAAATGGTATGTCATGTTTAAAAGAAAATCGAGCTTTCTTTGAAGAAGTTGTGCCAAACTAAATTATTTTGGTGCGGAATCTAATGATTAAGTCTGAGGTGAACATATCCCGAAATGGGGTATACGATGGGTAAGAGGTAGTTTGCTTTCTTTGTGATTGTAAACTGGCCGTGGAAGAAAGGTTACGTCGTCATGTTGTTAAACCTAGTAAGAGCTCATGGTCGATTTGACCCCTCAGCAAAAGTATGACACGTTTTAAAAGGAAATTTTATATTCCTTGTTATTCTTTCTACTTCATGATTCTTGATAGGTTATGGAGGTTAGGAATGATGGAAAGATAAGAACTCTGTTGAAGGGAAGTTGAGAAGAAGGGTATGCTAAAATTTCGAGGATGAAATTCTATGAAGAAGGGGTGAATGTGATGACCCGGGTAAGGGTGTGGTTTTAAGAAATTCTGAGGACGAAATTTTTTTAAGGAGGGAAGAGTGTGATGACTCGGAAATTCGGATTGTCCAGAAATTTAGTTTAAAGAATTAGTTATTAATAAAATGAATTTTTATTAATAATATTATGTGTTATGTGTTTATTAATCGTTCTAGAACCTAGGAAGATTATAAGTCGGGAGGATTCTGGCTACGAGCTAGACTGAACGAGTAATAATTTTTAAGACGAAAATAAAAAAATTTCCGTGAACAAAAATATTTCTGGGAAAAAAGACGAAATAGGCACTATTTACTCAACGAAACCCTAAGGGTTAGGGTTTAAATAACCTAAGCCTTTCTGAGAATTTGGTATGTCGAAATGACATTCCGTCGAAAGATTTGACGATAATATATCGAGAAAAGTTAAGTAAGCCAATAAAAGTTTTTCTCGAAAAACGTGCTGAAATCGAACGAAATAAAAATCACAAAAAGTACTATTATGTACTTTTCATTCGTTAAACTACGTTAGGAAAAAATGTGAAGGAAAACACTTAATGTGGAAAAGTGTTTTTCAGTTTTTCAGAAATCTGAAGAATACGTAAAAGTTAATCGGTAAAGGAAAGACGAAATATCCAAAAATATTTGGATTTCGAGAATCGCAGTTTTTAAAACTGTCGAACGAAACTCGAAAGACGGAACCATAAAGCTTCCAAGGGAAGCTACGTGAATAGCAAGGAGGTGGGAATAGTAAGGAAGTGTGAATAGTAAGGAGGTTAGGGGCGAAATAACTAAAATACCCCTAGCTTGGAAATCTATAAATAGGAAGCTTAATTCATTTATTTGGGATTTTGAAAATCCTACACCTTAGAGAGAGAGAGGGTTTGGATGAAGAGAGAAGAAGGAAGAGAATGAATATAAATGATCGGATCGAAGGTGATCGTGAAATAGAAAAGCTTGCGAATCACCGACTCTGTCTAGCGAAAGAAAAATAAAAAAGAGAGGTAACCTAAAACCTAGTCGAATTTAATTTCTCTTTAAGTCCTATATGTTAATAATATAGCTTAATGAGAATAAAGACTAAAAAAGTTAGGAATGATTTCATATGGTTGAAATCGTAAGAAAATGAAGAAATAAGAATTAGAAGTTTATTTTATAATTTTTTTAAGGAAGTATAAGATTCGTAATGAATTAGAACGATCCAAGTGGATTATATAAATAAGTAGGTGAAATAAGTAAGGAATTATGTTCTATAACATCAAATTCCAATAAAAAGTGAAATCGTAATCCAAAATATCGATTAAAATGAAGAACGAACAAAGAACATAAAGAACACGCGAAGAACACGAAGAACGTTGTTGATGGACAAATTTAAAACCATCGTAGGATAATTGTTGTTGATGGACTAGTTTAAAACTATCGTGTATAAGTTAGATGCTTATTGCTTTGTTAGGAACGGTAGAAACGTTCATGAAGAACGGATTAAAACTTAGCCATGACGAAGTTATGGCAAAAATTTCATAAAAGACAAATGAGAATTAGAAAGTTAGTAAATGAATCCGAACGTGTAGGGTTTTATAAGAATGTAAGAGAAAATAGAAAACATGAGTCGTGGACTCAAGAACGAATGAATTCCAAGTTCGGATGACCGAATTACGAATGAACGAACGAAGAGCGTTAAAAATGTAAAATGAACGAAGGGTGAAGATTAAGCCAATCGAAGGGCACGTTAATGAATTCAGAATGAAGTTCTATCCAAAGGGGATTGAATTATATAAGATAAGGAAGAGAATGGCTTTGGAACGACCTCGTTCCGAATTATAACGAATAAGTTATGGAAGCGTGAAGTAAGCGTCTCAAATTGGATTTGAGACTTAGAAAATTTTTCAAGGATGAAGGCTTGGTGCCGCAGTGCGAGCCGTGCCTTTGGAGACGGCGCCGCAGTGCTAGACTCGGTAGTTAGACACTGCAGAGTATGCTATTTCAGGCGAGTGATAAAGAGGATCCGGCGTTCACAGGCAAGTTCAAGAGAAAAAAAGCCAAATGATGAGCTTTTAAGTGCTCAATTACTTGGGGATATGCAAGAAAGAAATATGAGCATGTAGTTCACCTAAAATAACACTTAAACAAGTGAATTAAACCTTTAGTATAGGTTGAATGAAATAATCGAAAGAGATTAAAAGATCAAGAAGAGAATAAACGTAAACATAAACGTAAACGTAACGCGATTTGCTATAAAAAGCGCCTTAGCATACAAATCGAACAAAGATGGCTTTACATTAAGAAAGAGTAATGAACATGGGGTTCAGGTAATGGATAACGAAATTATTAAGTAAGATAAAAATGGTAACAAGAAAGCCGTAATGAACGGTAATAAAATTAATGAAAGCAGATCGTGATTCGGATAGAAAAATGATAGAATAAATTGTAAGTATGGAACATTTTAACCAATGTTAAAGTTGAGTGTACACAAATATTAAGTGGATATAACCTACACCCCGTGTATGGTTTGACCGAATGATAATAAAGACCAATGATTAAACCGTGAACGGTAAAGAAGTTGAATTAAAGACAATAACGTTTAATGTAACGAAGCTAAGTTAAGGATTAAATGGAATGATCGTTCTGAGTATACAAAAGACTGTATGACTTAGACGATAAAGAGTAAATCCTGAGGTGTGGCATTTAGTTTCCAGGAAGCCATACGGAATGAGAAATTGACTTAACAAAGATTATAGTTTAATAGTTCGGATAAGTTAAAATAAGTTAGGTTGTGTGCAATTGTAACGTTTGATGGTTGACATATGGGAGCTGGGCTAAACAATTCCTTCAGAGAGCGAAGGTATATACAAAGCTGGCAACCGATCTAACTCACTATGATGGTAGTGTAGAAGAGACTAGAACTTGTTTGTTGGTTGTTTGTGGGAAACCACTCAGAGTACCACATGGACTACTAGTAGAGAAGCGATGTGTGCTGAGTCCTAGAGAAGTTATAAGAAGAAGATAAGAATGTAAAACATCAAAGATGATGAATGTATATATAAGACATGGTATGTCATGAAGCCGTAGAACGGTAGTGAAAGTGGTCGCGTAAACTTAGGTTGCAAGAACGTGAACCCTAAGAAGTAAAGTTAAACAAACCAATGCATAAGTCAAATATACATGACTAATTGGTGTATGTGTTATTTTTCTTATGTGTTACATAGGATTTGAAATGAGCGATTCGGTAAAAAAGTCAGTAAATACGCGTAAAGGCAAGTTTCCTAACTTCATTCATATTTTAAATGAATGCTAGTTTCTTAAACTTCTCGGATGTTGAACTTGAGAAGTTCGCATACATGCGCGAATGTGCGATATTTGTATAAGGTGGTAAAATGTATGAGGCCTTGAGCCACAATGTGAACACTTCGGTGTTTCTATGAGATGAACTGTTCTGTGATTTAACTGTTCAATAAGAGAATACTCTATTTATACATGATCCATTATTGTTAAGTTTGTGCTAATGATTCTAGCCAGACAAAATGTATATGAAAAGGTAGAAGAATGAAAGTATTTAAAAATGAAAGTGAATATTGTTTTAAAATCATAGGAATCGAGATTATTCCTATTATTCAAGCTGCTTCATAACCTTGTTTGGTTATTGAAGTTCTAAAGGAATGTTTAAACTCTTGAAGTTGTTTGTTCAACTGCTATGACTTGCTGAGCAGTTGAATGCTCACACTTGCTTTAAATGAAAAACATTTTCAGCGTACGATGTTAGAAGAACTTAAGGATCCTGTAAAGATCAAGCTGACGGTATCCAGATGAAGTGTCATTCAGAATGTGGATGAGTGGGAAGATCGAGCGAAGACTTGTAATATAAAATAAGTTAAATGAACTTTAGATTAGTTTAATGAACTATTATGTATCCTTAGTGATGGATGAAAGTCACTCGTATAAGATGTAAAGAATAATATAATTATCATTATTTTTAATGAAAGGAGTTATAAGGTTTTAGAACCTGGGAAATTAGAATGTATGTTGTTATATTTTAGTATATAATGATGTATGTTTGGATGAATGATGTACTCGTGACGTACAGAATCCGGGTGTGAAGATAGACCGGATTTCGGGACGTTACATGTAGCTGATACATTGAGTAGAAAATCATATGTGTTTATGATTGTAACGTTGTTAACATAAAGACCCATTTCATATGACTTACAAATGATAAAGATAGAGTTAAAGACTCTAAGGACCCACGTGTTGATGTCAAATAATACGAGTAGAATCGACGTGAACCGATAAAGTTAAAACCGCTCAAGTTATACACCCGGAGCTGATGAATGTGAAGAAGAAGGTTCAAGAGGGCGTTATTCTAGAAGCAAGAATCGACTAAGAGAGTAAATCTCAACCCTCAATTTAATTGGGCCATTCAAAATCCTCGATCGAGTAGGAACTGTGGCCTATAGACTCGCTTTACCGCCAAGTATGTCGCGTGTTCATAATGTTTTTCACATATCGATGTTACATAAATATGTGAAAGACTCGAACCACATTATTGAATTAGAACCGGACGGGATAGCGAAAGATTTAACGTATGAAGAGGTACCTATTAAAATGTTGGATAAGAATGAATATATTCTACGCTCAAAGGTTATACCTCAAGAGTTAGAATCTGACGAGGTATCATCATCTCTTCGGCATACCAGGTACGTACGTAAATTTTGAGGGCGAAATTTAATAAGGAGGAGAGATTGTAAGACCCCGAATTTTATGAAATGAAAGTATTAAATTTTCTTATAATTATTATTTTATTTAGTAAATGGTTAAATTGATAAAGGTTAAAGTTAAGGGTGACATTTGAAAATTTTGCAAAGTAAACAAGTTGATATAAAATATTCGTTGTGTCGGGGAATATTCGATTGGTCGGGGAAAAGTAGCTCCTTAGCTCTAGCTCTAAACTCGTAGCTCAGTAGCTCAGGTTTTAAAGTTGGAAGTAGCTACTAGCCTGTCTCTCGGGGCTCCGAAGCTAACTGCTTGAGCCAAACATCCCATGATGGCTCTCCCCATTCCTTCGCAAGCAATTCGCTCTGTTAGGCATATGTAGACTTATGTGGGCTGGCTTGTATTCTTGTGGAAAAGTATCCTGTGAGATAGGTCGTGACTCCAACCCTGGAGTCACTTCCCTTCCAGAGGGTTAACTCACATATACTTTTGGTTTTTAACAGGGAATATTCATACGACGGCATAATCATTTGTGGACCCCACAACAGAAGTATTGTCATAGTTAGAAAATGACAAAAATATCTTTTTATAAAAATAATGGCAAAAGTTTTACCGTTAAACCGCTGAACTACCCGTAGTAAAGTAATGCTGATGTCTACGCGTGGTTGCATAGTAGCACACGGTATTAATTATTGATGCTTACATGAGAAGTCACTCAGTTATACTTAATTATTGCTACAGTAATTGCTACATAATATCTCTCATATTATTGATTCAATTATTGTCATGGTATCATCTGCATAATATTTATTATTATTAAATCAATAATTGAGACGACAAAGTTATTCATATTATTATTTGCAATATTGACGATGTCTAGAAAGTTCTGTCGAAAGAAATTTAGTCACCTAATTGCGCGCCAATGGGGAGAAATCCTTATCGGAAAGCCCCCTCTTTCCTGGGAATGATCTGGTTGTTAAATATTGTGAGTTATAATATTTACGATAAATAAGTTCGTGTTGATTAAAGATGAAATTGATATTTCCATTGTGTTGGGATTATTAGTGTTAGTGGAAATCGACATCTATTCCGATAATAATTGATGTCTAGAGGTTATATTGACCAATCGGGTAATTAATCGGATAAATGAGCAATTAATTGCTATTAATTCACATGCTTATAAATATTTTTTTCACATGTGTGTACTATTGATTCACATGTATGTACTATTAGGGGAGGTGGTGCAAGATTGATAATACTTGTATGACTAAATTAAAAATAGATGTATGAATGAAGGTACTATACTATAATTATTTTTTTCACATGTATAGAACTATTGAGTCACATGATTGTACTATTGATTCACATGATGTACTATTAGGGGAGGTGGTACAAGTTTGATAATACTTGCAGGACTAAATTAAAAATGAAGGAAAAGATGAAGGTATTATACTGTAATATTTCGAGCCCCAAAACGTGCAATTATCAAAACTATGTTTTCCTATAAATAGAAGCTCATTCTTCTTTCATTCTCACTAATTCAATAAGACTCACAAGAGCAATTATAGAGAGAGAAGCTATAGAGAGAAAGAAGAAAAGAAGTCTGCTACTTCACTATTCCAGTATCCAGTCTTCTTTTGAGGTAAGGGGTATTATTTATTTCATATTCTGAAGAGATATTATTTTTCGTATTCGTATGAATATTATTTTCACTCAATATTCGTAAGGAATATCATCTTCGTTCAATATTCATAGGAATATTATTTTCATTCAACAGTCGTAAGGAGTATTATTTCTTTCGTATTCATGAAGGGAGTAATTTTCTTTCAATACTCGTAAAGGTTGTTACTCCATTGTTTATTATTCTGCTGAATAACTTTTACGCTCACGCGACTACTGGTATGATGGTGAAATTCTTCTGTTATTCCATTCTTTATTATTTTGTTGGAATAACCTGTCTACGCAGACTACCGCATGCATGGTGAAATTCTTCTGTTATTCCATTCATTATTATTCTGTTGGAATAACCTGTCTACACAGACTACCGCATGCATGGTGAATGAACATTCATATTCATTCTTTATTAAATTGTGGAAATGATCGGTCTACGTGGATTTTTGCATTACGGATGAAAATTCATTTGCAATTTCATATATTCTATTATACTCGTATGAGATATCCTTTCTTTTGTACTCATCATAGAATATCATTTTCTTTTGTATTTTCCTTTTATGAGTACTATTCACGAAGTACTATTCATGGGTACTATTCACAAAGTACTATTCACGAAGTACTATTCACGGGGTACTATTCCCGAAGTACTATTCATGGGATACTATTCACCCAGAGTACTATTCATGACAAAATTTGATTTCTTTTCGGTCCAAATCATTTTTGATACAATATCATTCTTGAATTTTACTCTACAATGCAGTATCATGTTGACAATTTGGATATTTTTAAACTTTGGATAAATTTAAAATTTTAATATTTATCCTTGATTTCGTTTGATTAATGCTTATATCATTGTCATCATCCTCATGCTTATATTGTGATGAAAGTCATCTTTGGCTTACATGCATAGATGGACTGTTGATTGGTATGATTATGACCTGAGATCATTCTTGTATAATCACGACCCGTAATGTTACAAATGATGTGGTAAAAGTCCTCATTGGCCTGTAGTGCATTGATGGACGAGTTGTTGGTATGATTATGACCGTGAATTATTCAAGATAATCATGACCATTGATGATTACATGAATATCCTCGGCCCGTAGTGGTGGATGATTCGATGATGTGGTTTATTTATTAAGCTGAGTCTAAGAGATAAAGTTGATGAAAAAACTTTTTAAATTATAGAAGATAGTAGATATCATGCTCTACATGACTCTTCTAATGGATTGCTTATTCCGCTGCAGCTGTTGATCTAAAACTTGTTGTCTATTGTATTCTATCAGTTGTTATACTGTTGAAAGCTAATGATAATTTATTCTTCATTATCTTAGTCATAATATTTCTTACTCGGCTAGTTGAGCTCACCTTTTTCTTTCACTGTTCTCTTCAGGAAATGAGAATATAGCTGGGACTGGTTGAGGAATGGATTGTCGGTCCAGATGGTTGTTTTAGTAGTCCTCACTATTCTGTGAAATAGTGTGATAATAATTGTAATGGGGACTCCATTGAGAGTGGATATTGTCTAGAAGGCAATATTCTTGTTTAAACTCTCAGCAATGTTTTGTCATATATTACCTGACAGTTGTATAATTAAGTTTATATTTGATTTATGTACCATGTATTTGACGACTCAAGATAGGTGATATATACATGTTTTGGGGGCGTCACAACTAGGATTTTGTCAGGTTACAATAAAACTGCTCCACAAATTGACCTTACCCACAAAACATACATATTTATAGCACTGAAATATAATTAATATTATATTATTATTTTCATTCATTGCTCAAAATCCAAAATTAGGGTTTGGAATCCATATCTGATTTAACTTTCATATATAACATTATTAATTAGGTTAAATTATTAACTTAATTAATCTAAAATAAATTCATATAATAAAATAGTTATTATAATAATTCTATAATCATTTCATATATTATTTAAATAATATATAATCATATTTTCATGGAAAATAAATAATAAAAAAAATTTCACTACAAAATTAATTTATTATAAATACAATTTATAATGATCAATAATTCTAAACAAAATATTTACAATAATTAATGTAATAAATAAATTTTATTTATCACACACACAGATATATATATATATATATATATATATACACACACACACACACATTACTCCTATTACATATATTTCCACCTTTATAAATAAAAAAAAAAATTTATACATAAAATTTCTTATTTATTTATATAGAAAATATCAAGGTTATTACAATTTTTAACTTAATTATCCAGAGTCCAAATTGCTAACATAATATTAGATGAAGCACAAACTATTAAGGATATTCTAATCCTTTCAAGAATTTTCACCACTTAATGATAAACTGGATAAACGAATAATAATATCTTACCATAATATGGAGTATGAAAGAAAATGATATTCCTTTTACCATAAAAATGATACCCTCTTATCACAATAATGATATCCATTACCTTAGCATGTGATTTGATTCTGCTTTCTGTGAAATTAATCAACTTAAACAATGCTTGCATTCCTTATCTACACTTGGAGTAACATTACGCTCAATAGAAATACTCACAATATTATACTCACAATATTGTAGTAAAAGAATTCTATATTTTTAGTGTAGTGATAGTGTGTGTTTAGTTACTCAACCGAACAACCTATTTATACTGAAAATTTAGTAAACAACTAGCACACCCACTTTGAGAAAATAACCAAATGAGGTATATAATAATGGTAGTAAAATTTATGGTCCCATAGAGAAAATTAAACCAATTTGTACACGTTTTAAAAATAACTGAGTTGTGGTCCAGACTGCTTTAGAAAAAGTAGAGTGTCGGCAAGTCATGTCAGACTTACTTTTATAAAAAAAAATTTGAACAAACATGTGCACATCATACTTATCTTTGGTCAACACTATTTTCAATCTTTGAATCATTATTCACAATTATTAACATAGACTCACAATAATGCCAACTGGTTTAATTATATCATATCAAATAATATGAGTCACTATGCAATAACTATTGTAATAAACCAATATTTTCTATATAAATAAATAAGAAATTTTTCATATAAATTTTTTTTATTTTAAAGATGGGATTATATGCCAAGTAATGTGTATGTATTTATGTGATAAATAAAATTTATTTATTACATAAATAATTTCAAATAATTTTATTTTAGAATTATTGATCATTATAAAGTATATACTTATAATAATTAATTTTATAGTAGAAATGTTTTATTATTTATTTTCATGAAAATATGATTTTGTATTATTTAAATAATATATGAAATGATTATAGAATTATTATAATAATTATATTATTTTATTATATAAATTTTAGTTCGGATTATTTAAGTTAATTATTTTAACTTAATTAATAATTTTATATATGAAAGATAAATCGATATATGGAATTCAAACCCTAATTTTGGATTTTGAGTAATGAATGAGACTAATAATATTATATTAAATATAATATTATTTTTTAGTGTTATAAATATATACTTTGATATGTGTAGATCAGATTGTTAGTCAATTATGGTGTATCACGACAAACCCTAGTATTATTATGTATAAACCATAATTGGAAACTCAAACCGGAGTTTAAGATCTATTTAAATTGTGTGTTATATGAATTTTGTTGCATACTTTAGAATTTCTGTTAATTAGGAAAAACCCTAATTAATATTTAAAAACCCTAATTTTCTAATTAGGAACCCTAATTGCTAAAATTAAAAACCCTAATTATTATTTTAGTAAATTGAGTTGTTAATTTGGGAACCCTAGTAATATTAAGGAACCCTAATTATTTAAACCCTATTTTTCTATTAAAAACCCTAATTTTAATTAGTGTGTTTTAATTAAAATTTTATTACATTTTAATTTTAATTTTTCTAACCCTAGAAATTATTTGGGAAACTTTAAGTTTTAAAATCTTATGATTAAACCTTAGATTAAAGTACCATGGACAAGAATACCATTAAAATTGCTAACCAAATGACCATTATACCCTTTTTGTCCCATTTGGTGAATTATTCATAAAAAATCTAGCAAAATCTTGGCAAGCCACCCTAGTCTAGCTATGAGCTATAGCATTCCAACAAAACAGATTCAATTCACCAGCCATGTGCCTTGTACCATTATTAATATAGATCAAGAGAGAGAAAAAGTCACATTTATGCTAATTTGTTCATAACTCTCATCCTAGAACTTCTCTCTCTAAAACCTCCGAATTTCATGGCTAATATCAGTCACAAACCAAGCCCCCCTAATACATATAACCAACTCAGAAGTCAGAATCAACATTTGTTCATAAAAAGGTATAAACCCTAACTTAGAATCTGACATTTAATGTTGTGTTAGATCTGGTGTTTATGTGTTGTAATATGTTGTAAGTAGTGTTAATCAATGATCTGGGTTGGTATCTTGTAGATCCATAACATTTATGTGCTCAAAATTGAAGTTTTTGAAAATCTGGAAAAAGTTGAAAAAGTTGTCTGACAATGAATGTCAGACCCCATAGATTTCATTATGTGTATTATTTTGGTGTTTTAATTATTTGAACTTGTAGTATGGTAGGGAATCTCTGTTCTGGAACTCAAATCAAACCCATAGCATGTTCAGATTAAAATTTATGGCTGGTCAAACATAGTTGACCGACTATGACTTTCAATTTCTGGAAAACCCATATAGTGCCCAGAAGGCTCTGACAAGAATTTCATGGGCTCAGATCTGACCGTGTTTTGGTGATCTGTGTTTATCTTTGTATCTAGGTTGTAGTTTGTTGTTTGTACTACAAGATTATGCCATCAGATAACTAAAACCTTAAATTGGTGGATCGTTGTGGACGGTCAAACCAAGTCAGACGTTCATGAAATGCATTTTCTAGGTAACCCAGAAAACACATGAACATGTCTGACATGGTTTTGACCAGCATGGAAATAGTGTTGTTGTTGTTGTTATATGTATTTTATGTGATAGATCTCTTCACTTACATATTGGCTACAAACTGGACCCATTATATCACAAATCTAATGCAAGAATTGCAAGTTGTGAAAGCCCAAAGTGGACTGGTCGAACTGTTCTTCATTTCTAGGTAACCCAGAAAATGAAGAACAGCTCTAACAGTCACTTTGAAGGCTTAGATCTCCTTATTGTGATGCAGTATGACCATGTTTGTTGTTGGGTCATGTAGTCTTACACTAGCACTACAAGATCAATGTCATAGATTGCCCAGAAACATTAAGATCTGACATTTATCACTGGTCAAAGTAGGGTACTTGAACACTGACTTTGAATGTTCTTGGTGCTCAAGAACACCAAAGGCTACACTTTCTGTCGCTAAAGGCTATATCGACAGTTTATTTAATTTTATTTAGTTTATTTTCTAAAAATTATTTAAAAATAGAAATTTATAAAAAAATTCCAAAAATTATTTTAAGTTATAAAAATTAACTTTTAATAATTTGACATATTTTTTCATAAATATTAGTATTTATTTAAATAATATTGAATTTAATTTATTTAATAAATGCATTAGATAAATTAATTAAAATAATTTTATTATATTAAAATCATTTTAAATGAGAATAAGGTATTTAAAAATATTTTAGGTTATAAAGTATAACTTTTAATATTTAAGGTAAATTTCATTAATTATTTAATATTAATGATATTAAAATTATTTAATAATTATATTAAATAAATTAGTTTAAAATGATTTTAATATTATAAAAAATCATTTTAAATAAAAAAATAAAGTGTTTAAAAATATTTTAAGTTATAAAAATAACTTTTAATATTTAAAGGATAATTTTATTAATAATTTAATATTAATGATAACAATTTAATAATAAGGATATGAGAATTATTTAATAGTTATATTAAATAATTAGTTTAAAAATGGTTTTATTAATTTAAAAAGGATATAAATGAATTAAAAATATTTTAAGTTATAATAAATGACTTTTAATATTTTTATAATTAATGCATTAATATTTAAATATTAATTTTAATTATTTAAAAATAATTTTAATTGTTTTAAAAATCATTTAAGGGTAATATTAATACTTTAAAAATATTTTGAGTTATTATAAATAACTTTAATATTTTGGCAATGGTTTCATTAATAGTTTAATATTAATTAAATATTAATAATAATAGAATTATTTAATATTTAAATCATTTGATAATGATTTTGATGTATGAAAAATCATGATAAATTATAATAATTAATTAAAAATTATTATACCTTAATTAAAAATAATATAACTGATATTTTCAGTAATTGAACTACAGAATAAAGTTTAAGACTCGATAATTATCCGCAAGTCGTCGGTACACTGAAATATTTCAGAAATTGATCTAGACTTATATAATTGGACTCGATAAGTGTTTGTTTGCGAACCAATGACTGTTAAAATATGTGACAATGTGATTAGGTTACGTGCTAACAACAAATAGCAGTACTATGTGTTATAATACATTATTCTAATCGAACGAATGATCTTATTATTGATAGGTTTCGATATAAAAGATTAATCTAAGTTGCGTTATTGTAAGCAGAAGCTCAAGCAAGTATCCTAACTTTGCATTTTCTTTATGCAATGGACATAAGAAAGAAAGTTTCAGAATCATATTATTGTGCCAGATTATTAACTCTATTGTTATTAATTATGTATCCAATTATTCATATTCATGCAAGTTCTTAAATTATCCGATAATTGTTTATCAACACAGTATTAATGCATAATCCAGATATTTATTCTGTTCGTTAGTTTCTAAATATGGTTATACAAGTGTCCCCACTTGGATAATCATTGTATTTAATCACATATTGATACATACTTATTAATTTCTAGTATGTATACGTTGACTTAAAAGTCGTCTAAGCTATTTGATTTGGCTAGACACAAACTTAAAAATATTGTTGAACAAGATAGAACTTTATTGTATCCAACCAGATTATTTTGGTTCGGATTCCCGACTAAGTATGAACATCCCTAACATGGGAAAACTTTTGTGCACCTAAGGTGGATAAGATGAATGATAATATCGTTCTTTCATGTAGTATTGATCAATACAAGGCATAACGGGCTGATCACCCTCGTGCCTGTAAGTTATGACGGTTTACAGATGAAGTTATGTTTAACCTTTTCGAAAATAGAAAAAAATGTTCATAGTCTGTCGACTAAACTCCAGTTATAGTCAGTACGTAGTTTTAAAAATTTGATATAGAATTGATATGTTGTTATTATTGGTTCAACTTACTTCACAACTGTTGATTCGTTGTAGAAGTATCATTCAAAGAAAATATTTAATTCTTTCAGCTAATATCTATTGTTGTTATTACTTGCTGGGCAATCAAATGCTCATTCTTACTTTAAATTTAAATATTTTCAGCTAAGTATGATCAACACGAAGGATCAGGCAAGAACAAGGGGAAAGGAAAGATGTTCGAATGAATTTTATAATATTCTGTGTAATATTTAAAGTTTATTAAGACAATGATACTTATTATCTATGATGTAATGAATGTTTAAAGGTCACGTACCTAGGAGTAGACTTTGATGCATATGTAAATTAAGATTGGTATCTATATTATTGTTATTATTATTGTATAATTCCGCTCATAGAAAATGGTATCGTGAAGCACCGAGTTCGGGTTTCAAGTACCTGAATTTGGGGGCGTCACAACTACTATGACAATTATTGAATAAAATACTGAGCGACTTCTGAAATATATTAAAAAATATGATTTTGAACTTTCCAAATAATTTTCACATTTTTTGAATTATCCAACAATTTTCTATAATTATTTCTATTTATAAAACTATCATTTAATATCTTCAAAATAGAAATACTAACCTCACATACTTTTATATCTTTAAAACATCATCAATATTAATCTTATATTATTATAATATTTTTCAATGTAATTTATAATTTTCCACCATTTATATAATTTCCTATGAATTTCCTCTATTTTTAAACTAACTATAAATAGCTTCAAAATATAATAAATATTTGTGTTATTCAATAATTTTTCAAAACTATCCGTAAAATTATATAAGATTTTTCACCAACTTTCATAATTTTTCATCATTCATAGAATTTTCTATGAATTTCTTCTATCATTAAACTAACTATAAATATAATAATTACTTCTACTTTTCAATAATTCATCAAAATTTTACAGAAATTCTAAGATAATATAATAAGTTTCCTGTAAAAATATTTCAGGCCAAATAATTTTTTTGATAAATTAATTATAAACTCCAATATTCAGAAATTTCAATAATTCATAATAATTAGCACTCTTCTTCTTCTTCTTCTTCTTCTTCTTCTTTCTCTCTCTTTGGTAACTCCCGTGAGTGTAAATAATGTTGGAGCATTCTCCCTTCCTTCTTTTATTTTTTCTTTTTCCTTTTTCCTTTTTCCTTTTCTCTCTCCCTACTTTTCTTCTTCCTTTTCCTTTCTTTCTTTCTCTTTTTCCTCCCCTTCCCCACATGTTCCCCCTCAATTCCCTCTCCCACAATTCTCTCTTCTTCTTCTTTTTTTCAGTCGCCCACATGGGCAACTTTTCTTAAAAATTATTCTCTCTCCTTTTTATTTGCTCATTTATCATATTAATTGCTCGTTTGTCCAGTTATCAATTTAACATTTTATAATTTTAGAATAATAATCATAAATTAAATTAGACTTTTATTTCATAAAATTCGGGGTCTTACAATCACCCCCACCTTATGAAATTTCGTCCCCAAAATTTACGAACGTACCTGGAATTCCGAAGAGATAAGAATTTCAAATTCTAGCTCCCATGCTATTTTCTCTATCTCATGGTTCATCCATTGCTCATCTCTTGTATTTTAGATATCATTCTAGAATACAGTTTCAAAACAAGGGTTAATTGACATGCCACATATTATCCTTATATTCTGACCGACTAATTAAATAACAAATAACTTAGGTAGGTCATACTAACGAAGGATTAACCCGTCTCTCCCCTCCTAGTTCTAGTCTCACATCTCAGCCAGGGATCATATCCCTAAGCTTTGATACCAACTGTGACGCCCCCAAAATAGGTATACATCACCCATCTTGGGTCGCCAGATATATACACAAAAAACTTCATTTATACAACTGTCGTGCAAAATACGATGACACATATACTATGAGTTTCAATACAAATATTGTAACGTATATAATACGACAATATTCATATTTAAATTATTACAATACCATATAAAATACAACAACAAATATTTCAAGTCCTCAAGGAACACGAGAAAATTTCTGTTCTCCTCGTTCTAATGGAGTGCATTTTGACGCTTTCAAATTCGAGCTCGCATCCTCCTATAAGGTATTTTGTAATAATATTAGTTGTTTTTGTTTTTTTTTATTAAAAAAAATTGTGTTTTTTTTTTATTATTATAAAAAATTTGCATTTTTTTTATTACAATAATAATTATTATTATTATAGTTATTACAATTATTATTATTATTACAATTCCTAGAAACGATGCTACTTAGTTTAAATATTAGTATTACATAAATTTAAGCATGGTAGATAGTTGGCACAATGATTTTTGTTGGAATATAAGGTTTCTAATGTGAAGAGGTCTAGAGTTCAAGACTTGTGAGCAACATTTTCTTTAAGAAAATTTTTAACCTCCACATCAACAAAAATAACGGCCACGCGTCGAAAGAAAAAATAGAGTCAACTTTCCACGATCAACATTCCGTCTGCTTTTTTGACGAAAAATCGAATCTGAATTACCATTTTTGTAAGTTTTTGAAAGTACAGAGTTATTCGATTGTAACAAAAAATTTGAGAACTACAATGAAAATCGGATCAAAGACAAATGACCAAAATCTTATTTATCCCCATCAGCAATGAATGGGCCAAAGTGTGAGAATTCCAGATTCAAGCCTTACTGTGCTGGACTTGTGAAATTGCACCAACATAAATCAATTACAATAAAAAGCACTTGTTCCTAAATGCCAGCATTTCAATGTACATAATCCCACCAATCCTGGAGACGTTGACGGGAAAATTAGGTACAACAATGAAGAATACTAATAGCAAAAAAAAAGAACTGCAGCTATCATACATATGAAAGTTGAAAACATGGCAGATTTTCCAGCAGTTCCATCTTCGTCTGTGTAAGAAATATAGAGATTAGACAAAAATGAGCACCTCTTGGGCTTGCATGCTTTCATACTAGTTTCCTTAACCATGTACAAGCATGCATTCATACTAGTTTCCTTAACCATGTACAAGCATGCTTTCATACTAGAACTCGAGCACGACTGAAGAGAACAAGAAATTACTCCTGAATCATAAGCACAATAACATCTAGTCTTAACTCAAGATTATAAATCATGTCCAGCACTGTTTAGTTTCAAAGCTGTATCATGTTTCCAGGCATTTAAAGCCTACAAATTAATTAGACCAACCCAAATAGAAGTCCACCTTAGAAAAATCACTCATACCAACTTAAGATGGGGAATATTACTTTGGTGATGAACCTAAAATGAAAGTAAATGCAATATTCAATCTTTCATGAAACTAAAGGAACTGAACAAGTTAATCATCAGTGATAACAGATGGCGTGCTTTTACTGCACATGTATATCGACTAAAAAAATATTAGATAAGAACATGAATGAATTTTAGCTCATCCTTGCACAGCCATGAATCTAACCCTTGTACTATTCAAAGGTATACACTCAAAAAACTAGGATAAATATGAATAAACTTGATCTTTGGAGACTCTTTTTCACTCTTTTTCCCCTGCCCAGGAGATTCAACCAGAATCAAAATACAATATACAGACGAGAGAAAGACAGAGAGAAGAGGAAGAGAGAACCTGATATTCCTGAAAGTAAACAAATCTTGTGCAAATGGAGAAAAAAGTCCAAGCAATCTGAAACATAGGGACAATAAGTATAGCATTGAACAGTGATAATCCTTCATTTAACCTTGCCATCTATAATCATAATAATTTGAGAACAAAACCAGATGTTAACAGAACTTCACGAGTACTTGTAGCCTTGGCAACTTTTGCAAACAATCAAATAGAAAAACGTTAATATATGGTTAAAGTTACCCAAAATCCAGCAGTACTTAGAAATAATAGAAGCATGGAGTATGTGAACTAACTATGCAACTCATAGTCACTAGACATGGATAATCCACCCTGCAAGTTACTTTCATATTTCTGTTTATCAGTCTGTTTTGTTTAGGGCCAAAGTTATAAAGTATATGTATGTGATACACATTACCTTATAAACTGGGCCAAAACTTCCTTATCCGAGCTTTTTAGCAGGGGAGAAATTAACAGTTGCCGTTTTGATGGCATCTAAATTAAAGAATGTTAAATCTATGTTGCTGTTGTCTCCCAAGTTTTTGGAAATGGACGAGTCATTTATTATATCTGTATCTGAATCCGCAAGTATCATTTCTCTGTATCTTTGTTTTCGCAGCTGGCCTAAGGAATTATGTCAAATTTGCGCACGTCATTCACATTCTCCAATTTTCTGTAATAAAAAGCCTATTAATCGAATCATAAATTTATTTACCTTTCCTCAAAACATGCTTTCTCCGAGCGTAAAGGGAACAACAAAACAACAGAAGCACTAATGGAATAACAGTCAAGATGATGATTATAGCCTTCATCCTCTTCCTCCCACTAGTGCTGTTAGAGTTATTCCTCTTGTAATTATCTGCTCAATAATCACAGTTCATTTAGTAAGATAAGAATAATTCTATATGTACTAACCGTTGTAAGCAAATAGAGAGAAAAGAGCAAGGTTTTTGAATTAGACCCATGTACTGTGTCCTCTGTTAGTGCATATAGAAGTACTCTTCGAGTAATTAAACAATGATAAAGGGTAATGGGGATTGAGTTAATTACTTACCAAGCTCTAGTGCATCCACTCTAATGTAAAAATCTTGTCCATCTACATATGTTCTTATATCATTTAACTCACCATACCATGCATAACAACCTCGGCCTCCCACATTAATACTGGCACTAGCATATCCAGTACAGTTGCAGCTCTTCAAGCACTCCAATTTACAATCTTCTAAAAAGCGAAGGAAAAGTAAAACTATTAGGCAAGAATCCATTTTTAAGCATTTCAAAGTAAAAAACTACCACTTGATTTGGTACAGAACTCAAAGCATAGGACTTTATAACAGTATTTATACAAAAAGTATCGGGTAAAGCAATACATCGAAAAATCAATAGAGTGTAATCGAGGTCACCGAAATCTGTAGAAAGCTTCAAAATTCGACCGGCGAAAGATGGGTTTTGGAAGAGAGCAGACGTGAGCAGACGAGCTTGGATTTGGAACAGTTGGGCCATGTTTTGACATGTTTTGAGGAGGTTTAGGGTATGGTGGATAGAGACGGTATTAGGATCCAAATTAAAATCGGAAGACGAAGAAGAAAAGAAGAACGGTAATGATGAACAAGAGAGGAAACTAAAGTTAGATCCCTGTACCTGAAAAATCCCAATATTCTGTGCAACGAACCGACTGTCGATCGGTGTTAAAGTGTGTCCTCCGCTTGTCTTTGCCATAGAGATTTAAGAGTTACAGGAAATCTAGACAAACCCTAGCTTTTGTTTTTCACATGGAACGAAAAGAGGCTAAACAGCGAGATGAGAGACGAAGACACTCGGTTTTTAAGTTTACATTTAACCGTCTTTTTTTTAGCTCCGTATTTTTCTTGATAAACAACGTTTTAAAAAAAAAACATTTATCTATTTAAAATTAAAAAAATATTCTTTTAAATAGATAATATTTTTGCATATATATATATCTACAATATTTTTTTTTAAAAACGTTATAAAAAAAAATACCACAACACAACGTTTTTATAAAAAACGTTGTGGTTTAAGTGTTGTTTATTTAGTATTTTATAGTAGTGATTCTTGTAATACTCATCAACATTTCTTTGTTATACCCAAGACAAAGAGAACTCTCATCACCTGTCTTCACCTGAACCACCACAGATTATAATTAAATTCATAATTCATATTTATAGTCAGGTAATTCAACAGTTCCTCTTCGCAATACGAGCCTAAGACATACAACTGTAAACCCAATAATGTTGAGACTAAGTTCACTAGTATCACAACCACGAATTATCCATGCAGTATGGGCCAAGGATATTCGTGTTTTCACCAATAGTAATGATTATACCGAATAATCCCTGGTCATACTCATACCAATCAACTGTCCATCTTTGCACGTAAGCCAAAAAGGATTTTGTTTATCATAAATTTTATCGCTGAGACTCAGCTCATTAGTATAACAACCACGAATTATCCATGCACTACGGGCAAAGGATATTCGTGTTTTCACCAATGGTCATGATTATATCGAATAAACCCTGGTCATAATCATACCAATCAACAGTCCATCTTTGCACGTAAGGCAAAGAGGACTTTCATCGCAATATAAGCATGACAATGATGACAATGATATATATAATGAATGAACATAAATAATAAGATAAATAGATCTTAGTGATTTTCAACTTAATTATCCAGAGTCCAAATTGCTAACATTGTAATACCCAAGAATTTCCACGTATTATTAAATGAATATATTAATGGAAATAATGTTTCTATGAATATAAGTGTCATTATTTTGTGAGTCAGTTAAATTAATTGATTCGTATTAGATCGATGCGTATTAAGATGTGTGAATTAACAATGAGAATTGTGAAATGCCTTATGTGGCATATTGTGAAACGAGGAAATCCATTAAGCAAATTAAAACGAGAATCTAGAAGATTGATCGTGTTGATCATGTAATTTCATATGTGTAATCAATACGCTCGTAGACCTGTAGTAACACTTTTGTGGACATCAATTCATGTCGTATAAAACTATTTTAGCGATGAAAATTGGCACTTAGCGCAAGCTGAACCTAAACCGGTCTTGCTGTCGAGAATTGTGGCGTCATGCTACCATTCTCCCAATAAGTACAAACTTGTGTAGTCATTGCAAAGGGTCAGTTGGAGAAAAATTAATTTTTTTACTTTAGAAACTAAATAGGACAATTATGTGATATGTGTGACATTAATAAACCATGAAATAAAGTGCGCAATTAAGTAATATTACTTGTTAATTGTTATATTAATTAATTGTTAATGGTTGCGATAGAATATTGATAATGA
Organism: Panax quinquefolius; assembly: GCA_020205615.1. Lineage (NCBI taxonomy): Eukaryota > Viridiplantae > Streptophyta > Magnoliopsida > Apiales > Araliaceae > Panax > Panax quinquefolius. Next base: position 546,080 of record JAINUW010000499.1, on the reverse strand, counting down.
CAATAAATTAATAATATGTGATTGCAATATGTCTATAGATATAATAAGAATTATATAAATTAATGGTTATGGAGATCCATAAATACATTAATCAAGAAAGGGATAATTTATTTATTTGACATAAAACAAATAATTAAGTTATTAATATAATAAGGATTATATTGATTGTCATGGGGGCATAGAGCAATAATTAAAAATATAACTATATTATATAGTGTGGTGTGACATTTATGTATTTGTATATTAAGTCTTATAAAATTTTATTGTATGAGGCAATGTGATTAAACATATTGGAACTATATGTTATAAATACATTATGAAATATCTATGTGATAATATGTATACCGGTATATATTAAAATAATATACCATGAGCATATTGTAAACTATTATTTCAATAAAATGTATAAGTGTGATAAAATGTACATGGATTATATGTATGTTACATTTTCATATTACATCTACTACCTTGAAACAGCAATTACTAAAATTATAGTTATAGCTAATGTATGGTTGATATAACATAAAGATAAGGTTTGTACATAAGTATAGTCTAAGTGTTGCTAGAATGTTGAGCATTTGAATTGTCCCAAATTGAGTGTCCCATTTACTCCTTCCTTAGTCACGTGAATCACATAAAGGCTATGGCCTATTTTATTTTCTTTCTTCCAAACTTTCTAGCTGATGATTATGGTAGGGAGTGGTGGTTATGATGAGTTTCAACCACCATCTAACAACTCCTTGTTAACCTTCATGCAATCCTTCAATCCACGGGTTTGATTCAATGGAAAATTGCCAAGTCTGTGTAAGAATTCTTCTATAAATAGCAGACATGTTTATCAGTTGGTATTGCTTGAAGTGTCTGATATTTGCTAAGTAAGAGTTGAAAGCATACAAGTAATGTAAAAGCTTAGGAGTTCAAATGGAGCAAATTCCTTTCACAATTCAGAGGTATAATCCCATCCCTTGTTGCCATTTTCAGTTTCTGTTAAACAGAGTTCGTGAGTATTGAAATTCAAATTCTTGAATTCATGGAATTAGAAGTTAATGAGGTTGGGTATGGGTTATATAGTTGTTATATGGCTATATAAATATGTTTCAATTTTAATAGAAATGTTTAGAATAAATTTCGTGAGTAATTTCTGTGTTTGGGCTAAACAATTGCCGATGTTTCTTCGTTCTGGCTCGAACCGTATGGCGCAATTATGTACCGATTAACGATCGAGGCGCAGTGCAAAATTTCTTTTACCCCCGAGTTCGATTTTGAGTTTTGTTTTACAATCTGTTATAGTGTTATGACATGTACTAGCTTACAAGCATGTGTAAGGGCCATATACCAGTATATTGACTTGATGTGAGCATGTGTTAATAGATTAGCATTCATGAATAATGAGAGTATGTAGTTGGAATGAAATTAGAACTTTTAAAAATGAACTTGATATGTATGTATGCCATGGTTATATACTGACTTTTCAAGCATATTGGTATGACTTAGAAATGCATGAATAAACCTTTAGATTGTGTTTATGTGAATAGTAAGCAAGCATGAACATGTTGGACTAATTTGTAAACCTTATAAATGAAAATACGACTTTTGAAATGAATGTTCACACACTACCTTGAAGGTTAGAATTTGACACTTGTGATCATGTTTGATGTCACTATTAGACTCACTCATGTAGTATAAATATATACATACCATGCTTGTGTGTCATATTTCAAATAAAGCATGAACGAAACATATTTTCAACTACCATGAATGGCCTTAAATTGTTGAAATGATCAATTTAGAATTTTATTATGAAAGAAGGAACCTAGATTGACTTGAGAAGCATGAGAAGGCCTTTAACATGTCAAAATATATTATGTATGATTGTGTGCTCAAGCTGGACAGAGACCACAAGCGCAAGAATGAGTTTTGGTTGGGCGGAGGATTCGCCAGAGTCGCTGCCTTTATCCTAAAGCTTAGCCGTAAGCAATTGCGTCGATCTGGAATATAAGTTGGCGATTTTTGATTTTGGACAGTTAACTTATGTGATGCCTATATTACTAAAAGTAGTTTAATGCCTACTGATATATGTTTATAAGTAATGCTTAGAGGTTATGATGGTGTTTGCCTTGAAATAGGAAGGTCCATAAGTAAAAGGACTTAACCTTGGGTATTCTTAATTTACTTATGAAATGAATAGGTATTCGATTCATGATGAATTATAATCTGATTTTATACTGTATGTGCATACTTGAATCATGTCAAGCTTGATTAAAGACTGTGTTAGCTAATGAACATCTTGAACATATAATACGCTATAAATAGGATTCGAAAGTGTTGATTTCTTAACGTGGATAAACTACGCTTAAGGCAAGTTCTCTATGTTAGGTTTGTAATATTCATAACGCAATCAAATTGCATAAAAAATGCGGAAGCGTGGTAAAAATCAGAGTTTAAAATTTACAAACCATATACCCGGATCACCCTTTATGCATAATTATTAATTAAACGAAAAGATAAGGAATAAAATCATACCCTTGAAGATCGAGCTTCCTCAGGTACAAGTTCACCTCCAATCCTTTTCGCGTTCAACTTGAATCCACCGGGTTTGGTTCCTTCCTTTGATCAATGTTAGCCACCCAAATGTTTGGCCTCTAGAGGTAATCCACCAAGGAAGAATAAAATTCAAGAAGATGGGGTGTTATGGCTAACCCTAGTTTTCTATCTCTATAGAAAAGGCATACTCCCAACAACTTGGAATTATTACGTACTTTGTTAAAGTCAACAACCCATATAACCCATAATAAGACTCCTCTTATTTATAGATGTGGGCAACCCACCTTAACAATTAAGGAATTGGGTTTATTTTAATTAATTAAATTCTTTTAATTAATTAAACTCCCTAATCTTATTAGGGATAATTAATTAAACTCCTTTAACTAATTTTCCTTCCTAATCCAATTAGGAATAAATGAGAGTACTTATATTAAATTAATTCCTAAACTCTTTTAGAAATTAAAATAATAATAATTGTAATAATATTAATAAGACTCCTCTTATTAATTTATATTTAATATTTCTAAAATATTAAATAATAATATTAAGCTATTTAATTTATTCTATCACCATAGATTAAATTAAATATACTTAACATATTATTACGATTATGCCATTAACTTCTTAAATAATTATTCTTCCTTTTATGGTGTGACCCTTTAGGTTCTCCATATTAAACCTTGTGAATAAATCAATTAGAACAATTCTAATCTTATTTAAATAAATAAATAAAACAATTAATTTATTTAAATAATATTTATTCTACAATAGGGATAAGCCTCCCAAATAGCGATCAACGACTTTCCGGATAATATAGATTTCAACATTAATCATTAAAGAACCTTTGAGTAAATAGTTACCGTACAATTCAATCCTTCCACCATACAATGTCCCAATTAAATATAAGACATGGAATTCATCACAAGTCTTATTTTATTTAATTATATGTATTTCGATCCTTAAATGCACAACACCAAATAATGCAAATTAGAAACTCCTTTCTAATTTCATTCGCGCCTTGCCAAGGACTACTAGGTTGTCATTTATCGAATCACATAGGACATTTCTCTTCTTTTATTAGAAGTGGTAGATTCTTTATTGATCATACATTATCTCCATGTACAACTTATTATACCCAAGCATACCTTTTGATATACCCTAAGGGTCTTAAGGAATAAGTCAAAGTATAACTCATCATACACAAGATACTATGATGATCTCAAGTCCAAGGATCACTTGTACTACTATCACTACAGAATTCCTATCGACAGCAAATAAAACTCCATTAGGTATTCCTTAGCGAGCCACGCTCAAAGTGAACTTATTCTCTAATAAGCACCTACATACTTGCTTTAGTGTCTCCACACAAATGATCATGAGATCAATCATCCTCATCCAATGAGCAAGCAACGTATGTACCAATCTATCCGGATTCACTAATCCCCAATTTAGTAATCCAATGATTGGGAACTATTTTAGTTTTAAGCTTTCAAAGAATTTAGATCTTATTAGAATGATCATCATCATTATTCTAAAAGCATTGCTTAAAACTATGGGTTTATCACATATTATAAAACAGCATCATGTAGATAATTAAAAGCCTTTAATAAATAAATACTTTTTATTAATAAATGAATAAGATTGTTACAAAGTATATGCTTTATCATCAAACATGATTGGCTTGTGTGCATACTACTTTCAATCTCCCACTTGCACTAAAGCCAATCGACATGGTATCTTATACTCTTCTTCTCTAAGTGACGATTATCCTGCTGTTGGATAAACTTTAGTTAATGGATATGTAATGTTGTTCTTGAGAGTCCACTATCTCTATAGTGATTTCCCATCTTTCAATGATTCTAATAATCAAAATGAAAGTGCCACAACACATGTTTAGATCCAAGATGAGACTTGGGAACTGTTCCTAGTTCTGTAATGAACTTTTAATCCAAACAATCAACTTGCGACTTCATTTATAGCTATATACTTTGTCTTTATTACTAAACCAAAGAACTCTTTCTTTGTTTGGAACCTTTCAATTCAACGTACCAATCGCTCAGGTAACCTTTTTACCTTAAAGTGGATTTTTCTGTCGTCTTGGTTTGTCTCGAAAAACTTGAGTCATTAAGCCCTCTAGTTTTAATTAAGACCCACCATGTATGCTCACATCCTTAGTGCTTAAGTTAAGAACTTTAAGATGTTTTTCAACGCCTTACGGTGATCTTCTCGAATATGACCGATCAACATCGTCTCGTACATTTTATTGCATACATGATTGTCACATGCAATCTCTCTTCTTTGGAGTCTATGGGGACTATTAAGAGATACACTCTATAGCTCATCGACATGAGACATCTCTTGAGTTTTCCATGCTAAACGACTTTAGCATCAAATGAATATACGTTCCTTGGGTTAAGTTGAGTATCCTTTTAAATCTATCTATATAGATTTGCATCCCCAATAATGATACTCTTCCCAAATCATTCATGGAGGAATGTTTAGACAACTTTATCTTTACTGATTGTAGCATTGGTATGTAATTCCTCATCCGTAGTATATCAATATATAATACTAGAAATTCCATGACGCTCCCACTGACCTTTTTGTACACATTAGAAGTCTTACCTCATCGAATGTAACTCTGGATCATCATCTTCTATGATGTGTACCTCATCATCATCATTCATGATGAATCCATACCTCCTAGGTATCTTCGGTACTATTCTAGACTTACGATTCGGTTGTGGTACAATAGGTCTATCTACAGGTTTCTCTTATTTGACTTATAGTATTTTGTAGTTCTTGAACTCTTCAAGATCTATTATCCTCCCACTAGCCCTTTCAATGATAAACACCTTTATCTTAGAAGGAAGCGTGTTTCGCAATAAACACCTTTTGCTAAGTAGGATCATAGAACATTTACCCTAAACTTATTTTAGGATGTCCCACAAATCTGTATTTGTCAAATCTTGTCCCAAGCTTATCCTTTGAAACCTTTTCACATAAGTTGGACAACCCCTTATCTTAACATACTTAAGATTAGGAATCCTCCCTGTCCATAACTTTTATGGAGTCTTGGGGCCAGATTTTGAGGTACCATTTTAGTAGATATGCAGCCATTTCTAGGACATGATCCTAGAAGGATACTGGAATGTCGGTAAAATAATTATGGACCGTACCATGTCCAACAAGGTACGATTTTTCCTTTCAGATACATCAATCAATTATTATGTATCGAGAGGTGTCCATTATGAGAAAAACCATTTGAGATGATCTAGAAACTTATTGCATAAGTATTTATTCCTTGATCTAATCAAAGAATCTTAATACTTTGCCAATTTGTTTCACTTTTTGAATTCTTTGAACCTTTCAAATAATTCACACTTGTATTTCAGCAAATACACACATTCAACTCTTTGAATGATCATCTCCTTTTCTTATACTAGTTTGTTTAATTTGCAAAATATATTTTTCACGTAAGTCAAGTATACTAAATTTATTAAGTAATATTCCAGTTCTATACAAAACATTATTATTATAAATAGAACAACAATTGTTCTTAATTATAATACCAAAAATTTTATTGTCCAACAATAAAATGGAAATAATATTTTTAACAAGAACTGGAATACAATAACAACTTATCGACTTAATAGATTTGCCCGTAGCGATGCTAAACTATAAGTTTCTATAGCTAATGCAAGAACCTTTGCTTCATTTTCCACACATAGGATTACTTATCTTTGTTTAACTTTCTACTTCGCTTGGTCCCTTCATAAATCTATATTTATGATAACCAAAGTCGGTATCCAATACCCAAGTAGAACCTCGACTTAAAGAAAAATTTATTTCAATCATGAACAAAAATCGTATTATGGCAAACTTCACTAAGCTTCTTTGGTTAGCCTCTCGCAAGATGCTTCTCGCAGCTTTCTTTCCAAATGTCCAGGGCTTATTGCGGTGGAAGCAAACTCCTTTGCTATCCATATCGCTTTTGTTCTTATTATCCTTTGTTTACGCCTTTCTGTTTACCTTCTTTAAATCAATCTTCTTTTCGTAAGATCCTTTGGCCCCTACCAAGAAGACATTGTCTTTCTTGGTTGAAAGTGACTCTCAACATTTTTTAATATGTTAAGCAAATCAATGAGGTCGATATCTAGCTTGTTCATATGAAAAATTCACAACAATTGTGAAAAGAGTCCGGAGTGAGTGCAAGATCAAATCTTGGCTCAACTCTCTATCCATGACAAAACCAGTTGTCCTAATTGATCAATCAAATTGATTATGTTAAGAACTTTTTCTGCTGTATTTATAGTGCCATTGGCCATTCTAGATCTAAAGAGCTCCTTAGATATCCGATATCTATCAGTCCCCATTTTCCTCACCATCAATTACTTGATGTGCGGGAATATAGTAGTAGCATCCATAGTTTCACGTGTTTGAAGCTCAAGCACTCATAGATGCGAGCATGATGCATTGAGCCAATCAGTAGCATCATCTTGCCACTTTCTAAAAGTAGCAATCTTTTCCTCAGAGGCATTGTCTGCAACCATTGCAGGGATAAGCGTATTAAGGACATAAGATAGCTTTTCAGCTATGAGAACTATTCTCATATTCCTTAACCAATCCATTTAATTCGGTCTGGTTAAATAACATCTAATATGTTTCGTAGTGATAGTAATTTAGACATTGTAAAATTCTGTAAATGAATTCGTAATTAACAACATTTTAACATACATTCTTTTATTAATTACCAAAATAATTCAGGTCTTGTTTTAATTTGGTATCTCCCACTATTTTCTTCAAACTATATTACCCTCACTTATATAGTTCGGCAAAATCTAATTAAAGATTTGCTAGTGAGAATAAGGATCCCATTTCAAATGTATATAGCCTTGTGGTGACACAACAAACTATATATAAATAAATAGGTAGACAACTTTTGTCAATTACATCAACTATGCAACTCCTTGTATTTTGCCTCTTAGATTATTTTGATCAAGTGGTGGCACATCCGAATCAAAATTATCCAAGTTAAGTCCAACCTAGCACTCCATATATTCAAAAAAGAAAAATATCATCCTTGTGGTGACACAACAAAACAATATTGTTCAATTTTCTTTATAAGCATCAAATGTGATAAATTAACATCTTAAATACTTAATACTTGCCTTGTGGTGACACAACAAACTCATATTAAATATTTAATACTCTATTAATTTTATCATGCTAGAAAGCTAACGCTCGATATTCCAAATATCTTTGAACGCTTAGGACTTAATATAAAAAATTGAGGGGTTTGTTATTAATTTGTCTCATCTTGTTTAGCGCGCATACATATATATATATATATATATATATAAAATACGCGTCATATTAATGAACATGCGAAGCATGTTTGCATAATATATAATATATATAGTATAAGCATGCATATATAGAATACTATATTCTACCCTGATTGATTATGGACTTTTATTCTAGTTTGGTTCACTAGAGCCACCAAGTGAACCAAAAGGTCAAACCCTAGGGGTGCAAGAAATAATATTTAAATATAACTATTACATTTAAACCCGGGCTCTATTACAAACGGGTCTTCAAGCTCCTCGCTCCTTTGATCTCCAATTTTTCAAAATTAATTCTAATTATTCCTATTACAAAACTATTTAAAATAAATAGAAACCTTGATCGTTAGCCAAGGGAAGTACATAGGAGGAGATAGAATTTACATTAAGAAAAATTAGAGAAGACGAGGTCTGTGAGACCCCCATTTAATAAAACCCATACATTCATGCATCCAACTAAAATAAAACCCAATCACATCGGTCAATTGTCCATAATCAATCCCATTTATTATCATACACATCATCATATGCATCAATAAATAACATTCATCTTATGAATAATAAATATTTAATATATATATTGATATCATTTAATGGGCAAATTTAGTTAGTATAAAATCTAATTTTGAATAAAAATAAACTCCTTTATTTAAATCCAAATTTAAATCAAAATAAAACTATTTTATTTTAATTTATCCTATTTTGAATAAAATAAACTATTTTATTTTAATCAAAATCTTTAATCAAAATAAACTCCTTTATTTTAATTAATTATGGAATCCAATTCCATGTAATAAATAAAAAAAAATCTTTAATTAAAATAAACTCTTTTATTTTAATTAATTATGAATCCAATTCCATGTAAAAAAAATATTAAAGGAAACACTTGGATTTTCTTTCCTATTCACAAATAAACTCTTTTATTTTGAATAATATGAAATCTTATTTCATATCTAAATAAACTCCTTTATTTAAGGAAACACGATTCTCTTTCCTATTCACAAATAAACTCTTTCATTTTGAATAATATGAAATCTTATTTCATATATAAATAAACTCCTTTATTTAAGGAAAAATAAAATCCAATTTCAACTCCAATTAGTTATTATGGAATCCAATTCCAACTCTAATTAGTTAGCATGAAATTCTAATTTTAAAATTAAAATAAACTTTTATTTTAAAATTAAAATAAACCTTTATTTTAAAATTAAAATAAACTTTTATTTTAAGATTAAAATAATTATATATATATATAATATTCAATTTTAAAATTAAAATAAACTCTTTTTATTTTAATATTAAAATAAACTTTTATTTTAAAATTAAAATAAACATTTTATTTTAATTATAAAATAATTAAGAATAATATATATATATAGTATATATATATATATATATATATAACTATTATATATATATATAATATAATAACCGTATATTATAATATATATATATATATATATCCGGAAAAAAAAATTCGGCAGGAACTTTTTGCTATATCCTGTCTTGTTCTTCTATTTGATTTCCGTGAGTTCCTAGAATACCTTTTATATGTCCGCATTTGCATGATAGAACCTTTTTTTTTTTTTTTTAATTTCACGATCACGCATTATTTTCCATATGCTGTGACCATTGCCTTGATTTCAACGGTGGATTCAGCGAAATCACGGATAAAATAAAAAAAACAGTTTTTTTTTTTTTTTTTTTTAAAATTTTATAGAATAAAATTATGCCCAATTAAATTGTTCTAAACACATATCAATATACATATCAAATTTGAACAATTAATAATTTACATAAAGGTTTGGCTCTGATGCCACTGTTAGGTTTGTAATATTCATAACGCAATCAAATTGCATAAAAAATGCGGAAGCGTGGTAAAAATCAGAGTTTAAAATTTACAAACCATATACCCGGATCACCCTTTATGCATAATTATTAATTAAACGAAAAGATAAGGAATAAAATCATACCCTTGAAGATCGAGCTTCCTCAGGTACAAGTTCACCTCCAATCCTTTTCGCGTTCAACTTGAATCCACCGGGTTTGGTTCCTTCCTTTGATCAACGTTAGCCACCCAAATGTTTGGCCTCTAGAGGTAATCCACCAAGGAAGAATAAAATTCAAGAAGATGGGGTGTTATGGCTAACCCTAGTTTTCTATCTCTATAGAAAAGGCATACTCCCAACAACTTGGAATTATTACGTACTTTGTTAAAGTCAACAACCCATATAACCCATAATAAGACTCCTCTTATTTATAGATGTGGGCAACCCACCTTAACAATTAAGGAATTGGGTTTTATTTTAATTAATTAAATTCTTTTAATTAATTAAACTCCCTAATCTTATTAGGGATAATTAATTAAACTCCTTTAACTAATTTTCCTTCCTAATCCAATTAGGAATAAATGAGAGTACTTATATTAAATTAATTCCTAAACTCTTTTAGAAATTAAAATAATAATAATTGTAATAATATTAATAAGACTCTCTTATTAATTTATATTTAATATTTCTAAAATATTAAATAATAAATATTAAGCTATTTAATTTATTCTATCACCATAGATTAAATTAAATATACTTAACATATTATTACGATTATGCCATTAACTTCTTAAATAATTATTCTTCCTTTTATGGTGTGACCCTTTAGGTTCTCCATATTAAACCTAGGTTGTGAATAAATCATTTAGAACAATTCTAATCTTATTTAAATAAATAAATAAAACAATTAATTTATTTGAATAATATTTATTCTACAATAAGGATAAGCCTCCTAGCGATCAACGACTTTCCGTATAATATAGATTTCAACATTAATCATTAAAGAACCTTTGAGTAAATAGTTACCGCATAATTCAATCCTTCCACCATACAATGTCCCAATTAAATATAAGACATGGAATTACATCAAAGTCTTATTTTATTTAATTATATGTATTTCGATCCTTAAATGCACAACACCAAATAATGCAAATTAGAAACTCCTTTCTAATTTCATTCTCGCCTTAACCCAAGGACTACTAGGTTGTCATTTATCGAATCACATAGGACATTTCTCTTCTTTTATAGAAGTGGTAGATTCTTTATTGATCATACATTATCTCCATGTATAACTTATTATACCCAAGCATACCCTTTGATATACCCTAAGGGTCTTAAGGAATAAGTCAAAGTATAACTCATCATACACAAGATACTATGATGATCTCAAGTCCAAGGATCACTTGTACTACTATCACTACTGAGAATTCCTATTGACAGCAAATAAAACTCCATTAGGTATTCCTTAGCGAGCCAATGCTCAGTGAACTTATTCTCTAATAAGCACCTACATACTTGCTTTAGTGTCTCCACACAAATGATCATGAGATCAATCATCCTCATCCAATGAGCAAGCAACGTATGTACCAATCTATCCGGATTCACTAATCCCCAATTTAGTAATCCAATGATTGGGAACTATTTTAGTTTTAAGCTTTCAAAGAATTTAGATCTCATTAGAATGATCATCATCATTATTCTAAAAGCATTGCTTAAAACTATGGGTTTATCACATATTATAAAACAGCATCATGTAGATAATTAAAAGCCTTTAATAAATAAATACTTTTTATTAATAAATGAATAAGATTGTTACAAAGTATATGCTTTATCATCAAACATGATTGGCTTGTGTGCATACTACTTTCACTCTAACCTTACTCAAATTTATATTGAGCAAGTATCCGAACCCTACTCTTATTGTGCAAGTATCTTTGCATTACTTTATTCAAACTAATATCGTAAACTTATCTCTTTGAATGCAAGTTATTCTACTTATTCGTTCAATTGAACAAGTATGTTTAGACTCCTGTGAAAACTATTATTCATGTTGAACTTGGTATTGTTCTTGAATATTGTGAGAGAGTTGATGTCATTTGATTCGGCTAGACTATATGCATGTTTATAAAACTGTCCAAACCAATTGATTGGTGCGGAAATCTTGAAAACTGAGATGAACAACCCTTATGGTAAGGGGAGTGTATGTTGTTGGAAACCCCAACACGTGAATGGTTTATTATTGTGGTGTTATGCATAACTTAGAGTATTGTAGACTGATCATCTATAGTACTTGATTCTATTGGGTTATCAGTTAAATATTGGTAACTCTAGTGGATGTTCAATAGTCCTTAGTGACTACTCAGTATAAAATTTTATCCCAGTTGGATACATTCATAATCTTTGAATTTATATATATCTGTTGATTTATATTGAATTATCATTCTTATTCCTGGAATGGTTGATATTCACTATTCATGATATTATTCTGCAACTCTGAACTATCTTAGAGATAATACTTCGATAATTCAAACTTGTGACATTATATTCTTCACCCTTGTTGTATATTACTTGCTGGGCAATTTGTGTTTATCCTTGCTTATTTAAAACCTTTCAGTTAAGGAGGAACAGGGTGGTGTCTCTGGAACAGACAAGGGCAAGGGCAAGGCTACTGACTAACTTATCCCTTTTATGTTTAAGACTAATATGTTGTATTAAGAAGATTTTCAGACTATGTTTAAGCTTAAGTAGGATTATGTGATAAGTCTTTATTCGATATTATTATGTAATCTATTAAGTACTGTAGGTTGCGAGACTTGGGGGAATAATTATAATAAATCATTGTATATTATTCTAAATTAGATCTTCCATTGTGAAAGTGATATTTTAGTTATTTTTGTATGCAATGAGCACGTGATGAACCGAATTCGATCGACCAAGTGGAGGTTCGAATTTGGGGGCGTCACAGGTTGGTATCAAAGCTATAGTTATAAACCTTAGGAACGAGAGTCCTTAGGTTATAACTTAGGAGAACTTAGAAGTTAGGAAGGATATAGAACTTATGTAGAGTTTTCCTTGAGAGACCTAGTGTGTTATGAAATGTAACTTCATTATATACAATGAACTTATGTTTATTTAACATTCTAATGGAGTTGTTGTTTGTGTTGTCTTATGTTGGTGATTGTAGGATGACTGACATGGGAGGACCTAGCCGAGTAGTAGAGGAGGAGCCGCGTGATATCCACGTAGTATATGAGACACCCTTGATAGCAGAACCTATATCAGTAGTAGTTCCTAACGATGACGATGACGATGAGGAAGAGGTGGAGTCTGATCCGGAGAAGGAGCCTTTAGAGGAGGAGCCCGAGCCTTTGGAGGACTCCGACGAGGCTACCTTTGAGGATCGAATGTTAGGAGAATATGAGGAGTAGATATTAGAGTTAGGATGTAGAGTAGAGGAGCTTGAGGCTGAGGCTAAGGAGAGGGATTCTGCGTTCCAGAAGTTGAGGGACGAGGACAATCAGAGAAAATTGGCGATGCAAGAAATGGAGGTGGAAATTGTTCACCGTAAGGAGGCAAGGATCCAGATGGGAGCTTTGTTTCACCGAGCGATGGCGAGGAATGTTGAAATGGCAGGAAAGCTGGAGGAATTAGAGCAGGAAGTTTTGAGTGAGAGGACGGAGAAGGAGGCTCTCCGAACTCAGTTAGAGATGGCGGTGATGGATATGATTCACTTCGAGGAGAAGTGGGAGGAAGCCAATGTTAGGGCAAATGATCTAGAGGATGAAGTGCGGTGCAAGAGGAGGAAGATGAATAAGATGGGCTATGCTCTACGCAAGACAATGGGGAGATTGATCGATGGGGTGAATCACTACCTAGCTGAGTAAGGACAGACCCGACATACCATAAGTCGAGATATGGTGGTGCACATTACGCAGAAGGAATATCAGAGCGCCGTGGAGCGTGGGATGTTAGATTGAATTTAGAGAATAAAGACTAGTAGTTGCGGTATTTTGTTTCCATGTTGTTTAATATGTTGTTGTAATCTCAGTCTTTTGTGTAAGACGTGAGGTAGTAGTAAAACCCCAACTTTTGAAAAATGTTAGAGGGGTAGTAAGATGGTGTTGTCCCCATCTTTTGTGATACTAGGGGATATGTGTTATCATTTATAGCAGTATGCTAGAAAAGAACATGTAATGTAACCATTTAGCATATGAATATAAATGATCTTATTTCAGAAATGTGTTATAAACCTGTAGTTCTTTTCTATTGAGAAATGTCTAAATATGATAATTAGATAATAAAATGAAAAGTTTTGTGATGCAGAAAATGCCGTCTAGACGTAGAATAACTGTCCTAGAAGAGTCAGTTAATGATGAGAGAGGGCCAGTAGATCCAATACAGAGACTGGTAGATTTATTGGGAGAAGCTCTGAGGGGAAGAAACGAACCCATACCACCCTTTTCCCCAAGCTGTCCCAGTAACAACCTTCAAAGATTTTAAGAGTGTAGGACCCCCGGAGTTCACGGGAACCACTGACCCGATAGTTGCGCATACCTGGATTAAGGAGATCGGGAAGGCTTTCACTATAGCTCGCGTGAGTGAACACCAGAAGACAGTATTTGCCACATACACGATGAGGGGAGAAGCGAACTATTGGTGGGAAACTAATCAGCAGAAAGCGGGAGAAGGAATGATAACATGGGAGAGGTTTACTACGTTGTTCTTCGAGAATTATTTCCCGAAGAGTATGAAGAGTAGGATGGAAGTGAAGTTCCTGGAGTTAAAACAAGGTGATATGACGGTGGCGCACTACGCAACTAAGTTCAATGAACTAGCGCGATTTGCGGAGCACCAAGTTGTGGATGAGGAAAGAAAGGCGAGACGCTTCGAGCAAGGGTTGAAGCCATGGTTGTATAATAAGGTATCAGTCTTCCAGATTAATTCCTTTGTGACATTGTTGGAGAAGGCAATCATTACGGAAGGTGGAAGTGAGGCCTTAAGTCTATATCATAAGGAGAAGAAGAACAAAAACACCAGTAGTGAGCATCGTGGAGGAAGCAACAGCGGAGGAAGTAGCTCCGAAAAGAGGAAATGGGAAAAAAATAACAATAGAAGTAATAATCAAGCTGGGAGTCACTAGGGAAACTTCAAGAGAAGGACTAAAGTTTGTAACAAATGTGGAAGAAGTCATCAGGGATACTGTTGGAAGAGAAAGAATACCTGCTATAATTGCAGCTAGGAGGGGCACATATCGCCAAATTGCCCAAAGCCAAAGAAGATCAGAGGATGTTTTGCTTATGGATCAACAGAGCACTAGATAAAGGATTGCCCGAAGAAAGGAAACGGTGGAACTGGCGGAGGCTAGGGAGGGGGAAGCAAGTTAATGATTGGTGGACCCCAACCGATCGACCGCCCGAACCTTTAACATGACCGTCTAGGACGCAGTAGCTGCGAAAGACGTGGTGTCAGGTATAATCTCAATCAATAAAATAAATGCTTATGTATTATTTGATTCGGGTGCCACCTGTTCTTTTGTATTCGAAGAATTTGCTAGTAAACTTAGTACACCCCGAGAACGTTTAGAAGATCCTTTGAACATAGAAGTTGCGAATAAGGAAATAATCCATGTAGACTATGTCTATCGAAATTATCGCGCAAACATTAGAGAACATGAACTGAGGGTAGATTTGATTCCTATTAGACTGGGAGAATTTGACATAATACTGGGAATGGATTGGTTATACAACCATGCAACAGTAATTGACTGTCAGAACAAATGTGTGAACCTTCAGACTCCGAGTAAGTCTAAGGTAGTGTTTTATGGTAGCTCATCGCTTAAGTAATCGTGTTGCGTTACGATGATTCAGGCCAAGAAATTGTTAAAGAAATGATGTGTAGGTTATTTACCTTACATCGTGGATACTCGGGACAAGGGAGTAGAGATTAAAGATATACTCGCAGTGAGTGAATTTCAGGATGTATTTTCGGACGATCTCCCTAGCCTTCCGCCATACAAAGAAATCGAATTTGTAATAGACTTACCACCGGGAATGACACAAATTTCGAAAGCTCCATACCGTATGGTGCCAGTAAAAATGAAGGAATTGATGATATAACTTCAAGAATTATTGGATAAGGGTTACATTCGACCAAGTGTGTCTCCTTGGGGAGCACCAGTGTTATTCGTTAAGAAAAAGGACGAATTGATGAGACTTTGTATCGATTATCGAGAATTGAATAGAGTAACGATCAAGAATAGATATCCGCTACCGTGGATAAATGACTTATTTGATCAACTAAAAGGAGTGAAGTGTTTCTCGAAGATTGACTTATAGACGAGATATCACCAACTGAAAGTACGGGATGAAGACATACCAAAGACTGCATTTCGAACCCGTTATGAACATTACGAGTTTTTGGTAATGTCATTTAGTTTGACTAATGCTCTGGAAACATTTATGGACTTGATGAATCGAGTTTTCGAGTCATATTTGGATAAATGTGTGGTGGTTTTCATCGATGATATTTTGATATACTCAAAGATGGAGGAAGAACACGCCGAAATCTGAAGATTGTTTTGGAGGCACTACGAAGGGAGAAGATGTATGCGAAATTTTCTAATTACGAATTCTGGATGAAGAAGGTTAAATTCTTAGGCCACGTGGTGGATGAGAATGGAATCTCAATAAACCCCGAAAAGGTCGAAGGAGTAAGTAACTGGGAACAACCAAGAACCCCGATGGAGGTGAGGAGTTTCTTAGGGTTAGCTGGGTACTATCGAAGATTTATCCAGGTTTTTTCTAAGATAGCGACCCCATTGACTAATTTTACGAGGAAGATGGTGATATTTGTATGGACCGACAAATGCGAAACATATTTTCAAGAGTTGAAGAAGAGATTAAGCGAGACGCCTGTATTATCATTACTAGATGATACAGGAGGATTTGTGGTGTATAATGATGCGTCGCATAGAGGACTTGGTTGTGTGCTTATGCAACATGACAAAGTCATTGTGTATGCATCACGACAATTGAAGGATTACAAAAAATGATACCCTACTCATGACTTAGAGTTAGCGG
This sequence comes from Panax quinquefolius, assembly GCA_020205615.1. Taxonomy (NCBI): domain Eukaryota; kingdom Viridiplantae; phylum Streptophyta; class Magnoliopsida; order Apiales; family Araliaceae; genus Panax; species Panax quinquefolius. The sequence goes on along the minus strand of JAINUW010000499.1, from coordinate 529,283 downwards.
TAGTAGTTTTTGCGTTAAAAATATGGAGACATTATTTGTACGGAGAGAAATATGAGATATACACAGACCACAAAAGTCTAAAATATATCTTCACACAGAGGGAGTTGAATATGCATCAGAGAAGGTGGTTAGAATTAATCAAAGATTATGACTGTGAGATTCTTTATCACCCAAGGAAGGCAAACGTAGTTATCGACGCTCTGAGCAGGAAAGGAAGGGAGAAATTGTTTCAACTGACAACTCAGGAGGAGTTAATAAGAGATATGGAGAAGTTGGAAATAGAGGTGAAGGGACCCGAGAGGTCTGAAGAGAAGTTATTTGTAATGGAAGCTTGTCCAACATTGTTGGATAGAGTAAAGGAAGCATAAGAGAAAGATGAAGAATGTGAGAAAATCAGGAAGAGGATCACGGAAAATGAGGAAGAGAAATTTCTAATGGATAAAAATGATATATTAAGATTCGAAGGTAGAGTGTGGGTAACGGCAGTGGCCGAGTTAAGAGAGGAGATTTTGTATGAGGCACATAATACGGCATATTTCATTCATCCGGGAGGCACGAAGATGTACCGGGACTTGAATTAATATTTTTGGTGGCCAAATCTAAAACGAGAAATTACGGAGTACGTTAGTAGATGTCTTACGTGTCAACGCGTAAAAGCAGAGCATCAGAGGCCGAGTGGTTTACTACAACCGTTGGAAATACCAGAGTGGAAATGGGAGCATATCACGATGGATTTTGTGGTAGGACTTCCAGTCATGTAGAAAGGTTTGGATGCCATTTGGGTTATCGTGGATTGAATTACGAAGACCGCACATTTTTTACCTATCAAGATCCGCTTCAGTTTAAATCAGCTAGCGAGTCTGTACGTAAAGGAAATTGTTTCATGACATGGAGTGCTGGTATCGATTATTTCTGACCGAGACCCGCATTTCACGTCAAAATTCTGGAAAAGCTTACAAGAGAGGATGGGAACACAGTTGAGGTTGAGTACCGCTTATCATCCTCAGACAGACGGACAAAGTGAGCGAACAATACAAATGCTAGAGGACATGCTTAGGACTTGCGTGATGGACTTCAAGGGAAATTGGGATGACCACCTACCCTTAGTCTAATTTGCATATAATAATAGTTACCATGAGAGTATCGACACGCCACAGTACGAAGCTCTTTATGGGAAGAAGTGTAGAACGCCACTATGTTGGGACGAAGTCAAAGAGCGACGAATACTCGGACCAGAGTTAGTACAACAAACCGCATACGTGGTTGCTGTAATAAGAGCCAGACTAGTAGCAGCTCAAGATTGCCAGAAGAAGTATGCAGACTTGCATCGGCAAGACCCAGATTTTGAAGTCGACAGTTTTGTATTCTTGAAGGTATCTCCGTGGAAGGGAAAGATCCATTTTGGCAAGAAAGAAAACTGAGTCCAAGATTCATAGTACCGTTCGAAATACTAAAGCGAGTGGGCAAAGTAGCGTATAAAGTTGCACTACCACCTAAGTTGGAGCACGACCATAACGTGTTTCACATATCTGTGTTGCGTCCGTACAAGCCTGACTACAAACACGTGATTTCTTATGAACCCATTTAAGTGGAGAAGAACATAGCGTATGAAGAAATTCTTGTCCAAATTCTTGATAGGAAAGAGCAAACCTTAAGGAATAAAGTTATTTCTTCTGTAAAAGTACTTTGGCGTAACCACGATGTCGAGGAGGCAACATGGGAGTTAGAAGATAGGATGATGAGGAATTATCCCAATCTATTTGGGTAACCTTGTAACAATTCCGGGACGAAATTTTTATAAGGGGGAGGATGTAATACCCGAGAATTTCTACGTATTATTAAATGAATATATTAATGGAAAAAATGTTTCTGTGAATATAAGTGTCATTATTTTGTGAGTTGGTTAAATCAATTGATTCGTATTAGATCGATGCATATTAAGATGTGTGAATTAACAATGAGAATTGTGAAATGCCTTGTGTGGCATATTGTGAAACTAGAAAATCCATTAAGCAAATTAAAACGAGAATCTAGAAGATTAATCGTGTTGATCATGTAATTTCATATGTATAATCAATACGCTCGTAGACCTGTAGTAAAACTTTTGTGGACATTAATTCATGTCGTATAAAACGAGTTTAGCAATGAAAATTGGCACGAGCTGAAGCTAAACCGGCCTCTTAGCATTGTCGTTGTATACAATAATGCAATTGCGCCATCCCAAAGAAGATAAATCAAGCCTAATGTCTTGCTTGAGTGGTCGATTGGAGAAAAATTAATTTTTCTACTTTAGAAATTTAATTGGACAATTATGTGATATGTGTGACATTAATAAACCTTGAAATAAAGTGCACAATTAAGTAATATTACTTGCTAATTTTTATATTAATTAATTGTTAATGGTTGCAGTAGAATATTGATAATGGCAATTAATTAATAATATGTGATTGCAATATGTCTATAGATATAATAAGAATTATATAAATTAATGGTTATAGAGATCCATAAATACATTAATCAAGGGGATAATTTATTTATTTGACATAAAACAAATAAATGTGAAACCAACCTGTGAAACCAAGTTCCCATCTGGATCTCTGCCTCCTTTCGGTGAGCAATCTCCACCTCCAATTCCTGCATCACTAATTTTCTCTGATGGTCCTCGTCCCTCAGTTTTTGGAACTTGGACTCCCTCTCTCTAGCCTCAGCCTCTAACTCTTCCACTCTACATCCTAACTCTAAAATCTGCTCCTCATACTCCCCCAACATTCGATCCTTTAAAGTAGCCTCGTCGGAGTCCTCCATGGGCTCAGGCTACTCTTCTGGATCAAACTCCTCGGGTAATGGCTCCATCTCCTCCACCTCATCATCATCAATAGGGGCCACTGTTGATATAGGCTTCACTATCAATGGTGCCTCAAATACCACGTGTATGTCACGCGGCTCCTCCTCTACTACTCGGCTAGGTCCTCCCATGTTAGTCATCCTACAACCACCAACATAAGACAAACAAACTACAACTCCATTAGAATGTTAAATAAACATAAGTTCATTATATATAATGAAGTTATATTCCATAACACACTAAGTCTCTCTCTAAGAAAACTCTACATGAGTCTTCATCCCTTTCTATCTTCTAAGTTCTCCTAAGTTATAATCTAAGGACTCTCGCTCCTAATGTTTATAACTACAACTTTGATACCAACTTTTGACACCCCCAAATTCAGACCACACTTGTCTCAAATTTGGTTGTCACATACTAACTCTAATAATAAATCAAAATCTCACACAACGGAATAATAGAATAAATTACATTGATATAACATAATTATTCTTTTCCCAAAGTCTCGCAACTGTTACTAATACAATACAACTTAAATTAAACATAGCTTAATATAAATAAGTTCTTGTACAACACAATAATAGTACATTCCTAGTACTGAGGAACTAACTACTCCAAAGCCTTCTCTTTACCCTTGCCCTTGCTAGAGGTTTCACCACGTTCTGCCTTAACTGAAAGTTTTAAGGAAAGCAAGGATGAGCAACAAATTTTCCCAGCAAGTAATATAGCAATTAGGGTATTCAATGTAGTTTTTAAATTTCTCAAGGGAACATCAATAATGATAGTTCAAATATAGCAAGAAGTATCGATGATTATAAAGAATAGTCGCTATGGACAGAAAATATCAATAATATTCAACAACTAATCAATTCAAGATTTCAAAGTAATGAATATTGAGTTGTCACTAAGGACTATGAACTTCTCCTAGAATTAACAGTAATAAAGTGACAATTCTACAAAACGAGCACAATAGGTGATCAGCCTAAAGTACCCTATGTCATGCATAACATTTAATCTTTCTCATATGCGCACGTCGGTTCCCCGACAAATATATATTTCCCCTACCAAGAGGGTTGTTCATCTCAGTTATAAGAGTCCGCACCAGGTTAATTTGGTTTGGATAGCTTTCGATCAAATATCAATAGTTTAGCCGAAGAAATAGCTTAGATAGTTTTCTTTCACAGTATATATATGAATAATTATCGTTCGGGATCGAGATTTGTAAACAATTTCATTTCTAGATTATGAAGTATTACACTTTCAAAGTTCTACTTGTATGATCAATAATAGTACAAGTTCAAATAATGCTCAATGAAGAGTAGGGTTTGAGTACTTGCCCAAAGCGTAGTTTACCAAAATATAGCTTATCAACACTTTTTGAATCTTAACATCATATAGTCACACGTATAGGATATTCATTAGTTACATATACTTATACATGATATGTAAGTTTAAACGCACACATAAACGTCTAACTTAGTCGTATACTCTTTACATATAACTTGCGTACTTATCACAACATCAGTTTATAAGACACCACAAGGTCAAACAACATAGTTTCTACTCATTGCTTTATAGTTCGTAAACATCTTTTAGACTTATAACTTTGAAGTTTATAATTCCCTCATTAAACATTAAACTCTATCACTTAGCATGCTTCTTAACATATTGGATAGTATACTGGTCATGTAACACAAGTTTAAGTAACCATATAAGCATGCCTTGAACCTTAAACCACAAATAGAATGAAGAACTGACTGCAGGATGGCGCAGCTGTGCCCTGTCTAAGCTTAGGGACGGCTCAGCTGCGTTGTCCCCTGGCCAGACCAGGGTTGAGCCTTACATTTCCTATTTTTGTTCAAACTTTAACATACCTAGACACTTACACCTAACATACATACACGCTAGAGGTCTTTTCATAAGCATATGACCATTCTACATTCACTTTTACATATCACGGTCTTAGTTAAGGATTTTCATGAAATTAAGGCCAAATAGGGTCATGTAATCACCATGCATACTAATTAGCCTTATATTCACATAAATATATTACATAATCTGCTAATACACCTACTCATAGTGTTTGTATCATTTATTCATAGCTAGCATTTATATTGCTTTAAAAACATACTTAAACCCATGCTTGGTCTACTACCCTTATATCAAACACATAAGAGCCATGTTAGAGACATAATGAACGTAAACATGTTATTTTAGATTCTTAGAACTTAACTACTCATACATAATGCACTTAGTTTGAAAACATATCCAAGTTTGCTTTTGAAATCATTTTAAACTTGAATAATGCCATTTAATGCATACAAGACAACTTTAAAGCTTTAATCGTGTATATTTGATTCATGTTAACATCTTCACAAGATCAAAATGTATATCATGTAGTATTCATGCATATTTGCTTTTGATATGTCAAGCTTTGCCTTGAAAAAGTTCTCTAACACAAAGCCTAATAAGTTGGTCATGAACAAAGGAACTATAAACACTATATCATGCTCATTTACGTTCGAAATCAGTCATGTGTGTATACTACAAATCTCAAAACTTATAGAACATGTATTCCATCAAAGTCCGTTTTCAACACTTGAAGTTTTTGTTATAAACTTATCAATAAATCATGTTGATTATTACCTATCTTATAATAAAGCTTTAAATCTCATGTTATACTTCTTTTCAGGTATATATATAAGTCATAATACCAAATTAGCATCACATAACATAACAGAAACCAAAAATTGGTTTTTTGAATTAAAATGCATTGCTACCGCACTTACCCTAAATATAAATCTGGTAGCAATTGCGCCTTACAGGGCCAACTCCAAAGAACATTCTCTATTTTGCAGAGCATCAACTAACTTTGATTTTTCTCAGTTTAAACATGTTCAAATCCATCATTAAAGGTTCCATACATGTAAACATACTTCATAACCACATGATAGCATCCTAATTTATATCAATCAACAGAGAATTTTAAGAAATTTCAAGAATTTGTCAAAACCCAACTAAGAACAAAAGTTAGGACTTTTATACCTTTTGAAGCTTAGTATGCTTAATTTCTCCCTTCTGAGATTGTTAGACTCTTCTTTGAACAAAAAACACTCAAACTCAAAGTCTCAGAATTTTAAAAAACAAAACATAGCAACATAAAAACTGAGAAATGAAGCTGCTATTTATAGAGTAATGGTGGACTGGCTAAAAGCTTTACACCATCCATGGTGTAGAAGGAAAACACACTGGTTATTAAAGAGTTGCTCAACCAGTCACCATCAGCCATGGGCATAGCAATGATCACCTATGTTTGAGGTTATTTTTCAATGCTTGGAAGTTACACAATGGAAATTTAGCACAGTTCGTTCAACTGAGCTTGTAAGAATGGTTCTACTACTTAGCAATTTGGTTAAACAATCTCTGGTTTGGTTCCTTTAATTCCCACAATGTTATTTTAATGTACAATTGTTACTATATTAGGAAAATTGTGGATTATTTATGTATTCACATCATATAATCCATGTACATTAGTCCACATAATGTAATATTCATAACATGTTTGGACTTACTTTAATTGATCACTAATAATTTAATATCTCCTTTAATAAATATTTCAATAATACATATTTATTTACTCCCATATTTTAGGGTACACATTTAATTGCTCCATCACACATGATGAGGTAACAAAGCTTATTTAAATCAACTTTATGATTTAAATACTTTTACTATGTAGTTTTTGTATGTCATTAACTACAATTAAATGTCACACCTTATTTAATCTTAGGTAGTAGGTAATTATATAATATTACTATCCACATTTTCCATATTACACATAATGGCTTGAAATAATATTTAATAATAATGTTCACTTAATAATAATGGTAATTGATCCAATATCTTTCTCATTCTCTATTAATACTAACAACTCATTATTGTAACTCATGCACTCAGTGGAATTATTTTTCCAAGTATTATTGCTACTACAAGTAAATTTGTCTTTGGTTTACTGATACGAGTGTGCGCGACTTCACCACTCTGAAATTTCTCAAACTTAGTTACTGTTACAATAATTTCCCATTCTCAATTAATTAATCCCTTTTTACTTAATAGATAATACCCTCATTTATTATCTTGCCATACTAGATATTTATGTAAATTACTTTACTCAATTAATATTCTATTATTCATAATAACAATTAATTAATAATATAATATTAACTACTTATTCTCTTCACTTTAATTTAGTCATCTCTTAATTAAATTAACTCTCTTACTTCCATTCCCATGCCACACAAGGCATTCCAAAATTCTCAATCCTCATACAAATTCAATTTACACTACTTGAATTACTCATCTAACAACACATCAATATTTATTATAAAATAAATATTCATTTTCTTATTATATCAAAATAATTATTTATTCATGAAATTCATGGTTCTTACAGTACCCGCATATGATCTTCTGCTCAACGCGTCAGCTACTACGTTCGTTTTTTCAGGATAGTATTGTCAGAACAGGTGCTGAAATGAGTTTCCTCTCGAGTTTTTGGAAGCTCTTCTCACATTCCTTGCTCCATTCGAATTTTGTATCTTTTTGAGTCATCTGAGTTAATGGAGTGGCGATTCGAGAAAATTCTTCCACGAATTTTTGATAATAACCAACTATGCCTAGAAAGCTACGTATTTCGATTACTGACTTAGGTTGCTCTCAACTGTGACTCATATCCCAACCTTGGATAACACCTCACAATGGCACCTATCAGTTTACCACTGCACAAATATGGCGTCCCCTACGGAGAGTCTGGCTTCAGTGCATTCCACAAAGGAAGTCACCAGATAGAGGCTCGGGTACCAACTCTTGTAGTTGGGGTTTTAACTCCTGAAGTTCAATATGAGCCATTCAATATGGGGTTTTGGAAATGGGTTTTGTATCGGGTTCAATACAAAATTTGATTTCAAGTTCCTGGGGTAGGCCATGAAGTTCTTCGGGGAATACATCAGCAAATATATTAATAATATAATATCATTCAAATCTGACGTATTTTTGTTTAAATCCATGACATGGGCTAAGAACGCATGACATCAGTTTTTTAATAAACGAATGGCTTTATGGCTTGATATGACAGTGATTGAATTTAGTGGTTTGGTTGGTTGAATTTGCATAATAGGTTGGTTAGGAATATGAAAACTAACGACTTTACGAAAAATAATTAATTTTAGCATAATGAGTAGTTAACCAATCAATCCCTAAAATCACATCAAATACAAGTATTTTCAAAGAGATAAGATCCAGGATGGTATTGAATGGTATGATCGTAATCTTTCAACAGCTCGAGCCAACATTTTTAGCACATGTTATTCTCATTTTGGGTGAAGAAATATTGGAGGGTTTTGTACCGGGTTCAAGGTCGATACAAAATTCGATATCACGCTCTGGGGGTAGGCCAGGAAGTTCTTCAAGAAATACATTAGGAAATTCACTAACAATAGAAATATTATTCAAATCTGACGTGTTTTTGTTTAAATCCATAACATGGGCTAAGAAAGCTTGACATCCGTTTTCAATAAATGAATGGTTTTATGGCTTGATATGACATGATTGATTTTAGGGGTTTGGTTGCTTGAATTCGCATAACAGGTTGGTTACGAATATGAAAACTAACGACCTTACGAAAATAATCTATTTTAACATGATAAGTGGTTAACCAATCAATCCCTAAAATCACATCTAATGTAAGTATTTTCTAACAGATGAGATCAACAAGTAATGTGATTTATAAACTATGTAACGAAGGTTTCACCCAATAGAGTTTCAACAGATAAGTCAAAGTCTAATTTCTCAAGCGTCAAGTTCAAACATTGGGCATAAGCAGAAGAAATAAAAGAATGGGTAGAACTGGTATCTAATAAGGTATAGACTTTGCAAGAATTTATGATTACCTAACCCGTGATAACTTTGTTCGGGTTCCTCATATTTTGAGAAGTCACGAAAAATGCTCTTCCTAAAACCACCGACATTGTTTTGTCCGAATCCGCCTTTTGTACCACCGTCCCAGCTGGACTTGATTTTGTTGTAGGAAAAAATTGAGCTACGTGACCGTCTTTTCCACAACTAAAACATACATCAGAAGGCTTTAAACAGTTTGGACTAATGTGTCCCTCCTCTCCGCATCTGTAGCATCTAACTGGCAATCTTTCTCATCCCCTAGAAATAATTGATGCTGGTGCTTACGTCTTCACGTTGTCATTATTGTACCTTCTCTTTTTGAAATCTCCCCTGACTCGCTTCTTCTACTATCATGGCCACGATTACCACTAGAGTGGTTATCGCTTTTATCCAGATATTTTCCTCCCTGCTGGTTATCATTGTTCCGATGACTGCTGCCGCCGGTATGATCCTGTTTGTGGTCCCTCAGTTGAATGGACTCATTATCTCACTCTAATAATTGAGCCTTGTTCACAACATCTGAATATAAAGAAAAATTGTGAGAAATGAGGTATTGACAAATTTCAGGTTTCAGACCTCTCAGAAACAGATGAGTGGGTTTTATACACATTAATTGAGTGCATTTGAGCTTAATCTTTTGGAAGTTTGTAAGTGTTTTATTTCTATTAATTCATGTTTTATGTTGTTTTGTTGGAATTGGGATAAAAGTTACTTGGATCGATGTTTGGTGTTGCTAGATTCGCATTTTTGGCTTGCCATTTACATAACAACCACTTCAGAGCCAATTTCAGCATTGTTCCAACCTTTATTTCGAAAACCTCAAATAATGAAAGTTGTAGATCTACGTCTTCTCTTTCTTGAACATCTTGAATCATAAAAATTGGAGTTTAGACGAAGAAATTATGGCCATTTTCCCAAAGGACGTTAGAGCAAAAAAATTTTAAAAAAAGGACCCCCGCGGGGGCGGACATTATACATACAAAACTCCACCGGGGAGGGGGTATAAGCCCAAAAACTGTATTACCCCCCACGGGGGCAGGCCCATTAGTACAAAAATGTCTGCAGGGGTGGGGGTGCGCGTAGAAAAAATAGTTTTTGTCAGAATTTAAATTCAAGAAGGATTGGTTCGAGCTGATTAATTCAAGGACTTCTAGGATGACTTAAAGATATATAAAGAGGCATATAAAAGGAGGAGAATTACAAGGATTAGAGAGAGGATTCCATTAGATTTGATTAGAGTGTATTAAGCAAAAACCCTAGTTCTTATTAGATTTGGAGATTGAAGCAAGTTGGAGACCATTGAAGATTCTAAGTATGAGCAAGGAGGGAGCATCAAATCTGCAAACAACAGATTTTATCTTTTTCTCTTCTTTTATCTTTGTCTTTTAATGTTTATTCAATTGTGGATTCTTGGTTTTAATTAATTAATCATGAACTAAATCTTTTGTTTAAGATTACAATAGAGCTGATCGCATAGTTTATTTTTAGTTTACTTCTCTATTAATTATTATGATTATTCTTGGATTGTCTATTATGGTTAATGATGAATTGCTTAATTTCCTAGCTAACAATTACCGTGATAATCTATATGAACTCGAGAGATGAATTATAGTTTAGATCTGATCATAATAGCATGTGATTGTGTTTTCTGCGTAGCGTTGAAATACATAATTTATGTATAGGATAGAGATATACATATACATTGCATGTAATCTGATAAAGAACTTGTGCTTAAAATCCTCTTTAATTATAATTCACATAGAGATATAGTGAATTAGTTAATTCGGGTGTTCTTCTTAATTCTATAATCTGTGGATTTATGTTTATTTGAGTATGATGCATTGAGAGATGGTCATATTTACTTATGTGTTCTTGATTAACAATTCAGAATAGTGAGCTTAATTGATGAGAAGTGTATTAATTTAAATAAAGCAATAAGTGAAGTTGTGATTTTAAATCTCCATAATCTGATTTTTAATTAGTGGTAATTAGGATTAGTTTAATTAAATAATTTACTTTATAACATTAAATTGATTGTTTAAATAAAATTAGTTTGGTTAAGAGTTAGTATTTGATAATTTGTATTAATAATTCCTCGTGGGAACGATACTCTAATTTTATTTTATTACTTGTTGACCACGTATACTTGCGTGTTGTGCGTAACTAGATTTTACCCAATAAGTTTTTGGCGCCGTTGCCGGGGAATTAGTTTAATATTTATTTTTCCAATATTAGCTTCAATCAAATCAGTCTTAATTTAAATATTTTTTTAATTTCATTTTATTATCTTCCTATTTTTCTTTTTTCAGGTACCATGGCTGGATACAATTATCAAAGGTCATATTCGAGTATGACTCAACCAAGGGACACATGGGTTGATGGACTCGATGCATTTTCTGTATTATCAGCGCAGCTTAAGACACTTTCGAGGAGGTTGGACGTTGTTGCAGCCCAATGCAATTGAAGGGTAGCAGTTACTTGCAATTATTATGCTGGCAATCACCCGAGTAATCAATGCACCGTTAGATTTGGACCATCACAGTATGAGGGTGATTAACTCAACAACTATGCTTATCACAATTATCATCAAGGTTGGGGGTATCACCCAGATTCTACACAGAGTTATTACTATCAAGATCAATACTGCATCCCAAGTCCAACATATCCATCAGAATTCTCATATCCACCTCTAATGCAATAAGAAGAAAATTTAGAGTTAAAGGAATTCATGTCAAAAATCATAGCAGACCAAGAAGAGATGATAATGAGTCAGGAGTTATCAACCCAAAATCTCAATAGACAAATGGAACAACTCATTAATCCCTCAATGAATGGTCCTCAATACATGGATTTCGAAACTGAACAAGATAATTCAAGATTAGAGGATTTGTGGTTCAAGTTTATACCATCAAATGAAGAGAGGAGGATTAATCAAGAGATATCAATTCAAAATCTACAGAACCAAATGGATCAAATGTTTGAAGCCTTGAACAATCGCCCTCCAAACAAATGGTGCTATGATATGGATGATGAAACTGATGGAGAGCTAGAAGTGTACATACCACCGGATGAACTAAAAGAAGTGGACATTGAGGAGACAACTGGGGATATGGAAAATGAAGAACATGAACAGACCTTTATTATACCCGAAGTGCCTTCTCAGCTAAAGTTGAAAAATCCAGTGAATTTTACACACCCATGTCCCCTTGGTAGTCACATCCAAGGCAAAGGTCTCTATGATAATGAGGCCTCTTACACATCATGGTGGGCAGAGGAAGAGAAATTAGAAGAAGACAAGACCGTTGTATTTTTCATGCCTCAATGCAAAAATCTATTCACAAATACAACAGAAGAGGCACCTAGCTATGCAATGGAAATGGGGACATCATGTACAAGAAGTATGCTAGGTGAATTTAATTTGATAGCGATCACAAATGGGAAACTACCAAATGTTACATTATTTTCGATGGATAGAGGATTCCTCAATATTCAGAAACTTCAATAATTTATAATAAATAGCCCTTTCATCAGAAAAATACAAAATTTCTATCCATTCCATAGGAAATTAAATTCTCTACAACTTTGTAGAAGAAAGTTTTTCCAAATTCCAAACAGAAAATGACTGAAATCCACATACGGATGATTTTTAATACCTCCATTCTGACAAAATACTGATAAAACACCTCAGCATTAATTCCTTCATTTATATGCACATAAAATAAATAGTTCCTTATCATATAAATCAATAATTAATTATTCACAAATATTATTACTGAATCACAATAATGACAATCAGGTCATTTCCAAGAAAGAGGGGGCTTTCCGATAAGGATTTCTCCTTACTTGCGAGCAATTAGATGACCAAACCCCTTTCCTAGATAGAACTTCCTTAGACATTGCCAATAATGCTATCTAATAATATTATTCAAATAATATTAATTATTGATCTGATAATGGGAAATACTGCGCAGTGACCGTTATTGATTTAACAATAATATAAAATATCAACGTAGCAATTATTGAATCAATAAAATAAAATATCAAACAGTAATTACTGTAATAATTATTGAGTAGTGCCTTCTTATGTAATAATCAATAATCCAAAAATATTGTGCAATACTGGTGTCAATGTTTAACACATCAAGATATTACTTGTATTTTAACCACCGTATTCCAATGCTTTTAATTAAGAATAACTAAGCCATTATTTTTATAAAATGGTTATTTCTGTCACTTTCTATATTCGACAGTTATTCCATTATGGGGCCCACAAATGGATCCGTCATCGTACGAATATTCCCTGACAGCAAGAATATTCCACAACTAAACAAATATTCCTTGACAAAACGAATATTTTATGACCACTTATTTATTTTGCAAAATTTGCACATTTTACCCATAACTAACCACATTAATCAAATCAATACCTTACTATTTCAAAATAATGAATTGAGGAAATTCAATTGTATTTATAAAAAGTTGGGGTCTTATAACCTCCCCTCCTTATGAAATTTCGTCCTCAAAATTGACGTGCATAGTTGGTGTTTCGAAAAGGTGAGGATACCTCGCTTTCATTTTCGATTCGAACTTCGAGATAATTTCCTCAATAGCATGGTTCCTCCATAAAACTTTGACTTGAGGTATAACCTTTGAGCGTAAGATATGTTCATTTTTATCCAAGATTTTAACAGGTATCTCTTCATACGTTAAATCTTCGGCTATCTCATCTGGTTCTAACTCAATAATGTGGTTTGGGTCTTTCACATATTTACGAAGCACAAATATGTGAAAAACATTATGAACACGAGACATGCTTGGAGGTAATGCGAGTCTATAGGCCACAATTCCTACTCGATTAAGGATTTCAAATGGACCAATAAATCGAGGGTTAAGATTTCTTCTCTTCATCGACTCTTACTTCTGGAATAACACATTCTTGTACTTTCTTCTTCATATTCATCAGCTCCGGGTCTGTGGCTTGAACAACCTTAACTTTATCGATTAAAGTTGGTTCTACGCGTATATTTGACATCATCACGTGGGTCCCTAGACTCTTTAACTCTATCTCCATCATTTGTAAATTATACGAAATGGGTCTTTAAGTTTGACAATATTGCACTTGTACCCGCATACGATCTTCTACTCAACGCGTCAGCTACTACGTTTGCTTTTCCAGGATGGTATTGAATGGTATGATCGTAATCTTTCAACAGCTCGAGCCAACGTCTTTAGCATATGTTACTCTCATTTTGAGTGAATAAATATTGGAGGGTTTTGTACCAGGTTCAAGGTCGATACAAAATTTGATATCACGCTCTGGGGGTAGGCCAGGAAGTTCTTCAAGAAATACATTAGGAAATTCACTAACAATAGAAATATTATTCAAATCTGACGTGTTTTTGTTTAAATCCATAATATGGGCTAAGAAAGCTTGACATCCGTTTTCAATAAATGAATGGTTTTATGGCTTGATATGACATGATTGATTTTAGGGGTTTGGTTGCTTGAATTGGCATAACAGGTTGGTTACGAATATGAAAACTAACGACCTTACGAAAATAATCTATTTTAGCATGATAAGTGGTTAACCAATCAATCCCTAAAATCACATCAAATGTAAGTATTTTCTAATAGATGAGATCAACAAGTAATGTGATTTATAAACTGTAGATGTAACGAAGGTTTCACCCAATAGAGTTTCAACAGATAAGTCAAAGTCTAATTTCTCAAGGGTCAAGTTCAAACATTGGGCATAAGTAGAAGAAATGGGAAACAATCTAATTTAGATTTGATCATAATAGCATGTGATTATGTTTTTTTGCATAGAGTTGGAATACATAATTTATATATAGGATAGAGATATACCTATACATCGCATGTAATCTGATAAATCCTCTTTAATTGTAATTCACATAGAGATATAGTGAATTAGTTAATTAGGGTGTTTTTCTTAATTCTATCATCTGTGGATTTAAATTGATTTGCGTATGATGCATTGAGAGATGGTCATATTTACTTATGTGTTCTTGATTAACAATTTAGAATAGTGAGTTTAATTGATGAGAAGTGTATTAATTTAAATGAAGCAATAAGTGAAGTTGAGATCTTAAATCTCCATCATCTGTTTTGTAATTAGTGGTAATTAGAATTAGTTTAATTAAATAATTTACTTTATAACATTAAATTGATTGTTTAAATAAAATTAGTTTGGTTAAGAGTTAGTATTTGGTAATTTGTATTAATAATTCCTCGTGAGAACGATACTCTACTATCATTTTATTACTTTTTGACCACGTATACTTGCGTGTTCTGTGTAACTAGATTTTACCCAACAAAAACATCCGCATCATACGTTCCTCATTCTCTACCAAATAAGATGCAAACCTAAATTACTCCACGAACTTACCCTCGTATTGGGACATAGTCATGTTGTTCTGTTCTAGTCTAATAAACTCTTCCTCCTTCATATGACGAATACTTTTAGGAAAGTACTTGTCATTGAACAGTTTCTGAAATGTTTTCCAAGACATATTGAGTGCGGCTAGCTAGGTACACTTGACATATTCCCACCAGTAATCTGCCTCACCACGGAACATAAAAGTGGTGAATGGAACCTTCTGTTTCTCTGTGCATCCCAAGACATCAAATATCATGGTAATTTGCTTAACCCACATTTCTGTCTTGATCAGATTTGGCTTTCCCAAAAACGCCGGTGGTCCCAACTCCTTGAATTGCTTACCAGTGACCAGCCATGAGTTTCCATTATTTCCCCCTATATTTTGAACAAGAGTCTCTCTCGTCTGGTTTTGTATGAACTATAAAACGCATCTAAATAACCCATCATTCATTGTTTGTTCGGTAGTGTTGTTTACAAGAGGAATATTTCCTTTACACGTTCCCTTGGTTGATGATTAAAGGTGTCTCCAAGGTCTCATTCACTCCATTGTAAACATTTTCAGGTACCATTCTCAAATACTACCACAAAACAGGGTTAATTAAACAAATTAACATATCAAATATTAACCATATGCTCTAACTGACCAATTAAATACTAAATAAGCTTAGGTAGGACATACTAGCAAAGGATTTACTCGTCTATCCCCTCCTAGTTCTATTCCCTGATCTCTGCCAGAGACCATATCCCTAAGCTCTGATACCAACTGTGACGCCCCTAAAATAGGTCCACACAACCCATTTTGAGTTGCCAAATAAATGGTACAGAAAACAACTACAACTTCAATATTACAATTGTCGTGCAAAATACGAGAACACATATGTTATGAGTTTAAATACAAATATTATCTTCTAGACAATATCCAAACTCAAATAAGTCCTCATTACAATTATTAAACACTATTTTACAAAATAGTGAGGACTTCTAAAACCATTGACTTGAAACATCACTCCACACCCCGAATAGTTCCCGCTAAAGTCTCGCCTCCTGAGAAGAAAAATAGAACAAAAAGGAAAAGGGTGAGCTTAACTAGTCCAATAAAGAATATTATGACTAAGATAATGTAGAACAAATTATCGTTAGCCTTCAATAAATCAGATAAAATATAATGGACAACAAGTTTTAGATAAATATTCGCAGCGGAAATAACAATTCATTAGAAGAGTTAAGTAGGGAATGAAGTCTATTATATTCGATGATTTAAAAGTCCATCATCAATATTTTAACCCTGTGACATCAATCAATATACATCTTGAACCAAATATTCATCTTTGCACTACGGGCCAAAGATATTCATTTGTATCACCAGTTGGTCATGTTCATCTTAACACCTGTCCATCTTTGCACTACGGGCCAAAGATATTCATCGGGTAATCATTCATCTTTGCACTACAGGCCAAAGATATTCATCAAGTATCACCATTTAAGACTGAGGATGATGAAAAATATCTTAAAAAAAACGAATCTAGTGAGATAAAAGGACATAGATTAAGGATTCGTACTTTGATTTATCCAAGTTTAAAAATATTCCATAATAATCAATTGTGGAGCAAAATTCAAGAATGAAGATCAAAACATGGATACAATCAATGATAGTAACCATAATAGACAACTTGGATAATGAAAAGAAAATATAATTTTTCTGTGAATAATGTCGTATTCGTGAATAGTGTTGTATACGTGAATAGTACTGTTTACGTGAATAGTAACCCCGACACGAAAACGTAGAAATTTCATAAGAAAAATCATACTTCATGAATAGTACTCGTAAATAGTACCGTATTCGTGAATAGTATCATATACGTGAATAGTATCGTATACATAAATAGTAACCTCGACACGAAAAGGTAGATATTTTATAATAAAATTCATACCAATATTTTGGTATATTGATATTGAAAGAAATAACATCATTTACGAAGAAAATAACATCCCTTACCTCAAAAGAATAGTACTTTTGGCTAAAATATCGGATATAATATTGAAGGAAAATTTCATTAAATAGCAACACTCAAGATATCTAAATACTCACAAAAATACGCTCGATATTATAGAGAGAGAGAAAACTTCAGATTCTGGTGTGATTTTTAATTCTAACTAAGCACCCTATTTATAGAAAAGTGGTAGCACACAACTTCTGACAATTTTGCATACGGAGGATTATTTGTAGCACACCACATTTGAAACCATACTTTGAAATTTCTCAGCACACCAACAAGGACAAGAGTGGGGCCAACCCATTCTAGAAAATCTCCACCAAAATGTTTTAAATTTAAACAATATTCAGAAACTTCAATAATTCATAATAAATAGCCCTTTTATCTGAAAAATATAAATTTTATGTCCATTCCATAGGAAATTTAATTCTCTACAACTTTGTAGAAGAAAGTTTTTCTAAATTCCAAATAGAAAATGACCAAAATCCACATACGGATGATTTTTAATACCTCCATTCTGACAAAATATTGATAAAACACCTCAGCATTAATTCATTCATTTATATCCACATAAAATAAATATTTCCTTATCATATAAATCAATAATTAATTATTCACAAATAATATTACAGAAGCACAATAATGACAACCAAGTCGCTCCCGTAAAAGAGGGGCTTTCCGATAAGGATTTCTCCTCATCTTGGCGAAGCAATTAGGTGACCAAACCCCTTTCCTGATGTAATTTCCTTATACATTGCCAATAATGCTATCTAATAATATTATTCAAATAATATGAATTATTGATCTGATAATGGGAAATATTGTGCAGTGATAATTATTGATTTAACAATAATATAAAATATCAACGTAGCAATTATTGAATCAATAAAATAAAATATCGAATAAGTAATTATTGTAACAATTATTGAGTAGTGCCTTCTTACGTAAGAATCAATAATTCAAAAATACATGTGGTAATACCGTAGCCAACGCAACACCGTGTATTCTTTGTATTTTAATCACCGTATTCTAATAGTTTTAATTGTAAATAACTACGCCAAGTATTTATATAAAATGTTATTTCGTAAACTTTCTATATCCGAAAAGTTATTCTCATTATTGGGCCCACAATGGTCATACTACCGTATGAATATTCCCACAAAGAAGAATATTCCACGACCAAATGAATATTTCTCGAAAAAATGAATATTTTATGACCACTTGTTTACTTTGCAAAATTTGCACATTTCACTCATAACTAACTACATTAATCAAATCAATCACTTACTATTTCAAAATAATGAATAGAGGAAATTCAATTTTATTTATAAAAAGTTGGGGTCTTACATCTGTTATTGAAGGGTTATTACTTCTTGTTCAAGTATAACCAAATAAAAAGAGTTGTTTGGTGCAAATATATAAATTGATACTATTTATCACCAACAATTATTTATTGACCGGGGATTGTTTATGACCGACACTTATTTATTGACCGGGGTTATTTATGATCAGCATTTGTAGCAATGACCGGAGGTTATTAAAATAGGATGATATGCTTACTCCTAGGGTGTCTGGTTGAACAAATCAATCTAGGTTGCTAAGTTTTTATGACTGATAGAAACTCGTAATGTGTGGCGTTTGACAAATCAAACCTCAGTATATATATGTGGAAAAACATTGAACTAAATGTTCATTCCTTTTAGATTATGTGTGAGTATAATTTTTAACTTGTTTAAAACATGCTAAGCTTTCTATAGCTCATCCTCGACATAAATCCACATATGAGATGAATTAAATAATTATATTATACTATAATTAATTTCGTTCAAAAGTATTATTTAGTGACAAATAAGGAAAATGGTGGGTACTACCATGAAGTATTTAAATTACATAAAGCCATCATTTTTAATGATGTATGTGCTAGCTATTTTTCTAGCTTAAAGAACTGTGGTGGATAAAAAAAAATCCATGTATATTAATATGTAATATAAGTCCATATTAAATATTGGACCATGTCAAATTTTCTAGGTGTGCTTGCAAATAATTTAGTGTTATGAACCATATATTGTCTTACGTAAAGAGGGGTAATAAGAGTCCAAGTTATATAAATTAGGCCTAATTAATTTTTCCATGTGGACATTCAAGCCTTCTTTTTTTTTTATTAATATGATATGAGTGCATTGAGCTCAAAGCAAAGTTGTGCCCAGCCTTTCATTAGACCCAATTCGGCAGTCATATTGGAGAAAAAAGGATGTATTAGTTCAAATTAAAAGAGCAGTGAGATGGTTGTGGGTCGGTCAGTAAGCTAACAGTTTGTTAAAAATTTAGTTAGTAGCTATAAGGTGTAGAGTGGCTGTAGGAGCCAAGTTCATTGTATGAGCCAAGTAGCTACTAGAAAATTGAATATTGGCCAATATAGGGGCCATGTAGACTGCAGAGTAGTAGGAAGCTGCTAAGCCTTGTAGGGGCTGTGTAGTGGTAATGATGAAGGCCAATGTAGGGGTTGGGTAGGAGCTAAAGATGTAATAGCCAAGAATTTCAAGTCACTTTGTAAATAGATATATTAATTAAATATTAATGATATTGAAAACTTTGTGATGTGTATGGAATGATTTGGTAGTAAAATTAAATATGTGTTTATTTATTTGATAAAAAGAAATAAAAAGGAAAGGTTTCATAACTATAGACACTTAAAATTTTGCATTTCTGTTATTAACTTGGCAGGAGGGAAGAATCGCCTTCTAGAGATAACCCTGGGTGTCCAATCAACTCAATTCCGGAGACAACCCCGGAATACTCAGTTTTCCATCTCGGAGAAGACCATGAGATATCCAGCTCCAATACAGAAACAAAGACCGGAGTTTCAGCTTCAATCTCGAGATAACCACGAGGAATACAGCCCAGCTTCGAAATAACACCGTAGGAGGCGCCCATCTCAAGACAACCCCGAGATACTCGGGCCCATCCCTAAACAATACTAGGAGTTTCAATATCAACCTCAAAGATGACCCTGAGAGTGCATTTGTAGTTCAAGAGATAATCCCGGAAAAGCTCATTTTCAACCTTTGCAATCAGCTTCAACATCGGAGATATCCTTGAGGCACTCAGTCCCAAACCTGGAGATAACCCCGGGAGGTCAGGCACACCTCAGAGACAACCCTGAGGACATTTAAAATTTTTGGAACCAAATCTCAGAGATAACCCTGAGCAATGACTGCTATATCTGCCCAAACCGGAGATAACCCTTGTGAGAGGCAAAATCGTCATTTTGCCACCTTGATCCCACATGCGCGCCGTCTCAACACATTTCCACATACATTTTACACAACAATTTCCTACAAGAACCAATAGCTCCAATCCCGAGTGACTACTACACAGGACAACACGCAAGAAAAAATTTGAAGACTTGAAGACCAAGGGCATTGTCCCATCTTCTTGACTTCATACAACCTTTAATCCCATGTCATTTGTGTAGCTCTCGACAACAACATGCTGAAAAAGGTCTTATACACCTCAATCAGATGCCTAGATTGAAGTTCTAAAAGTTTGAGCGAACAACACATTGCATGCATATAAGTACTTTGAGATGGCGGGACCCACGAGCACAGGGCACCGGCAGGCACCAAGTAGTAATTCACTGCTCCCCCTAAAAAATAGATGGCTCGGGGTGGCCATTTTGTAAGAGAAAAGGGCGAGGAAGCCTTGTCCAATTTGCTCTGTACACACTATAAACTGAGTGCTTTCTCATTTTAAACACTTGTGAGCTCATATATTACTATTTTTATTGGTGGGAACCGAGTGTTCATCCATTTAAAGCTATTGAAGTTTTCTTTAGCAGTCCACTGTAAGCCATCTTATAATTTTTTAAGCCTTTTCTCCACATTCTGCACACACCGTTATTCACATTGAGAGTCGTGTTACGTGTGTATGCCCGGACTTCGGTCTGTGGATTTTTATTTCTTTTTTTTGTATATATATTTATATATATGGACTAACATTATCTAGTTATGCCTCGATTGAGCCTGAACTCACGTCTGGAGCTTTTATTGCTTATATATATATATATATATATATAGAAACTGTTATCGAACTCTGTTCGATGAGCCTAGATTTACATCCGGAGCGTTTATTGCTTATATATATATATTTACATTTCTGTCAAGCCTGGATTTTACTTCGTGGCCTTTTACTGATTTTTTTACATTTAGTCCCGCCTGGAGTTTACTTCGTGGCGGTTGATCGTCTTTACTGCTTTATTTACATTTCCGATCCCCCATGGAGGTGCTTCGTGGTGGTTGATCGTGTCTCTATATATATATTAACCGCTTTTATACATTTATATTTCTGATCCCCCATGGAGGTGTTCGTGGTGGTTAATCGTGTCTCTATATATATATTTACCGTTTTTATATATTTACATTTCCAGTCCCCCATGAAGTTCGCTTCGTGGTGGTTGACCGTCTATATATATATATTTATAGCTTATATATATATATATATAACTGTTTATAGCTTTCATGTAAACTGCTACATCATGTGTGTGAGATCCCAAATTTTATGAAATGAAAGTATTCAATTTTTCTATAATTATTATTCTATTTAGTAAATTGTTAAATTGATAAAAGGTTAAAGTTAAGGGTGATATGTGAAATTTTTTTAAAGTAAGCAAGTTGTCATAAAATAATCGGTGATAAAAGTAATGCGATGTCTGGCTGTGGTTGCATAGTAGCACATGGTATTGATTATTGATGCTTACGTGAGAAGTCACTCAGTTATACTCAATTATTGCTACAGTAATTGTTGCATCATATCTCAAGATTCAATTATTGTCACAGTATCATCTGTATAATATTTTAGATTATTAAATCAATAATTGAGATGATAAGTTGTTCATATTATTATTTGCATTATTGACGATGTCTAGAAAGTTTTGTTGAGGAAAGGGGTTATTGCGCGCCAATAGGGAGAAATCCTTATCGGAAAGCCCCTCTTTCCTGGGAATGATATGGTTGTTAAATATTGTGAGTTATAATATTAATGATGAATAAGTTCGTATTGATTAAAGATGAAATTGATAGTTCCATTGTGTTGGGATTATTAGTGTTAATGGAAATCTATATTTATTTCGATAATAATTTATGTCTGGAAGTTTTATTGACCAATCAGGTAATTAATCGGATAAATGAGCAATTAATTGATATTAATTCACATGCTTATAACTATGTGTTCACATGTGTGTACTATTTATTCACATGTATGTACTATTAGGGGAGGTGTTTCAAGATTGGTAATACTTGCATGACTAAATTAAAAATGAAGGTACTATACTGTAATTATTTTTTCACATGTATAGAACTATTGAGTCACATGATTGTACTATTGATTCACATGATGTACTATTAGGGGAGGTGGTGCAAGTTTGATAATACTTGCAGGACTAAATTAAAAATGAAGGAAAATATGAAGGTATTATACTGTAATATTTCGAGCCCCAAAACGTGCAATTATCAAAACTATATTTTCCTATAAATAGAAGCTCATTCTTCCTTCATTCTCACCAATTCACTAAGACTCACAAGAGCAATTATAGAGAGAGAAGCTATAGAGAGAAAGAAGAAGAGTAGTCTGCTACTTCACTATTATAGTATCTAGTCTTTTTCCAAGGTAAGGAGTATTATTTCTTTCGTATTCATGAAGAGAGTTATTTTCTTTCAATACTCGAAAGGCTTGTTATTCCAATCTTTATTATTTTGTTGGAATAACCTGTCTACGCGGACTACCGCATGCATGGTGAAATTCTTCTGTTATTCCATTCTTTATTATTCTGTTGGAATAACCTGTCTACGCGGACTACCGCATGCATAGTGAAATTCTTCTATTATTCAATTCTTTATTATTATGTTGGAATAACCTATCTACGCGGACTACCGCATGAATGGTGAAACTCTTCTGTTATTCCATTATTTATTATTATGTTGGAATAACCTGTCTACGCGGACTACAGCATGCATGGTGAATGACCTTTCGTATTCATTCTTTATTAAATTGTTGAAATGATCTGTCTACGTGGATTACCGCATGGCGGGTGAAAATCTATTTGCAATTTCGTATATTCTATTATACTCGTATGAGATATCATTTATTTTGTACTCGTCATGGAATACAGTTTTCTTTTGTATTTTCCTTTTATGAGTATTATTCATGGAGTACTATTCATGAGTTACTATTTATAGGTTACTATTCACTCAAATATTATTCACTCGGGTATTTGGGGCACTTTTCATGCCAGAGTACTATTCACGAAGTATTATTCCTAATGTACTATTCATAGGGTACTATTCACGGGGTACTATTCACCCGAACAATATATTTCTTTTCTGTCCAAATTTATTTTGATACATGAATATTATTCTTGAATTTTACTCTACAAAGCAATATCATATTGACAATTTGGATTTTTTAAACTCTGGATAAATTTAAAGTCTGTAATATTTATCATTGATTTCGTTTGATTAATGCTTATATCATTGTCATCATCCTTATGCTTATATTGTAATGAAAGTCAACTGTGGCTTACGTGCATAGATGGACTTGGTATGATTATGACCAGGGATTATTCAGTATAATCATGACCGTAATGTTACAAATGATGTGGTAAAAGTCCTCATTGGCCCGTAGTGCATTGAAGGACAGTTTTTGGTCTGATCATGACCATGGGTTCTCTTCGGCCAAGGGTGTAAAGATGAATTGTTGTTTGGCATGATCATGACCATTGGTGAAAACAAGAATATCCTTGGCTCATAGTGCATGGATAATTCGTGGTCGTGATACTAATGAATATCCTTGGCCCGTAGTGCATGGATAATTCGTTGATGTATTGAGCTGAGTCTCAAGGATAAAATATTAATAATAAACTTTTAATTTGTAGAAGATAGTAGATATCATGCTCTACTTGACTCTTCTAAAATACAGTTGCATGTCTTTGGCCTGTAGTGTCAAGATGAACTGTTAATGAATATCTTTGGTCCGTAGTACAAAGATGAATTTATTAGTATGATTATGAACATGAACTGTGATTTGGTATAACCACGATCTTTGATGTTTCAGGTAAAGACAAGTGATGAAAATTATCTTCATCCTGGGTGTGAAGAGGAATTTAGAATCGCAATTATGATTATGAATTATTAACATGATTGTGGAAAGGAACTGTTGATTGATGTTACAGGGATAAAATATTGTTGGTAGACTTTTAATGTGGAGAAGATAATAGACTGTATGGTCTATTTGACTCTTCTAATGGATTGCTCATTCCGCTGCCACAATGGTTGAAAAGTTGTATAATCTACCATATGTTCTAAATCTCTAATTTATTACTGACAAAGGCTATTGATAATTTAATTATCTTTAGTCATGATATTCTACTAGGCTAGTTGTGCTTTCACCTTTTTTCACACAATTCCTTTCGTGTAATCGTGTAGTGTAATGGGTGGTTGAGGTAACAGGAAATAGAACGATGCTCTCAAGCTGTTGAGGTCTATAATTTTATTTAGAATTTTAGATAAGTGTGTCATATTTATACGTCATTTTTAACCGTTGATTTTGGTGAACTGAATAGGGTGAGGTGAACCCAACTTTAGAAGGGTGTTTTGCCACTATCATACAAGATGTCTAATGACGTATTTACTTCATGTTATCATAAGATGTGGTTGTGCACATGCACTTGCTGATTATATCTATGAGCACTACCTATATAATCTTGGAGTATGGTTGAAATATAATTCTCAATTAGAGACAATGGAGATACTTATATGTCAAGAGAAGACTCACCATTGGAAAGAACATGACAGTAATCTTTTCGTTTTTCTTTGGGGTATATTGGGTCAACCAAGGATATTTCTCAAGTCATATGATATCTATTATAACTTAGATGCATGACCTCCCATGTACGAAGGTTTCCTTGAGCATTTTCTAAAGATTTTAATTTTTAAAACAGTTACTGATTGTACTTTTATGTAAAGTACCATTGTAAGGTGTTGTGGTCGAGGCACCATGAGAATTACATATATTTGTATTAAAACTCACAGCTTATGTGTTGTCGTACTCTACACGACACTTCAACAGTTGTATAAATGAAGTTTGTATTTGATTTCTATAGTGTGATATATGGCGACTCAGAATGGGTCGTGTGGACCTATTTTGGGGGAGTCATAATGTGAGCTTAGGAATCATGTGATCACAAATTCAGTCTCCTGAATCTAGAGTCGGTTCCCGTGATGGACATTTTCGGCTGTAACCAACTTGTACATTATTTATGGTGCTTGAATTTCCTTAGATGACTCTCATGCCCATAAGGAGTTTGGCATTTCTATATACCTTATATTCTCGAAGATGCCTCGCATCTTAAAAATAAAAGCAATCAAGCCGAACATATAATAAAATGGAAGTATCGAAGGCCTCAATTACTATTGAGCATAAGGGTTTGAAAAACTTCTTTTACAAAACATCACTACTATATCTTGTTATAACTAATTTTTTACACAAATTCAAACCATTTGTATATAGGAGCGAACGAGGCATAGCACTACTTCCAAATAATTGCACATTGACCCACACACACACACACACATATTGATATAACAGTTTAATTGAAAAGTGGCGGTCACCGTGGTAACACGGATGTCGGGGGGGGGGGGTGTTTAACACCTTCCCTTCGCATAACCAAGCCCCCGAACCCTAACAAATTTCAGTTTCATAGACCTGTCAAACAGTGTCACGTCACTGGGTCAATGTGAAAACCTTTTCTCTGTTGAGTTGGTGCAACCATTTAGAAATACCAACTGGCGACAATTACAGTCCAATCGTCGACATATACATGTCGGACCTTGTAATACCCGAAAAAAAATGATTTTGTTTTAAAACATATTAATTGTACTTTATCTTTTACTTGGGTTAGCTAGTCATTTATTTTGGGTCAAACTAGTTATTTAATTTTTGTGGGCTACTGTATTAATAAGTGTTGGGTAAATTAAATTGATAAAATTGGGCTTTAAATTAAGTGGGTCTATTTTTTTTTAAATTGTGTAATTTTTAAAATTCTATTAAAATTTGGAGTGTTAATAAATATATTATAATAATTAATAAAATATGTTTTTAACTTAGTAAATAATAAAACCTAATCTTCCTTGTATACGGCTGATACAAATTGATTGAGGAGAGAGAACGAAAGAGAGTCGCACAAGAGAATAACTTATATTTCCGTTGCAGATTATTTTCAGGTAAAAAAAAAAGTCCTTTGTTCATGAATATTATTATTATATCATGTATGCATAGTGATTAAAGTGGAGTGCTTGTGTCAGGCGAAATATGGTACATATATATATATATATATATATATATATTACGGTAAGATATACACACACACACACATATATATATATATATATAACTTTTGATTGATACTTGCTGCAGACATGATTCGTTATTTATTAATATATATATATATAAGGATTATATATGTATGCTATGTATAATATATGTTCGCAAAGATCACTGCAGTGTTAAATTCTAATATATATATTATATATATATATATATATATATATATATATAATACTTTAATAAGTATTTAGCCATGAATTTTATAAATCAGAATTAGTAAATCAAATTGAAATTATGTATATTAATTTAAATTAATTAATTTTGTTAACATAGTTATAAAAGTTTTTAATAATAAATTTTATAGTGTTATGTTGTTAATGATGAGTTTGTAATAAAATCTTATTAAATTATTTAGATTGAACGGAGAGAGTCTAAACGAGTCAAATTTAGAGTATAAATTTTGGGTGTTACATTACTTAATCCAGGTACGGATTCCGTACTCTTTCAGCGAGATTCTTTTGTTTTTAAATTGTTCATTTCGTTATGCGTTTTGAAAATTAGTATTGCCTCTCATGATTATTTCTTGTCAGATTCATTGTGATAGTTTCGTTTGGCGTTCATAGTTGGAACTCATAATTGTACTCTGTAGACTAGTACAACATGTCTAAATTTATTTTGATATCTATAGTCATGTGCATGTTAATATTTTTGGAGACTTTATGTTGAGATCTCGTTTCAGTTTAACATGTACATGTTAGAACCCCTTTGTTGTGTCGCATGTGTTGTGGCATTATATTTTGTTAGAATACCGTAGGGTATACCTGAGCTATAACCACCTGTGGGGGTACCACATGCATGTCCTCTTGGCACCGAGGCACGACACCTTCAGCAAGCGGTGTGATCACCCACCACGGCGTCTCCGCTTGTGCTCCGGTGGGAGTTGGCCATTTGGTGTTTTGTTGTGGGAGGCCTATGGGTCGACCCTAGTTTTCTGTTTTGTTCTATTTTGCGGTTCGGTGATATTTGTGCCAAAACACGCCATCCAATTTTGCACGCATTTGGTTTGCGCAGTCCGATGTGTGATTTCCTGTGTGGCATTATTTTGATTGCCTGTGTGACATTATTTGACTTGCCTGTGTGGCAAGGTATATTACTATTTATTTTGAGCTCGGTATGAAATAACACCCAACCATTTGATTCAGCCTACCATTTTATTGTGTTAGTTTTGTTCGTTTTGTTTCAGTTCATTTTGTTTCAATTCATTTAATTGAGTTAGTTATTTTGGTTCATTCTTGTATTTTATATCTATATTGGGCATTTGGCTCATGCTGTGTTTTTTCTTCCGGCAGTTAATTAGGGGGACCAAGGGCAAGTGTGACGAGAGCTTCCTTTAATCCAATAGTTTTGATATATTTTGTTAGGCTTCGATACATTGATTTATTTAAAGTTGTAATAATTATTTTAGATTGTGGATTGAGCCAGTGTGGCATTTATTATGGTTTGTCTTATGACATTGAATTATTATGAGATTATTCTTTTGTGGTTTAGAGCCTTGCGATCTTCCTTAGTTCTGTTGTGTTTTGAGTAACCTCTCTTTCTATTTTGGAAAGGGGGTGTTACAGAGTTGGTATCAAAGCTTAGGTTCTTTCTTGTAGAAAACCTATTTAGGTTTGACCTGTGAGTTATGGGTAGACTTCTGGGTTAGGTTTTTGTTCTGTTTGATTTTCTGTTTAGCTATCATATCATCTATATTCGAATTTGTCTCTAATCTGCTTTGTTTATGTTCGCGATCTCTTCCTTAGATGGTTCGTAGATCTGCTAGAGTTGTTGGGAGGCGAGGTAACAATAGGGGAAGAGGTGAATGTCGGTCCAATGAGCAACCTAATAATTAGATTAATGCTCCATTAGCTACCTTGGTGAATCAGCGAAGAACCAAAGCTTTACCTCATTGGTGGCACAGTTTATCAGACAAGCAATGCAAAGAATACGCCACCGAAAATTCTTGAACAGGAGAACCCAGGAAATAATGGTCAGCATGCAAACGAAGGGGAAGGGAACATAGATGGTCATGATCAGCAGGGGGTTGCAATGTATGTATGGTTGGAGAGGTTCCAGAAGCAGAAACCTCAGTCATTCAGTTCAGCTCCGACTCCAATTGATGCAGAGAATTGGATTGGCCACCTAGAGAAGATTTTTGATGTGTTGGGGTGCTCGGATAATCAGAGAGTGTTGCTTGCTGCTTACAAGCTGGAAGGGGATGCATAGAGGTGGTGGAAGGCAGTGAAAACAATAAAGGGTGATGGTTATGTCGAGACACTTAGTTGGGCGGAGTTTTGTGAGGTCTTTTATCAACAGTACTTCCCAGCTGCTGATAAAGAGGCCTATGCTAGAGATTATCTGTCTATTCGGCAGAAAGATGATGAGTCCATCACAGATTTTATGACGAGGTTCACCAGATTGGCAGGCTTTGCGGGAACCTCAGCAGGGACTGCAGTGGAACAGGCGAAGAAGTTCAAGTTACGGATTCATTATAGGTATCGCCAGCATCTTATTAACAACAAGTTTGCAGACGTGTCAGCAGTGGCCAATGCGGCTAAGAATATTGAGATGGAGAGACAGGACTTCCGGTCTTCTAAACTGGAAGGGAGTCGAAAGAGGGACAGAGATGACCAGCATGGTCAAACTTCGGGTCATCACGAGAAGAATTAGGGTGGTCAGTGGAACAGGAACCGTGGTGGTCAGTAGGGGCAGTGGCGTGGCAAGAATCAAAATAGGGGTTATCAGCAGATGCCTCAGCAAGGGCAAAATCATCAGCTTCAACTGCCTTGGCATGGTCAGAATCGTCAGCCATGGCAAAATCGTCAGCAGGGGCAGAATCAGGGTCGTTATCCGGGACCAGCTGGTGGGGGTAACCCGAATCTCATTCCGATAGCTCCTTGTGCTACTTGTGGAGCTAATCATCCGGGGAGACAGTGCCACAGACTCACAGGTGCATGCTTCTTGTGTGGACAGATGGGTCATATAGCTAGAGATTATACCGGGCCACGTGGGATAATGGTGGAGGTGGTGATAATGGTGGCAATGGAGGTCAGCGTCAGGGTGGTCGAGTGTTTGCCTTGACGTATAACCAAGCGGCAGGTGCACCAGGTACTGTTTCTGGTACTCTTTTAGTTGGAAATCGTGAGGTATCTATTTTGTTTGATACGGGTTCTACTCATTCTGTTGTTGCTCACTCTTTTATTCAGCACCTGGGTGTGCCATCTCAGTCTTTAGATTCTGTTATGTCTATTGCTACCCCGATGGGGACTTCAGTTGTTATTTCTGATTTATATCGAGGGTGTCCGATCGGGCCAGGATAAGATTCAGAGGGCTAATCTTCTTCCGGCGAGTATGTACGATTTTAATGTCATTCTTGGGATGGACTGGTTAGATAAGCACCAGGCCACTATCGATTGTCAGGTGAAGAAGGTTATATTTGGAGATGTGAAGTCTCCAGAATTCGTGTTTCAGGGTTCACAGCCGAGTAGAGTGGTGAAGTTGATTTCAGCATTGAAGGCTGGGAAGTTGGTAGCAAAGGGTTGTGAGGGGTATTTGGCGTTTGTGAAGGATACCTTTAAGGGTGAGTCCCGTATTGAGGATGTTCCAATTGTTCGTGATTTTTCCGATGTGTTTCCTGAGGAGTTGTTAGGGTTGCCACCGCAGCGGGAAGTGGAGTTTGCTATTGAGCTTGTTCTTGGTGCGGATCCTATCTCAAAGGCGCCGTATCGGATGGCACCATTGGAGTTGCAGGAGTTAAAGGAGCAGTTGCAAGAACTGTTGGATCGTGGTGTGATTTGACCGAGTGTTTTGTCGTGGGGTGCTCCGGTCTTGTTTGTAACGAAGAAGGATGGGTCTATGACGTTGTGTATAGACTACAGAGAGTTGAACAAGATCACCATCAGGAATCGGTATCCATTGCCGAGGATTGATGACTTGTTTGACCAACTTGTTTTTCAATGATAGACTTGAGGTCGGGCTATCATCAGTTGAAGGTGAGGAATGAGGATATCCCTAAGACGGCTTTTCGTACTCGCTATGGGCATTACGAGTTTCTGGTGATGCCATTCGGGTTGACTAACGCTCCGGCGGTGTTTATGGATTTGATGAATCGGGTGTTTAGGGAGTACTTGGACCAATTTGTTATTGTATTTATTGATGACATTTTGGTTTACTCCAAGTCTAAAGAAGAACATGAGGAGCATCTTCACACAGTGTTGGGGATTTTGCAGAAAGAGAAGTTGTTTGCTAAATTCTCTAAATGCGAGTTCAGGTTGGAGCAAGTCGCATTTTTGGGACATGTTGTTTCTGCAGAAGGCATTAAGGTGGATCCTGCGAAGGTTGAGGCTATCACTAAATGGCCGAGACCTACTATAGTGACAGAGATTAGAAGTTTCTTGGGTTTGGCAGGGTATTATAGGCGGTTTGTGGAAGGATTTTCTTTGCTTGCCTTACCATTGACCCAGTTGATGAGAAAGGGTGTGAAGTTTGTGTGGAATGAAGAGCGTGAGAAGAGTTTCGAGGAGTTAAAGAAACGACTGGTGACAGCTCCTATACTTGCATTGCCATCGGGGACTGGAGGTTACCAAATTTATAGTGATGTTTCTAAGAAGGGCTTGGGGTGTGTTTTGATGCAACACGGTAAGGTGATTGCTTATGCTTCTAGGAAGCTTAAATCTTATGAGGTGAACTACCCCACACATGATTTGGAGTTGGCAGCAGTGATATTTGCCTTAAAGATTTGGAGGCATTATTTGTATGGAGAGACTTGTGATATCTTCACTGATCACAAAAGTCTTAAATACATTTTCACTCAAAAGGAGCTTAACATGAGGCAGAGGCGTTGGTTGGAGCTTCTAAAGGATTATGATGCTAGGATTCAGTATCACCCAGGGAAGGCAAATGTGGTTGCAGATGCTCTTAGCCGAAAGAGTTCAGGGAGTGTAGCAGCCCTTATTACACAACCTCAGCTTATTTCGGATATGGAGCAGATCGAGTTGGAGTTGTATGTATGAGGTTCAGACGGGCTTTTGGGGGTATGAGAGTGGTGCCCTCTCTTATCTCGCGGGTCAAAGAAGCTCAAAAGGAAGATGGGGAGTTGTGGAATATGACGCATAATTTAGAGGAGGGCAAGTAGTCCGAGTTTTGTATTGATGACCATGGTGTGATTTGGTTGGTCAATGGCGAATGTTGTAAAATTGGCTTCGGATCTAATCATTCGGGAGGCGGTGTTGGCTGAGGCTCATAGTTCACCATTTTCTATTCATCCAGGTTCTACAAAAATGTATATGGTTTTGAAGAAGAATTTTTGGTGGAATGGGATGAAACGAGACATGGCTGAATATGTTGGGAAGTGCCTCACTTGTCAACAAGTGAAGATAGAACATTAATGAGCTAGTGGTTTGCTGCAACAGTTAGACATTCCAGTGTGGAAGTGGAAGGATATCACAATGGACTTTGTGACTGGTTTACCGAAGACTTTCAGGAAGAATGATGCCATATGGGTATTAGTGGACCGATTGACCAAATCGTCACACTTTTTGGCTATCCATGAGGGTTACTCGGTGGATAGGTTGACACATATCTTTTAGCAGGAGATTATTAGACTTCATGGTACTCCGATGTCTATTATTTCAGATCGGGATCCACGGTTCACTTCACGGTTCTAGAAAGGGTTTCAACGAGCTTGGGGTACTCGGCTCAACTTCAGTACTTCTTTTCATCCGCAAACTGATGGGAAATCCGAGCGGACTATTCAGACATTAGAGGACATGTTGAGGTCTTGTGCACTTGAGTGGTCGGGTAATTGGGATGATTACTTGAGCCTAGTTGAGTTTGCTTACAACAACAGCTGGTATGCAAGTGTTGGAATGGCTCCGTTTGAGGCATTGTATGGTAGGAAATGTCGGGCACCAACTTGTTGGGATGAGGTTGGCGAAAGGGCTATAGAAGGGCCTGAGTTAGTCCAAATCACTACGGAAAAGGTAGCGGTGGCTAAGGAGAAATTGAAGACGGCTCGATCACGACAGAAGTGTTATGCTAATAAGCATAGGAGGACTTTAGAATTTGAACCTGGTGAGCATGTATTTCTAAAATTCTCTCCTTGGAAGGGCATTCGACGATTTGGGTTGAAAGGGAAGCTTAGTCCGCGTTATATTGGCCCATTTGAGATTTTGGAGAGGGTTGGTGAAGTTACGTATCGGTTAGCTTTGCCTCTGCAGCTAGCTCACGTGCATAATGTGTTCTATGTGTCGGTGTTAAGGAGTTATTATTATCATCCATTGCACGTGGTGCAATATCCATTCGATAAGATTAGGGAGGATCTTACTTGTGAGGAACAAGCCTAGGCGATTTTGGATCGTCAAGAGCGGATTATGAGAAGGAAGACTATTCCGTTTGTTAAGGTTTTGTGGAGAAATCAGCGGGAAGCCACCTGGGAAATGGAAGAGTCTATTCGAGCGGAGTATCCGCATCTTTTTGATATTTAGGTACGTTTATTCTTTTGATTCCGGGGACGGAATCCTTTTTAAGGGGTAGGTGATGTAATACCCGAAAAAAAAATGATTTTGTTTTAAAACATATTAATTGTACTTTATCTTTTACTTGGGTTAGCTAGTCATTTATTTTGGGTCAAACTAGTTATTTAATTTTTGTGGGCTACTGTATTAATAAGTGTTGGGTAAATTAAATTGGTAAAATTGGGCTTTAAATTAAGTGGGTCTATTTTTTTTTAAATTATGTAATTTTTAAAATTCTATTAAAATTTGGAGTGTTAATAAATATATTATAATAATTAATAAAATATGTTTTTAACTTAGTAAATATTAAAACCTAATCTTCCTTGTATACGGCTGATACAAATTGATTGAGGAGAGAGAACGAAAGAGAGCCGCACAAGAGAATAGCTTATATTTCCGTTGCAGATTATTTTCAGGTAAAAAAAAAGTCCTTTGTTCATGAATATTATTATTATATCATGTATGCATAGTGATTAAAGTGGAGTGCTTGTGTCAGGTGGAATATGGTACATATATATATATATATATATATATATATATATATTATGGTAAGATACACACACACACACACACACACACATATATATATATATATATATATATATATATATATATATATAACTTTTGATTGATACTTGCATTAGTATATGATCTGTTATTTATTATTATATATATAAGGATTATATATGTATGCTATGTATGTTAAGGTGTCTGCAAAAGATCACTGCAGTGTTAAATTAATATATATATATATATATATATATATATATATATATATATATATATATATATATATATATTGGTCTCCATCCATTTAGGTTGTTGGGGGGGAGTTGACCCACCCATGTGGCCGCTACCCACCTCTCTACAACAATTTTTTTTTATAAGTCAGTGAGAGCTTGTAGCTACGGCCAAATGGGTTACTCCCAACAACCTATTGTCATGGATGGAGGCCCTATATATATATATATATATATATATATATAATACTTTAATAAGTATTTAGCCATGAATTTTATAAATCAGAATTAGTAAATCAAATTGAAATTATGTATATTAATTTAAATTAATTAATTTTGTTGACATAGTTATAAAAGTTTTTAATAATAAATTTAATAATGTTATGTTATTAATGATGAGTTTGTAATAAAATCTTAATAAATTATTTAGATTGAACGGAGAGAGTCTAAACGAGTCAAATTTGGAGTATAAATTTTGGGTGTTACATTACTTAATCCAGGTACGGATTCCGTACTCTTTCAGCGAGATTCTTTTGTTTTTAATTTGTTCGTTTCGTTATGCGTTTTGAAAATTAATATTGCCTCATGATTATTTCTTGTCAGATTCATTATGATAGTTTCGTTTGGCGTTCATAGTTGGAACTCATAATTGTACTCTATAGACTAGTACAACATGTCTAAATTTATTTTAATATCTGTAGTAATGTGCATGTTAATATTTTTGGAGACTTTATGTTGAGATCTCGTTTCAGTTTAACATGTACATGTTAGAACCCCTTTGTTGTGTCGCATGTGTTGTGACATTATATTTTGTTAGAATACCATAGGGTATACCGAGCTATAACCACTGTGGGGGTACCACAGTATGTCCTCTCGGCATCGGGGCATGACACCTTCTCGCGTGGCGGTGTGATCACCCACTGCGTCTCCGCTTTGTGTTCCGTGGAGTTGGCCGCTTGGTGTTTTGTTGTGGGAGGCGATGGGTTTAATTCCTAGTTTTTTGTTCGCTCGCTCGCGATTCGGTGATGTTTGTGCCAAAACACGCCATCCGATTTTGCATGCATTTGGATTGCGCAGTCCGATGTGTGATTGCTTGTGTGGCATTATTTTGATTGCCTGTGTGACATTATTTGACTTGCCTGTGTGACAAGGTATATTACTATTTATTTTGAGCTCGGTATGAAATAACACCCAACCATTTGATTCAGCCTACCATTTTATTGTGTTAGTTTTGTTCGTTTCGTTTCAGTTCGTTTTGTTTCAATTCATTTAATTAAGTTAGTTATTTCGGTTCATTCTTGTATTCTATATCCGTACTGGGCATTTGGCTTATGCTGTGTTTTTTTTTCCGGCAGGTAATCAGGGGGACCAAGGGCAAGTGTGACGAGAGCTTCCTTTAATCCAATAGTTTTGATATATTTTGTTAGGCTTCGATACATTGATTTATTTAATGTTGTAATAATTATTTTAGATTGCGGATTGAGCCAGTGTGGCATTTATTATGGTTTGTCTTATGACATTGAATTATTATGAGATTATTCTTTTGTGGTTTAGAGCCTTGTGATCTTCCTTAGTTCTGTTGTGTTTTGAGTAACCTCTCTTTCTATTTTGGAAAGGGGGTGTTATAGACCTTTTCATAACTTGTTTTTTTAAACAAATCTCACCTAACATGAGAACAACAAAAGACAAGAACAGAAAAAGGGCCAATAAAAATCTCGACGTCGAAAATACCTAATTATATATTAGGTATGGAAATTTATATAACCCAAGGGTTATGATGTGGGAGAATAATAATATTTAAAATTATACTAATTTAGGAGATATATTTTACTAGCTCAATTTATTAATTTTTATAACTTAATTTAATCAAGTGTAATTGTGTTATAAAATTTAATGTGCAAGAGTAATGATTTAAATTCCAAATATATGGAATGAAAACCCTAATTAAATAATTAGGGTAAGATAAAATGGAAAGTATTGGAATATGTTAATTTTCCATGGCCCAAAGAATTAAATTGAAAGCCCAAAAGATTAAAATAGTAGCCTAAATTTGGAGCCCAATTGAAGAGGGGCATTTTAGACATTTGATATACTAAATATTACATTAAAAGAAAATAAAACGTGGAGGATAATGAGGCCACATGGCTAGCCATATGTGGAAAGAAAGGAGGGATGAATGTAATTATAACTTAGTTTAGATATTTCACCGAATAAGCTAGGTGTCAAATTTTTTAAGGAGCCACCTTACATACTTATCTTCCAAATATCAATATGATGATTAAGTGAGAGATAGATCAAGAAGGTGGGAGATGTATATAGATATATATCTTATATCTATACATTGCTTTCCAACATAAAAATGATCTACTCCTTTCTCTTTCATCTTTTATTTTAGTCCATTTATTTTACTTTCTATTTTAACTACTAAAGCAAAGCTAGAGAGAGAGAGAATTCGGTGGGGAAAAGGAGAGGAAGGAGTTTCACCATTGATGCTAACATGAGAACACCAAAAGACAAGAACAGAAAAAGGGACAATAAAAATCCCGACGTCGACAGGTGGCGACTCTACTGGGGACATCGAATAAGAGGGCTTAAGCCGCTATTACAAGCTTTTTAAAACTGTTATATGCCTGTGTGTGGATGTTGCATTCACATTTGAATGAATGTGTACGAATGCATTTATTTACTACACTTAATGCTTTATAATAAAGTGCTTCGCACATGTCATCATTGCCATAAACGGTGAGACACGTTGTATGTGAATATATGTTGTGTGGTCCCTCCACCAGGAGGCTATCTTGTCGGTGTTTGATTACTGGACTCATAGGGAGACTAATTCCAACGAGGCTCAGGAAAGGCACCACCTAGATTCTCTCTAGTTGAAAGACTGGATTAACTTCTCGTCAAGTAAATTGCGAAGATCTGGGAACCTTTAAGCCAAAAAGACGCGAGAGTAACCTAAGATAGGCCAGCCTCTGAGAAACCAAATGCGGAGGGAAGTTTCTTCATACTTTCCCATTTCAATTACTTGTAAATTCAATTACTTGTAATTACATTCCATGTCAATCTCATTGTAATGGAAAGTATAAAGGATAATGTGTATATGCATTCCTTTTTGACCATGTTATCTTACAAACAACTAACATCCGTTTTACAGGATAATACTCCTAAAGCGGACACATCACATAACATGTAAACATTTGTACATTCCCTAAGACTAAACTACATATGTTTTTTGTAGGGAAACAATTGGGCATGTTACCTGCTCAAAATCCAAAAAGGCAACGAGCCAACAGCCAATTATGTCTTCATCTGATTAGTCTAGTCCTACTCCTGTCTCCCGTGAGGAGTTTGAAGGACTAAGCAAACAAATTACAGATGTCGATGTTCTGCTTAAAGAACTACAACAGTCTACTCAGGGTCCATGAATACCCATATATACAGAATCCTCTACACAGGGAGGAACTCAAGGTCCAGACAAAGAAGCTCACATACCTGAGTTTCAGCTGGATAACACTAATAAAATTCCTTAAATAACCCATATGAAAGAAGATCCAGACACCGGTGAGATCAGGAAGAAAGTCGTTCAAATGGAAGAGACCATTCGGTCTATCAAAGGGATTGGAGCACACGGGTGTGTTTTATATGTTGACCTTTGTATATTCCCTGGTGTTCATTATCCAGAGAAGTTTAAAACTCCTGACTTCGAAAAGTATGATGGGTTAGGAGATCCTTACACACATTTAAAGATATTTATTTGAGAACTCGGATCTTATGTAGAAGATGAGAAGCTCAGAATGCAGTTATTTTAAAAGAGTCTGACTAGAGAAGTCTGATCTTGGTATACCAGATTAGACAATTCTAAGATCCATAGCTAGGAAGAGCTAGCTTATGCCTTCCTCAGTCAGTACAGTTTTCAGTCTTAGATAACTTATGATTGGTACCAAATTACAAAGGTGAAGAAATAATCCAATGAGTCTTTTCGAGAGTATGCTCAAAGGTGGAGGCGCCTTGCTGCTCAAGTTACTCCCTCTATGACTGAGTCTGAAATGGTTATGACCTTCATAGACATACAAGAAGCTCCCTTCTATGAGAGAGTTTTAGCTGACATTGGCAAGCCATTTTTTGAAATGATTAAACATGGAGAGATGGCTGAGATGAGATTGAAGTCAGGAAAGTTGTAAGACCTAGCCGCTTTAAAAGTTATTGCCGAGCACATCCAGTCTAGAAGTTATGGAAAAAACCCCATGAGGGTTCATAAGAAGAAAGAGGAGGATGTTTCCTTGATACTACAAGGCCAAAAAGGCAGTCAGAACATGCCAATCCTAAGGAGAAACTACTCCCCTTTTTAAGCACAGTCTTCCAGCCCTACATTGCCAAAGAGTGGAGAAGTCCGACGCAACCGAGTGTTCACACCCTTAGGGGACTCACTCGAGAATATTCTCAATCTTTTGACAAATCAGAAGAAAATTACCCATCTTCTTCCACTAGACAACCCGAATGGGAAAGGTTTCAATGCTACCCGGAAGTGTGCCTATCATGCTGGAGCTCCAGGACATGATACTCATGATTACCCTAATTGTTTATTTAGGGTTTCTATTTCCAATCTTATGGAATTTAATTACTTACACATCTCTTTAATCAATAACCTAATTAGGTTTGCTTTAATTAGATTTAAAATTATTAATCACTTGAAATAGACAAAATTAATCTATTAGGTTAGTATAACTTTTAAATACCAACATTTCCTTAATACCATAACCCCTAGGTTATTTAATTACCTTACCTAATATATAATTAGGTTATGTGACTTTCCTTTGATATATATAAAACATAACATAACATACTTAAATTATATATTTATTTTATACTGGTAAAATTGTTTGGATTTCGGCACATCAAAGCAACGCACAACAGAATATAAATTGAACAAAACAAAATAATTTCCGAAACCCAAAACAGGATCCATGCGAAACATATATTAATTCAGTGTTAAGAGATTATACCGATTATGAAATAGCTTCTGAAATGCTTCGAATCTCCAATGCAATTCCTCACGAAACTACGTCTATATGGTATCCACACGAACGCATGCGAACCGTCGCACGATTCTGCAAAGGGAACTGCGGTACTAGCCACCAAAGGAACATGATTTTTGATTTTTCTCTCTAGTCTCTCTCTAAGAGCGGCTAGGTTTTTGGTTTATGATTCTCTACCTAAATTGGCTGATATATTATCTATATATAGCAGTCAAAAGAGGATTAATCAAAACCCAATCTTATTAAAAACCTAAAATCCAAATTTATGTATATTATATATTAATTAAGTCTTACTTAATAAATATACATATATATACAAATTATCCTATTAATTTAAATTCGTAATTTAAATACTATCAATCATATAGATATATTTAAATCCTTTCAATTTAAATTAATTCCCTTTTAATTACGTTCTATATGTATGACCCTATAGGTTATTATTACGTTGGAAATAATTATAAAATTATATTATAAAATTATAAACAGTGAATGACATCTAGTAATGCATCACTGCTACCCAAGTAATAATAAGATCGATGATTCGATGCAACCTTTTCGTGACAAAAGTTACAATGTAATTTAATCATTTTAACCTTGACATCCTAGATTAAACTCGAGTCATGGAATGTGTCATACTCTTTATAATTTAATCTAAGTTTTCTTGATCAATGAGTAGACTATATGAAACAAATCACTATTTGAGCATGACCATGCATTTGCTAGTCATACTCACTCAAGAGGCCTATGGATATCACCCCTAATACATAGGAGGGTTAAATTCCATCTAGATCACTCGTATTCCTCACACGATTCATGATGTACCCAATAATCACCTTTATAGTCCACCCTATTAAAGGTGACCTTTGATGATATCAAAGTACATAAATTCCCGTGTAGTAATATAGTAATTTCATGTCGGAGGATCATTACATCATTACCACTATGAGAATCACTAATGACACTTTGTATAATGCTCCACGTAGAATTCTCATGGTGGGTCTGTTCAGTACATTGTTCTCTAATATGTACCTATGTATTGACTCAATATCTCATATGTTTATGACCAATGAGATTTGGTCATCAGTTAATCCACATACTAGTCTCAATGCATCATTGTTATCCCATCAACAATGATACTTGAATCTGGACATTTAAGAGTAATGATACTAATTGTTATTATATAATCTCATGTTCAAGTCACATACTTGAAACTATATAATTTGTATCACTATTCTAAGGAATTTTATTATGTTAACATTTATATAACGTAGTAAATAAAACCATAATAAAATCATTCATTTATTCAATCAAATATAATATCAAAATGTTAAGCAATTATATCAAATAATTGGCCTCTAAATAAGATAAACTCTAACAAAAATAAATATGCTACACATAATTTCTTATACAAATACAATTATTTACATACACAAGATATTATAATATAATATCCTTAGCTCATTAACATAAATTCAATTAAGAATTTATTTACTTCCTTAAGATATTACGATAAATATAATATCTTTTCTTTATTAAACTAATTTCATATAAAATTTATTCTAATACTCGTGGGTAAAGTATATATAAATATTATATGCTTAACCCACTTATTTTTGCTTCATCACGCAAATTGTTCCCAATAATTTTATTTTTCCCCACTTAATAAATACATATATAATATATATTCATTAACTTCCAATTACCACCACATACACCAAACCTACACACATCACATATAGAAAATAATTAATAATTTTATTTTCTCACATTATAAACTATTTATATCAATTTATGTACATATACCACATATAATTTAATATATTTACCATATTACGTGAACATGATATTCTTCATAAATCATAAAATGATTTATATACTCATATATTAAACTAGACATTTTATTTAATGTCTAGTAACTCTCTTAATACAATTTGCTACATTCAATAAGTCTTTTCATATGGCTTATCATATATATTATTCGACTTGCCACGTTCTTATTTCTTCTTTTTTTATATAAGATTTCTAATGCTTGACTACTACCACTTTCTTATAATTAAGCTTTTCATTTATTCTTGTATGATTAATTTATATAATCAATCCTCTTGTTTAACTAAATCATATATAACACATCTCCAAGTATATACGTATCTATATATATACAAATTTAATTTAATCTAATAATATCCTTCATTTGAAATTTATTTCATTAAATAAATTTTTCACATACAAAAATCTCTTTCTAGGTTTTGAATTTTTATAACCCTTATTTTCTCAATTCTTTTTTAAATAGTAATCCATATAGGTTCTTCTTAAAAAATTTAAATTATTCCTCTATTTTCACTCTAGGTTTTAAACTTTAACCTTTAACTTAATCATTCAAGATTCTCTAAATTTTTTTGGTTGTCACAGATGCACCCTAAGTTCATATCATACTTTGGTAGTAAAAGAAGGTGTGCTCATAAATCAAGGTAAAAACATAAACTAGTTTATTCCTATTTATTTTGTGTGATTTTGGTGATTTAAATTTTATGATCTTGAGGTCTAAAACCCATGATCTACATGTTTTATATGGTTTCATGTCTAGATCTAACATATATGATGTGACGCCCCCAAAATAGGTATATATCACCCATTTTGAGTCGTCAATAACATGGTATAGAAACAACTACAACTTTATTAATACAACATAAAAATTGTGAGTTTAAATACAAATATTGCCATCTAGACAATATTCACATCCAAATAAATCCTCATTACAATTATTGGTAGATTATTTTACAAAAATGGTGAGGACTACTAAAACAACTTTCTAGAACCATCATTCCACACCCCGACTAGAACTCGCTACATTCTCGCCTCCTGAGAAGAAAATTGGAAAAAAAAGGAAAATGGTGAGCTCAACTAGCCCAGTAAAGAATATTATGACTAAGATAACATAGAACAAATTATCGTTAGTCTTCAACAGGGAAAAATCTGATAAAATACAATAGACAACAAATTTCATATCAATATTCGAAGCGGAAATAATAATTCATAGATGAGTTACGTAGAGAATGAAATCTACTATAATCTATGAATTTAAAAGTCCATCATCATTATTCTATCCCTGTAACATCAATCAATATTCATCTTGAATCAAATATTCATATTTGCACTATCTTTGCACTACGCCAAAGATAAAGATATTCAAGAATATCATCATCATTTAGGACTGAGGATGATGAAAAATATTTTCAAGAAAACGACTCCAGTGAAACAAAAGAACAAATATTAAGGATTCGTACTTTAAACAAACCGAGTTCAAAAATACTTCATAAATAATCATAGTGGAGTAAAATTCAAGAATGATCAAAACATGGATACAATCAAAGCTAGTATCCATAATAGATATTTTGGACAAAAAAACAAAAAATTAATTTTTCTGTAAATAGTGCGGTATTCGTGAATAGTACCGTATACATGAATAGTGCCGTATACGTGAATTGTAACCCCGACACTAAAAGACAAGAATTTCACAAGAAAAATACTATCATTATTCCGGCATAATGATATTGAAAGAAATAATATCATTTTTTTAAAAAAATAATATCCCTTACCTCGAAAAGACAGTACTTCTGACTGGAATACTGGATATACGGCTGAAGGGAACTTGTACCATATAACAACACTCAAAGTCTCAAAATACTCACAAGAATACACTCGATAATATAGAGAGAGAAAACTTCAGTTTCTGGTGTGATTTTCAATTCTAACCTAAGCACCCTATTTATAGGAAAATGCTTAAAACACAAAAGTAGAAAATTTAATAAAATATTAATATATTTTTTTTAAATTTTCTACGCACCCTTATTTTGCCAAAACATCAGCCACCAAGTAGCCCACCTCACAAAACTTACAAAAAACGTTTATCTTATTAAAAATAATTAATACTTTCAAAAATCAATTATTTCGGAACTTCTTAACTTCAATAATTCATAATAAATGCACTTTTATCAGAAAAATTTGAATCTTATGTCCATTCCATAGGAAATTTAATTCTCTTCAACTTTGCAAAAGAAAGTTTTTTCCAAATTCAAAACAGAAATTGACCGAAATCCACATACGGACAATTTTACAGGCTATAATCAAATTTCAGTCAAGAAATGGGCCCGCAAACATGTTTTAAATATTTTTAGTAACAAAAATACTCCTCCTCCTCATATACTCACATATCCCACATTCATTGTAAAAATATCACCATTATTATATTATTAAAATATAATAATATATTTAAATGAATTATTTATCAGAAAAGATAAAATATCAATTTTTTCAATAATTGTCACTTTAAAATTTTCTCCATCTATATCCACATAAAATGAATATTTTTCTTATCATATAAATCAATAATTAATTATTTACAGAATCACAATACTGGCAACCTGGCCGTTCCCAGGAAAGAGGGGGCTTTCCAATAAGGATTTCTCCTTACTGGCGCGCAGTTAGGTGACCAAACCTCTTTTTAGACAGAACTTTCTAGACATTGCCAATAATGTTATCTAATAATATTAATCAGATAAAGGAAAATACTGTGTAATGATAATTATTGAAACAACAATAATATAAAATATCAACGTAGCAATTATTGAATCAATAAAATAAAATTTTAAACAGTAATTACTATAACAATTATTGAGTAGTGCCTTCTTACATAAGAATCAATAATTGGTGCAATACCGTGCTACTATGTTTTAACCAATCGGTATTCCAACAATATTAATCTGTAATAACTACGCCATTATTTATAAACAACTTATACTTGTCGCTTTTCTCCATCCAATCCCACACATGGGCCCCACACAAAGTCGTTATTGCATTTTAATATTCCCCGACGGTAAGAATATTCCACGACCAAACTAATATTCCCCGACAATAATGAATATTTTATAACCACTTGCTTATTTGAAATATTTGTGCATTTTACCCATAACTAACCACATTAATCAAATCAACCCTTACTATTTCAAAATAATAAATAGAGGAAATTCAATTTCATTAATAATAAGTTGGGGTCTTACAACCTCCCCTCCTTATAAAATTTCGTCCTCAAAATTGACGAACGTACCTGGTGTTTCGAAAAGATGAGGATACCTCGCTTTCATTTCCGTTTCTAACTCCCAGGTCATTTCGTTTATAGCATGGTTCCTCCACAAAACTTTGACTTGTGGTATGACCTTTGTGCGTAGGACATGCTCTTTCCTATCCAAGATCTTGACAGGTACCTCCTCGTACGTTAAGTCTTCTGCTATCTCGTCCGGTTCTAACTCAATAACGTGGTTCGGGTCTTTCACATATTTATGTAGCACAAATATATGAAAAACATTATGAACACGAGACATACTTGGAGGTAATGCGAGTCTATAGGCCACATTTCTTACTCGGTCAAAAATCTAAAATGGACCAATAAATTATGGATTGAGCTTTCCTCTTTTCCCAAATCTTGTAACTCCCTTCCATGGGGCAACACGCAACAATACTTGATCCCCAATACTAAATTCCACGTCCTTTCGATGAAGATCTGCATAACTCTTTTGTCGATCTTGTGTCGTTTTATATGTTGTCGAATCATTTGGATCTTTCTGTAGTAATACGTACCAACTCTGGTCCCAATAATTTTGCTTCACCTACCTCATCCCAACATACTAGAGAGTGACACTTTCTTCCATACAATGCTTCGAATGGAGCTACCCATATACTTGCCTGATAATTGTTGTTGTAGGAGAATTCCACCAATGGTAAATACTTATCCCAACTCCCTTTGAAATCTAGGACATAGAGTCTTAATAGATCTTCAAGAGTTTGAATAGTCCTCTCTGATTATCCGTCCATTTGAGGATGGTATGCCGAACTGAATCATAAATCTGTGCCCATAGCTTTTTGCAAACTAACCCAAAATCGTGAAGTGAATCTTGGG
The DNA here is from genome assembly GCA_020205615.1 of Panax quinquefolius. NCBI lineage: Eukaryota > Viridiplantae > Streptophyta > Magnoliopsida > Apiales > Araliaceae > Panax > Panax quinquefolius. The sequence goes on along the minus strand of JAINUW010000499.1, from coordinate 484,428 downwards.
TCACGATCAAAAACTATGGATACTGGCATGCCATGCAATCTCACAATATCATTTACATACATATGAGCAAGACGTTCAAGGGAATAAGTCTCCCGTATCGGCAAGAAATGAGCAGACTTGGTTAATCTATTAATAATAACCCAAATAACATTTATACCTTGAGAAACCGTGGGAAGACCCGTAACGAAATCCATGGTAATGTGTTCCCACTTCCATTTTGGGATCTCAAATGGTTGCAATGGACCCTTTGGCACTTGATGCTCCGCCTTTATACGTTGACAAGTTAAACACCTCGAGATAAACTTTGCAATCTCTCTCTTCATATTGTTCCACCAAAATGTATGTCGAAGATCACGATACATTTTGGTACTTCCAGGATGGATTGCAAACGGTGTATTATGTGCCTCCGTCATGATCTTGTACTTCAAATCAGAGTCATTAGGAACACAAAGTCTGGAGTAGACTCGAAGTATTCCTTCTTCATCAATTACCGCTTCCGGAATAGCACCTTCTTGTATTTTCTTCTTCATACGCATCAGCTCCGGGTCAGTGGCTTGAGCAACTTTAACTTTTTCTATTAAAGTTGGTTCTATGCGTATACTTGGCATCATCGCACTCATTCCTGCATATGATCTTCTACTCAACGCGTCAGCTACCACGTTTGCTTTTCCAGGATGGTATTGAATGGTGTGGTCATAATCTTTTAACAGCTCGAGCCAACGTCGTTGCCGCATGTTGAGTTCCTTTTGGGTGAAGAAATATTTGAGGCTTTTATGGTCTGAATATATCTCCACTTTCTCCCCATATAGATAGTGCCTCCAGATCTTTAGCGCAAAAATGACTGCTGCCAACTCTAGATCATGAGTAGGATAATTCCTCTCATACTCTTTAAGTTGTCGCGAGGCATAGGCTATGACTTTCCCATGTTGTATGAGAACACGTCCTAACCCTTTGCCTGAAGCATCGCTGTAGATAACAAATCCATCCGAACCAGATGGTATTGTCAGAACAGGTGCTGAAATGAGTCTCCTCTTAAGCTCTTGGAAATTCTTCTCGCATTCCTCGCTCCATACAAATTTGGTATCTTTCCGAGTCAGCTGAGTTAACGAAGTAGCAATTCGAGAAAATCCTTCCATAAATCTCCGATAATAACCAAATAAAACCTAAAAGCTACGACTTTCTGGCCATCGACTTTTGCTCCCAACTTTGTATTGCTTCAATCTTCGCCGGGTCGACAGATACTCCATGTTTTGACACCACATGCCCAAGGAATGCTACTTCCTTAAGCCAAAACTCACATTTCTTCAACTTAGCATATAGCTTGTTTTCACGAAGCCTTTGGAGTACCAGCTTTAAATGGTGCTCATAATCTTCACGGCTTTTGGAATATATGAGGATGTCATCAATAAAGACAACAACGAACTGATCGAAATAATCTTTGAATACTCGGTTTATCATATCCATGAAAGCCGCAGGAGCATTAGTCAATCCAAAAGATATGACTAAGAATTCATAATGCCCGCATCGAAGTTCGAAAGGCGTCTTTGAATATCCTCGCCTAATCTTCACCGATGATATCCGAACGAAGATCGATCTTTGAGAAGAATTGTGCTCCTTGCAACTGGTCAAACAGGTCATCAATACAAGGTAGAGGATACCTATTCTTGATGGTGACATGGTTCAATTCTCAATAGTCAATACAAAGTCGCATACTTTCGTCTTTCTTCTTTATAAATAAAATAGGAGCACCCCAAGGAGATGTACTAGGACGAATGAAACCGATATCCAACAACTCCTGTACTTGGACCTTTAACTCCTGAAGTTCAATAGGAGCCATTCGATATGTGGTTTTAGAAATGGGCTTTCTTCAATAAAGAATTCAACTTCACATTCTGGGGGTAGACCCGGAAGTTCTTCAGGAAATACGTCAGGAAATTTACTAACAACAGGAATATTATTTAAATCTGACGTGTCTTTATTCAAATCCATAACATGGGCTAAGAAAGCTTCACATCCATTTTTCAATAAACGAATAGCTTTATGACTTGATATGACAGTGATTGATTTTAATGGTTTAGTCGCTTGAATTTGTACAACAGGTTGGTTAGGAATATAAAAACTAACAACCTTACGAAAATAATCAATTTTGGCATGATGAGTAGTTAACCAATTAATCCCTAAAATCACATCAAAAGCAAGTATCTTTAAAGAGATAAGGTCAACAGGTAATGTGATGGTGCCAACTTGGATCAAACAAGATTTATAAACAAAGTAGATGATGAAAGTTTCTCCTAATCTGAGTCTCCACAGAGATAAATTAAAGTCTAATTTCTCCTGAGTCAAGTTTAAACGCTGAGCACAAGCAGAGAGATAAATGAATGGGTAGCACCCCAGATTTAGTAAGGTATAAACTTTGCAAGAATTTATAATTAGCTTACCCGTGATCACCTCGTTTGGGTTCCTCAGATTTTGACCCGATCCACGACAAACGCTCTTCAAGGAACCATTGACTTTGACTTTTCTCGGGATGACCTTTTTGAGTCACCATCCCCACTGGACTTGGTTTCATTGCTTTACAATCTCGAGCGATATGTCCTTCCTTTCCACAATTATAACATACCTTGAACTGCTAGGGCGCTTTGACCGATATGTCCTCTTCCCGCATTTATAGCATACACGACCGTGGGTCGCTCTCTCCCTTAGAACCCGCTTGTTCTTTGGTGTTGACGTCTTCGCATTGTCATTGTTAAATCTCCTTTTTTATAATCTCCCCAACTCGCTTCTTTTATTTTCATGGCCATGATTACCACCAGAGTGGTTACCGCTTTTATCCGTATTTTTCTTTCTCCGTTGGTTATCGTTGTTCTGATGATCGCTGTCACCGGTAGATGATCCTCGGTTGTGGTCCCTGGTTGAACGTATTTAGTTATCTCGCTCTAATAATTGTGCCTGCGCCGACAACATCTGAATAGAGAGAAATTTTTTGTGAAATGAGATATTGACGTATGTCGGGTTTCAAACCTCTCAGAAACATCCGTGTCATACGTTCCTCATTCTCCACCAAATGAGGTACAAACCTGGATAACTCTTCAAATTTCGCCTCGTACTGGGACACCGTCATGTTGTTTTGTTCAAATCTAATAAACTCCACTTCCTTCATATGACGAATACTTTCAAGAAAGTACTTGTCATTGAACAATTTCTGAAACGTCTCCCAAGACATGCTAAGTGCGGCTGGATGGGTACGCTTCACAGATTCCCACCAGTAATCTGCCTCATTACGGAACATAAAGGTGGTGAATGGAACATTCTATTCCTCCGTGCATCCCAAGACATCAAATATCTTGGTGATTTGTTTGACCCACGTTTTTTCCTTAATCGGATCCGGCTTTCCCCAGAATTCTGGTGGTCCCAACTCTTTGAACTGCTTAGCTGTGACAAACTGTGCGTTGTTATCATTTCCTCCTGTATTTTGTGCACGAGTCTCCCTTGTCTGATTTTGCATGAACTGCAAAAAGCTTCTAAACATCCCGTCGTTCATCATCTGCTCAGTGGTGTTGTTCATAGGAGGAACATTGCCAGCCTGTTGCACGTTCTCCTCGTTTGTGAGTAAAGGTGTCTCCACAGTCTCATTTACTCCACTGTTAACATTCTCAGTCGACATTCTCAAATACTTCCATAAAAAAAGGGTTAATTAAAGAAATCAACATATCACATAATATCCCTATATAATGACCAACCAACAAATAAGCTTAGGTAAGACACACTAGCAAAGGTTTTACTCGTCTCTCCCCACCTAGTTCTATTCCCCGATCTCCGCCAGAGATCATATCCCTAAGCTCTGATACCAACTGTGATGCCCCCAAAATAGGTATACATCACCCATTTTGAGTCGTCAATAACATGGTACAGAAACAACTACAACTTTATTAATACAACATAAAAACTGTGAGTTTAAATACAAATATTGCCATCTAGACAATATTCACACCCAAATAAGTCCTCATTACAATTATTGGTAGATTATTTTACAAAAATGGTGAGGACTACTAAAACAACTTTCTAGAACCATCATTCCACACCCCGACTAGAACTCGCTACATTCTCGCCTCAACTAGCCCAGTAAAGAATATTATGACTAAGATAATATAGAACAAATTATCGTTAGTCTTCAACAGGGAAAATCTGATAAAATACAATAGACAACAAATTTCATATCAATATTCGCAGCGAAAATAATAATTCATTGATGAGTTACGTAGAGAATAAAATCTACTATAATCTATGAATTTAAAAGTCCATCATCATTATTTTATCCCTATAACATCAATCAATATTCATCTTGAATCAAATATTCATCTTTTCACTACAGGCCAAAGATATTCAGTAATATCATCATTTAGGACTGAGGATGATGAAAAATATTTTCAAGAAAACGAATCCAGTGAAACAAAAGAACAAATATTAAGAATTCGTACTTTAAACAAACCGAGTTCAAAAATACTTCATAAATAATCATAGTCGAGTAAAATTCAAGAATGATCAAAACATGGATATAATCAAAGCTAGTATCCTTAATAGATATTTTGGACAAAAAACGAAAAATTTATTTTTTTTGTGAATAGTGACGTATTCGTGAATAGTACCGTATACGTGAATAGTGCCGTATACGTGAATAGTAACCCTGACACTAAAAGACAAGAATTTCACAAGAAAAATACTATCAATATTCCGGTATAATGATATTGAAAGAAATAATATCATTTTAAAAAAAAATAATATCCCTTACCTCGAAAAGACAGTACCTCTGACTGGAATACTAGATATAGTGCTGAAGGGAACTTATACCGTATAGAAACACTCAAAGTCTCAAAATACTCACAAGAATACACTCAATAATATAGAGAGAGAAAACTTCAGTTTCTGGTGTGATTTTCAATTCTAACCTAAGCACCCTATTTATAGGAAAATGCTTAGAACACCAAAGTAGAAAATTTAATAAAATATTAATATTTTTTTTTTAAATTTCCTACGCACCCTTATTTTGCCAAAACATCAGCCACCAAGTAGCCCACCTCACAAAACTTACAAAAAACATTTTTCTTTTTAAAAATAATTAAAACTTTCAAAAATCAATTATTTCGGAACTTTAGAACTTTAATAATTCATAATAAATAGCCCTTTTATCAGAAAAATTTGAATCTTATGTCCATTCCATAGGAAAATTAATTCTCTTCAACTTTGCAAAAGAAAGTTTTTTCCAAATTCCAAACAGAAATTGACCGAAATCCACATACGGACGATTTTACAGGCTATAATCAAATTTTAGTTAAGAAATGGGCCCACAAACATGTTTTAAATATTTTTAGTAACAAAAATACTCCTCCTTCTCATATACTCATATATCCCACATTCATTGTAAAAAATATCACCATTATTATATTATTAAAATATAATAATATATTTAAATAAATTATTTATCAGAAAAGATAAAATATCAATTTTTCAACAATTGTCACTTTAAAATTTTCTCCATGTATATCCACATAAAATGAATATTTTCCTTATCATATAAATCAATAATTAATTATTTACAGAATCACAATACTGGCAACCTGGCCATTCCCAGGAAAGAGGGGGCTTTCCAATAAGGATTTCTCCTTACTGGCGCGCAATTATGTGACCAAACCTCTCCTTAGACAGAACTTTCTAGATATTGCCAATAATGTTATCTAATAATATATATCTGATAAAGAAAATATTGTGTAATGAAAATTATTGAAACAACAATAATATAAAATATCAGCGTAGCAATTATTAAATCAATAAAATAAAATATTAAACAGTAATTACTTTAACAATTATTGAGTAGTGCCTTCTTACGTAAGAATCAATAATTGGTGTAATACCGCAGTGTAACTACTATGTTTTAACCAATTTGGTATTCCAACATTATTAATTGTGAATAACTACGCCGTTATTTATAAACAACTTATACTTGTCGCTTTTTCATCCAATCGCTTTCCGCTATGGGGCCCACATTAAAGTCAAGGTTAAATGCATTATAATATTCCCCGACAAGAAGAATATTCCACGACCAAACTAATATTCCCTAATAACAATGAATATTTTATAACCACTTGCTTATTTGAAATATTTGCGCATTTTACCCATAACTAACCATATTAATCAAATCAACCCTTACTATTTCAAAATAATAAATAGAGGAAATTCAATTTCATTAATAATAAGTTGGGGTCTTACATATGAGTGTTAGATAGTGAATCAAAAGGAGAGAAAAGAAACTTGTTTTTTTTAGTTAGAAAATCATTGTTGTCTCTTCCTTTGGTCAACTACCGTTTTTGATCTATAATTTCTTTTTGCGATCCATCAAAGAGAGGTTCTAGATATGTAAGTTAACTACTAAACCCAAGTCGTAGCACTCAAAAATGTTTAGTTCACAAGCCATAGTGGCTATTTTAGCCAAAACAGTTTCATTTTTAGAAAGGAAATAAAACTGTTTTGGGCCAGTCACTGCAAGGGGTAGTTTTGTAATTTTTTGGACCTTCAAAAATTCTGGAAAAAACTTTTGATGATAATATGATGAGTTATCTTTCAAACCCAAGTGGAATCACTGAAAGAGGAGTTGTATATTTTCGTATAGATTATTTTTGGCAAAGTAGATAAAAGTTGAAAATATGAAAAACAAACTGCCCAAAATTTTGCAAGGGAATTTTTGGCTATTTATTTTGTGAAATAAATTCTGGATTTTTGTGACATGAAAATATATGATATAAAGTAGCTCTTGTCCAAAAATGAGCTCATTCCGACCTAAATTGACCAAGTTATGAACATTTCAATATTTGAGTTTTTTTGACAAAAACTGTTATAACCGGAGTTCTATAACTCCAATGGCCACGAAATTTAAACTAAAAGTTCATATTAACACGTGTAAGATAATGCCAAGAGATGGGAATTTCTGGAGTTGAGCATAATAGGGCTAATTTCTTAAGCTACGAGCTAAATATGATTTTTGAAAAATACTAAAGGGAGTTGAAAAATTACAGAAAAAATTCTTTTTGTGTATGAAATATATGTATATATGTTTGGCCAAAGGATAAAAAAATAATTGGTTGATTTCGTATTTTCGTGAAAAGAATTAATAAATCTAGTTTACTGGATTGAAAGTCAGTTGAATCCAGTTTGTTGGATTGGTAAACAGTTTACTGAGTTAAAATTCAGTTTGAACATAGGTTGTTGGATTTAAGGATTAGTGAATCCAGGTTGTTGGATTGAAAAATTAATGAATCCAGGCTTGCTGGACTGAAAGTAAGTTGAATCCAGTTTGCTGGATTAGAAAATATTTACTAAATTGAAGATTAGTTGAATCCAGTTTGCTGGATTGATCAATCCAGGTTGCTGGATTAGTTTATCCAATTTGATGGATTGGTATGTTTAAATAATCCAGATTATAGTATTAGTATTCGGCTTACTGGATTATAAAGAAGAGCTTATAATAAAAAAGATTAAAATGTTAAATCATAATGTATATGATATAGTGATTGAAAAAATTTCAAAGGACAATAATAATACGGATGTGTTAGGGTGTTACCAATATTTGATTATGTGGTTAAGTGTTAACCAATTTGCTTATAAGTAGTAGTATTATGAGATATACTATGATATACTAATCAAAAGATCAATTATAGATCTTTTCCCTAAGAAGTAAACTAAATTGTGTAGCAGTAGACAACAGTAGAGGCAAGTTCTTTAACTCAAACTTGAGTTATTATTTTCAAAGCATGTTACTGAATAATTATCGTTGATTATTCACATCTATACTGGTTATTGATACTCGCTCTCGGTGCAATTAAATTCCTGGTATATTATTATTGAACTGTGAATTATTTAAAGTTCTTAAATTCATGAACTGTTTAAGATATGGATCTATGCTAATTGTATCAGCTAGATCAAGTATGTTTAAATTTGTTAAATCAAATATGCTTTAAAAGTTGTTCTTCACCAATTGATTTGGTAAGGACTCAAGACTGAGAAAAAGAACAATTTGATTATGGCATTATTGAAAAACAATTATTGCTCGTATATTAAGTGTTTATGTATAATACACTGAGTATGAAAGGCGGATCCTCTTGATTACCAAAACTTAATAAAAGGACCAGTTTAAATGCGGACTGTAAGACCCCAACTTTTATGAATAATGATTAATTTTTCCAGAAATATATTTTTGAATATTATGGTGTGGATTTGATATAATGTTATAGTTGTGGGTAGTATTTATAAATTTTATATACATATATTTTATTAGTTTTGTTTTTTTATGAAAAATAGAATATATTATATTTTATTTGCATAGTATTTTACTATGCAGTGCACAGTAAGATTATATGAATCAATTTAGAGCATTCGTAAGTTTTTTGTTTCGTCCGTTCTTGCACAGTACCCCTTCCATCCTCCTATAAATAGGATGCTTAGTTAGAATTGAAAATCACACCAGAATCAGAGAATTTTTCTTCTATAATATTGAGCGTATTTCTTTCAAGTTTTAGAAAGCTTTGAGCGTAGAAAATAGTGAAAGTTTTCTTCAAGAATATCCCCGTTATACCAGTTGGAATACTCTCCTTTTCAAGGTAAGGGATGTTATTTTTGTTCATTATTCGCTTGAAATAATATTTTCTTCCATACTCTGTAGTATGTAAGTAATATTATTTCGTTTCAGATTTTGAATTCTATACTCATTTTGTTAAAGTTTTGGCTTCTATACTCCATGAAATTAGTAGAGTATCCTTGATATTTGAGCTTCATCCAGTATCTTTTCATGAAAATATTATTCTGAGTATTCTTGATAAGTTTTCACATTTTCATGTTGAAGTACTATTCACAGGGTTACTATTCCCGAAGTACTATTCACGGGGTACTATTCACTGAGTACTATTCACCCGGGGTACTATTCATGATAAAAATTGATTTGTTTTCGGTCCAAATTATTTTTGGTACAATATTATTCTTGAATATTACTCCACAAAGTAGTATCATGTTGACAATTTGGACGTTATTGATTTCTAGATAAATTAAATTATAAATCTTTAAAAATTTATCCTTGAACTTGTTTTATTAAATTCTTATATCATTATCATCATCCACATGTTTATATTATGTTTAAAGTCATCTGTGGCCTGTAGTGCTTTGATGGACTTGGTATGATTATGACCAGGGATTTTTCGGTATAATCATAACCGTAATGTTACAAATGATGTGGTAAAAGTCCTCATTGGCCCGTAGTGCATTGATGGACAGTTGTTGGCATGATCATGACCATTGATGAATACACGAATATCCTTGGCCCGTAGTGCATAAATAATTTGTGGTCGTGATACTAAAGAATATCCTTGGCCGTAGTGTAAGGGTGATTCGATGATGTGGATTATTTATTAAGCTAAGTCTCAGCGATAAAAAAGATACAAAAACCTTTTAAATCATAGAAGATAGTATATATCATGCTCTACTTGACTCTTCTAATGGATTGCTTGTTCCGTTGTAGTTAAACTTGATGTTTGTTATATTTTATCAGTTTAACACTGTTGAAGGCTAAGGATAAATTATTCTGCATTATCTTAGTCATAATATTTCTTACTAGGCTAGTTGAGCTTACCCTTTTGCTTTTATTGTTCTCTTCAGGAAATGAGAACGTAGTCGTTATTAGTCGGGGAATAGAGTGACGGTCCAGATGATAGCATTAGTAGTCCTCACTATCCTATGAAATAGTGTGATAATAAATGTATTGAGGACTTCATTTGAGTTTGAATACTGTCTAGAAGATAACATTCGTATTAAAACTCTTAGTTTATGTTTTGTCGTATGTCACATGACAGTTGTATTATTAAGTTGTATTTGAATTTTGTACCATGTATTTGGCGACTCAAGATGGGAGATGTATACCTATTTTGGGGGCGTCACAGTTGGTATCAAAGCTTAGGGATATGATCCCTGGCTGAGATGTGAGACAAGAACTAAGAGGGGAGAGACGGGAAATTCCTTCGCTAGTACGACCTACCTAAGTTTATTTGGTATTTAATTAGTCGGTCAGAGTATAGGGATAATATGTTGCATGTCAATTAACCTTTGTTTTGTGTCAGTATTTGAAAATTACATCCGAGAATGTTGAGAATAGCAATGGAGCACAGGAGACCGTTGAGTCTCCACAGATCAATAGTCAGGATAATGTGCATCAGGAAGGCGACAATCCTCACGCAAATAACAACACTGACCAAATGATGAATGATGGAATGTTCAGAGGCTTTATGCAATTCATGCAACATCAGGCAAGAGTGGCTCCTGTCCAAAATACAGGTGGAAACACTGGCAACTCTCAAACGGTCACCGCTAAACAGTTCAAGGAGCTGGGACCACCGGAGTTTTTTGGAGAGCCAAAACCACTTAAGGCAGAGACGTGGATAAAGCAAATCAACAAGATATTTGATGTCTTGGGATGCTCCGAGGAGTAAAAGGTTCCCTTTGCCACCTTCATGTTGTGAGCAGAGGCACATTACTGGTGGGAATCTGTAAAGCATACTCAACCTGCCGCACTGAAGATGTCTTGGGAGAAGTTCTAAGAACTGTTCAACAACAAGTACTTTTCCGAAAGTATTCATCACATGAAAGAGGTAGATTTCATTAAACTGGAGCAGAACAACATGACCGTGTCATAGTAAAAATCCAAGTTTGGCGAGATATCCCGGTTTGCGTCCCACTTAGTTAATAATGAGGAGAGAATGACACGAATGTTTCTTAGAGGTTTGAAACCTGAGATACGACAATACCTTATCTCTCATAAACTTTGTTTGTATTCAGATGTTGTAAATAGGGCTCAGTTATTGGAGCACAATAATGAGTTAACCCAACCAAGAGAGAGCAGCCGACAAGTCGATAATACCAATGATAGAAGTCATCGAAGCGGTGACAACAAACGTGGAGGGAATCAACATGTCAGAAATGGTAACCACTTCGGTGGTAATAATGGCCAAGAATATAAGAATGGACATTTTAAGAAGAGGAGATTCAACAATGATGGAAAAACGTCAGCATCAGCACCCATGGTTAAGGAAGGAGAACGACCACCTATTATATGCTTCAAATACGGAGGGGATGGACATATCAGTCCAAACTGTGCATAGCAGTCCAAAACGTGTTACAATTGTGGAAAAGAAGGTCACCTAGCTCAATTTTGTCGTTCAGGGAAGGCAAGTCCAGCTGGGATGGAGGCACCAAAGGCCGTTCCAGAAAAGTTAAAACCATTAGTTCAAGGGAAAGCCTTTATTGTAACCTCCCAGAAAGCAAGGAACCCGAACGAGGTCATCACGAGTAAGCTTATCATAAACTCTAGAGAAGTATATACCTTATTTGATACCGGTTCTACCCATTCTTTTATTTCTCCTACTTGCGCTCAACGTTTAAATTTGACTCCGGAGAAATTAGACTTTGACTTATCCGTTGAAACTCCGCTGGGAGAAACCTTCATTACATCCACTGTTTATAAGTTTTGTTTGGTTCAAATCGGTACCCTCACATTACCTGTCGATCTTATTTCATTGAAAATACTTGCATTTGACGTAATTCTAGGGTTCGATTGGTTAACTACTCATCATGCAAAAATTGATTATTTTCATAAGGTTGTTAGCTTTCATATTCCTAACCAACCTAGTATGCGAATTCAAGCAACCAAACCATTAAAATCAATCAATGTCATCTCAAGCCATAAAGCTATTCGTTTATTGAAAAACGGATGTCAAGCTTTCTTAGCTCATGTCACGGATTCAAACAAAAATACGTCAGTTTTGAATGATATTTCTATTGTTAATAAATTTCCTGACGTATTCCCTGAAGAACTTCATGGCCTACCCCCAGAGCGTGAAATTGAATTTTGTATCGACCTTGAACCCGGTACAAACCCCATTTCCAAAGCCCCCTATCGAATGGCTCCTATTGAACTTCAGGAGTTAAAGACCCAATTGCAGGAATTGTTAGACATCGGTTTCATTCGTCCTAGTATGTCTCCTTGGGGTGTTCCTATTCTATTCGTGAAGAAGAAAGATGGGAGTATGCGACTTTGTATTGATTATCGGGAGTTGAATCATGTCACAATAAAAAATAGGTACCCATTGCCACGTATTGATGACCTGTTTGACCAGTTGCAAGGCGCCAAATTCTTTTCAAAGATCGATCTTCGTTTCGGATATCATCAGTTAAAGATTAAAACTGATGACATTCCAAAGACGGCTTTAAGAACTCGGCACGGGCATTATGAATTCCTAGTCATGTCTTTTGGATTGACTAATTCTCCTACTGCCTTCATGGATATGATGAACCGAGTATTCAAGAAATATTTAGATCACTTTGTGGTCCTCTTTATTGATGACATCCTTATATATTCCAAAATCCGTGAAGATCATGAGCAACACTTGAGGTTGATACTCCAAAAGCTTTGTGAAAACAAGCTTTATGCCAAGTTGAAGAAATGCAAGTTCAGGCTTGAGGAAGTAGCATTTCTTGGGCACATAGTATCAAGTCATGGAATATCTGTTGACCCGACAAAGATTGAAACTATTCAAAGCTGGGAGAAATGATAAGTTGGTTCTATACCTACTTATCCGGTATCTTTTACTTGAATTAGTTGGTTATATTCATGTTTCTTAGTTAATTTTCATGCATTTTATGTTTATTTTGTAGATCTTATGTTTAAGAGCGGTGTGAGCGACTATTGGTAAGGAAAAGCAAGGAAAATACAAAGAAAAGCAATCCGGATATCATTTGGGCTTTTATTTTTACTTCATGTTCTTGTTTTGGAACTTAGCTTACATTGTAGAGTGTCTTCATAGCTTTCCGAAACATCTTGAATCGTTCAAATCGGAGTTCAGATGCAAGAGTTATGATCTTTGTACCAACGGACGTCAAACTTCGCTGTTTTGGTTAGCCATTTTCGTAGCAGTCCCTTCCAGCCCAATTTCAACCTTCATCCGGCCAGAATTTCTCAATCATCAAAGAATAAAAGTTGTAGAGCTCGTCAATATCTTCGATTTGATAGGTGGTATGCCCCGTAACTCTTCCCGTATCAAAAGTTATGGCCATTTTACCAGATGACACTGCAGCAGAAAATGGACCGAGCGGGCGCGCGAATTTGTAGTGCATTTCCCGGGCGGCCGCGCACAACCCTGGAGCCAAAAAACGTGATTTTTTGCTTGAGCGCGGCCGCGCCCAACTTCAGGCCAATTCCAGCGCTACCGCGCGACTTCGGGTGTTGACTAAAGCTGACTTTTCATTAAACAGTGCAATTGAAGCGTGATTTGGGAGGGGTTCAAGTAGGGCTTATATATTAGATGTATTTTCATGATGTAAGAGATATTCCACCCCTTGGGGGCTGAAGCTACTGCTATTTTCTTTCTTCACTTTGGAATAATTAGATTAGAGTAGATTAGAGTAATGATTTTTAGAGTTGATTAGATTGAAGACTTGAAGCGATTGGAAAGCATTGGAGATTTAACCTTGGAGCAATAGAACAGATTTGCTCTACCATTCTCTATTCTTACTCTCTCTTTGATTCCTAATTTTATCTTATGATGTTTATTCAATATGTGGATGATAGCTTTAATTTAGTTATGATTTAAACACTATTCTGAGATTGTAATGGATTCTATGGATTAATTATTTCTAATATGTTTCATTAATAGCCTTATTGATTTTTATGGGTTTGTTTCTTAAGATTCATGCCTAATTGCTTAGTTGATTGGCCATCAATTATTGTGATAATCCATATGGACTTGAGAGATGAAGTATGGGTTTGGATCTGATCTTAATAGCTTATGATTGTATATTCTACATTTTGTTGGGATGTATGATTTGTGCTTAGGATAGACATATACCGAAGCGCCATTCGTAGTCAATTGAGAACTTGGGATTAAACCCTAATTATTTGTAAATCACATAGACATATAGTGGTTTATGTAATGTGAGTGTTCATGTGTATTCTATCAACTGTGGATTATATGTGATATGGGTATGACATTGAGAAATGGTATACTTTACTTTCGTGTTTTCGACTAACAACCCGGTACAATTAGTTTGGCTTAACATGGAGTGTATGGATTTGAATGAGTCAATAGATGAAATTATAATCTCAGGTCTTCATTATTTATTCTCACTCTAGGAATAGTTAGGTTTATTTAATTTCATAGTTTACATAAAAAAATATAATATCATTCGTTTAAATAAGACTGAAATGGTTATGGGTTAGTGCTTGGTAAACTTTATTAGTTAATTCTCCATGGGAACGATACTTTACTTACTCTTTATTATTTGTTGACCGTGTATACTCGCACGCATATATTGATCGGTGAAACGACCAACAAGAAACCTAAGTCCGTGACCAAAGTACGTAGCTTTCTCGGCTTAGCTAGTTATTATCAGAGATTCGTAGAAGGGTTTTCTCGAATCACTACTCCATTAACTCAGCTGACTCGAAAAGACACAAAATTCGGTTGGAGCGAGGAATGTGAGAAGAGTTTTCAAGAACTCAAGAGGAGACTCATTTCAGCACCTGTTCTGACAATACCATCTGGCTCGGAGGGATTTGTCATCTACAGTGATGCTTCAGGCAAAGGGTTAGGATGTGTTCTCATGCAATATGGGAAAGTCATAGCCTATGCCTCTCGACAACTCAAAGAATATGAGAGGAATTGTCCTACTTATGATCTAGAGTTGGCAGTTGTTGTTTTCGCACTAAAGATCAGGAGGCATAACCTATATGGAGAAAAGGTGGAGATCTATACGGATCATAAAAGCCTCAAATATTTCTTCACTCAAAAGGAACTCAACATGCGGCAGCGACGTTGGCTTGAACTGTTGAAAGATTATGATCATACCATCCAATACCATCATGGAAAGGCGAATGTAGTAGCTGACGCATTGAGTAGAAGATTATATGCGGGTACAAGTGCAATATTGTCAATGCAAAGGCCCATTTTGTATAACTTACAAAGGATGGAGATAGAGTTAAAGCCTCTAGGGACCCATGTGATGATGGCGAATATACGAGTATAACCGACTTTAATCGATAAAGTTAAAGCTGCTCAAGCTATAGACCTGGAGCTGATGCGTATGAGGAAGAAAGTGCAAGAAGGTGTTATGCCGAAAGCAAGAATCGATGAAGAAGGAATACTTCGAGTCAACTCCAGACTTTGTGTTCCTAACGATCCTGATTTAAAGTATAAAATCATGATGGAGGCGCACAACACACCGTTTCCAATCCATCCTGGGAGTACCAAAATGTATCATGATCTTCGACATACATTTTGGTGGAGCAATATGAAGAGAGAGATAGCGGAGTTTATCTCAAGGTGTTTAACTTGTCAACGAGTTAATGCGGAGCATCAAGTGCCAAAAGGTCCATTGCAACCACTTGAAATTCCAGAATGGAAGTGGGAGCACATTACCATGGATTTCGTTACTGGTCTTCTCAAGGTTTCTCAAGGCATAGATGCGATTTGGGTCATTGTTGATAGATTGACCAAGTCTGCTCATTTCTTACCTATACGAGAAACTTATACACTTGAACGTCTTGCTCGTATGTACATAAATGAGATTGTAAGATTGGATGGTATGCCAGTATCCATAATTTCTGATCGAGACCCAAGATTCACTTCACGGTTTTGGGTTAGTTTGCAGAAAGCTATGGGCACAGATTTACGATTTAGCTTGGCATATCATCCTCAAACGGACGGGTAGTCGTAGAGGACTATTCAAACTCTTGAAGATCTATTAAGACTCTGTGTCTTTGACTTCAAGGGAAGCTGGGACAAGTTCTTACCATTGATGGAGTTTTCCTACAACAACAGTTATCAAGCAAGTATTGGCAAGGCTCCATTTGAGGCGTTGTATGGAAGAAAGTGTCGTTCTCCAGTATGCTGGGATGAGGTAGGTGAAGCAACGTTGTTGGGACCGAAGTTGGTACGTATGACTACGGAAAAGATTCAAACGATCCGACAACGTATAAAAACCTCACAAGATCGACAAAAGAGTTATGCTGATCTTCATCGAAAGGACGTGGAATTCAATATTGGACATCATGTGTTGTTACGTATTGCTCTATGGAAAGAAGTTACGAGATTTGGAAAGAGAGGAAAGCTCATTCCTCGATTCATTGGCCCATTTTTAATCCTCGATCGAGTAGGAATTGTGGCCTATGGACTCCCTTTACAGCCAAGTATGTCTCATGTTCATAATGTTTTTTCACATATCCATGTTACGTAAGTATGTGGAAGACCCGGACCACATTATTGAGTTATAACTAGATGAAATAGCGGAAGATTTAACGTATGAAGAGGTACCTTCTAAAATCTTGGATAAAAAAGATCATGTTCTACGCTCCAAGGTTATACCTCAAGTCAAAGTTTTGTGGAGAAACTACGATGTTGAGGAAATGACCTGGGAGTTAGAATCTGAAATGAAATCAAGGTATCCTCACCTCTTCGTCATACAAGGTATGTACCCTAATTTCGAGGGCAAAATTTCATAAGAAGGGGAGGTTGTAAGACCCCAACTTTTATGAATAAAGATTAATTTTTCCCGAAATATATTTTTGAATATTATGGTGTGGATTTGATATAATGTTATAGTTGTGGATAGTATTTATAAATTTTGCAAAGTACACAAGTTGTTATATTATATTCGATTGGTTAGGGAATATTTGTTTTAATAGGGAATATTCGTACGACGGCACAATCATTGGTGGACCCCACAACGGAATTATTGTCTGATTGAGAAAACGACAAAAATATCTTTTTATGAAAATAACGGCGGAAGTTTTACCGTTAACTGTTGAAACATCTGGTGTTAAAAATACAGTAATACGCGTGGTTGCATAGTAGCACACTGTATTGATTATTGATGCTTACGTGAAAAGTTACTCAGTTTTGTTCAATTATTGCTACAGTAATTGTTGCATAGTATCTCACGTTATTTGATTCAATTATTGTCAATATTTTATATATTATTAAATTAATAATTAAGATGACAAAGTTATTAATATTATTATTTGCAGAATTTACGATGTCTAGAAGTTTTGTCAAGGAGAGGTTTGGTCACCTAATTGTGCGCCAATAGGGAAATCCTTATTAGAAAGCCCCATTTTTCCTGGGAACGACCTGGTCGTTAAATATTGTGAATTATAATAATGATTATAAATGTTGTTAAAAATATTGAAGGGATTTTTTTATGAAGTCTTTGATATTATATGGACCCCCAGTTAACAATTTTTCAAAATAATCGGTAGAAAATTATTTAATATAATAATGGTGGGGCCACATGTGGGAGCTACATGTGGGTCGCACGTGAGGAGAAAAGTCTTTGGGGGGTGGGATTATTTTGTCACAGGTGGAGTGTTTTGTAGGAAATTGAAGTTGTATACATATATATATATATATATATATATATATATATATATATATATATATATAAGGTTGGAAAATGAGATGCTGGTGGTGGAATTTTGATTCATGGGGGTTGTAACCCGTGAATGATAATGTGATTATATATATATATAATATATTTTATTAGTTTTTTTTTATGAAAAATAGAATATATTATATTTTATTTGTATAGTATTTTACTATGCAGTGCACAGTAAGATTATATGAATCAGTTTAGAGCGTCTGTGAGTTTTCTATTTCTTCCGTTCTTGCACAGTACCCCTTCCATTCTCCTATAAATAGGATGCTTAGTTAGAATTGAAAATCACACTAGAATCAGAGAATTCTTCTTCTATAATATTGAGCGTATTTCTTTCGAGTTTTAGAAAGCTTTGAGCGTAGAAAATAGTGAAAGTTTTTGTCAAGAATATCCCCACTATACTAGTTGGAATACTCTTCTTTTCAAGGTAAGGGATGTTATTTTTGTTCAATATTCGCTTGAAATAATATTTTCTTCCATACTCTATAGTATGTAAGTAATCTTATTTCGTTTCAGATTTCGAATTCTATACTCATTTTGTTAAAGTTTTAGCTCCTATACTCCATGAAATTAGTAGAATATTCTTGATATTTGCGCTTCATCCAGTATCTTTTCATGAAAATAATATTCTGAGCATTCTTGATAAGTTTTCACAATTTCATGTCGGAGTACTATTCACGGGGTTACTATTCCCGAAGTACAATTCACGGGGTACTATTCACTCGAGTACTATTCACCCGGGGTACTATTCATGATAAAAATTAATTTATTTTCGGTCCAAATTATTTTTGGTACAATATTATTCTTGAATTTTACTCCACAAAGCAGTATCATTATTGTTTTATTGAATTCTTATATCATTGTCATCATCATCATGTTTATATTATGTTGAAATTCATCTGTGGCCTGTAGTGCATAGATGGACTTGGTATGATTATGACCAGGGATTATTCGGTATAATAATTACCGTAATGTTATAAATGTTGTGGTAAAAGTTATCATTGGCCTGTAGTGCATTGATGGACAATTGTTGGCATGATCATGACCATTGATGAATACACGAATATCCTTGGCCCGTAGTGCATGGATAATTAATGGTCGTGATACTAAAGAATATCCTTGGCCGTAGTGCAAGTCGTGATTCAATTTATTCAGCTGAGTCTCAGCGATAAAAGTGATGAAAAACCTTTTAAATCATAGAAGATAGTAGATTTTATTCTCTACTTGACTCTTCTAATGGATTGTTTATTCCGCTGCAGTTAAACTTGATGTTTGTTATATTTTATCAGTTTAACACTGTTGAAGGCTAACGATAATTTATTCTGCATTATCTTAGTCATAATATTTCTTACTGGGCTAGTTGAGCTCACCCTTTTGCTTTCATTGTTCTCTTCAGGAAATGAGAACGTAGCCGGTACTAGTCAGGGAATGGAGTGACGGTCTAGATGATAGCATTAGTAGTCCTCACTATTCTATGAAATAGTGTGATAATAAATGTATTGAGGACTTCATTTGAGTTTGAATACTGTCTAGAAGACAACGTTCGTATTAAAACTCTCAGTTTATATTTTTTTGTATGTCACACGACAGTTGTATTATTAAGTTGTATTTGAATTTTGTACCATGTATTTGGCGACTCAAGATGGGAGATGTATACCTATTTTGGGGGCGTCACACTGACAACCTTAGCATATGTTCATGGTCATTATGACCACTCAATATCTATTCTTCAATTATTTGGATATGCAGTTATTAAGACTTAATTCACGTTCTTTCATAATTGATTTCTACCGTTGAACATTGAACAATAAATTCCTTGCTAATCATGATATATCTCCCTTGTATTTAAAATTGCTAAGCAAATTCGTTGCTTACCCTTGCTATATCATGACATTTATTTCAGCTAAGCCAGAGACGTCCAAGAAGGACAAAGGCAAAAGAAAAGTGTGGGAATAGATAATGCGAATGTTTATGTATTAAATTATATTATGTACATTGGTATTGTAAATCTTTTGTGTTACTAAGGGTAACTTAAGTAAGGTATGTTCAAGGTAAGGTTAATAGACCTTGGGAAATTGTTTTAAGACTTTATTATAGTAAACATTGTATGTATTATTCCGCAATAGTTTATAGAA
Organism: Panax quinquefolius; assembly: GCA_020205615.1. Lineage (NCBI taxonomy): Eukaryota > Viridiplantae > Streptophyta > Magnoliopsida > Apiales > Araliaceae > Panax > Panax quinquefolius. The sequence goes on along the minus strand of JAINUW010000499.1, from coordinate 464,776 downwards.
TGCTTATGATGATGATGGATCGTGAGCACCAAACCTGAGGTTAGAGAACCCGAATTTGGGGGTGTCATAGATTGGTATCAAAGCTATAGGTTATAAACATTAGGATGCGAAACCTAGGTTATAACCTCAGAAGAAAACTCGTATAGAGTATGTTAAGAGATGAATTAAGGAAATTCATCGAGTATGAGTAGTACATAATAAAATATTATTTCATTTCATCAATGAATATATTTTATTATGATACTGATGCTGTTATTGTTATTTTGGTATTGTAGGATGTCCGAAGAGAGACAAGATAGTCATTCAGTGGAGCAAGATCAGGTGGTCCCTATTCAGGAGCCTATAGAGGTTGAGGACACTGCAAAGGATATCTTGATTGGAGATTTAATGGTAAGAAACATGACGTTATAGGAAAGGGTGGCACAATTAGAGATGGAGAATCATATTATTCAGTTTACAGAGCAACAATACCTATATGTAGCTTACTAGGCTCAGTTAGAGCTAGCAGAGATGAAAGCAAGACTAGAATAAGAGGAAAATAAGTTTGGAGTGTTGAGCGTTGAGCATCAGGCATTGCACCTGAGGTTTGACTTAGAGTTCGCTGACAGGATTCGAGTTGAGGATGCCTGGGTCCGAGCAGCGAGGAGGGTGGATCAGTTAGATGCTGAGGTGGATGATAGACAAGTCAGGATAAAGACTTTGAGACAGGCTCTGAATGTAGCATATGCGAGTCCCCGAGTAGGAGGAAGGAGGTCGTACTTCGAGATTGGCAAGTCTAGTCGCTCCGTTCGACGTCGAGTGAATGGAGTTGCACCCCATGAGCATACTCAGACCGAGGAGGCTCAGTCGGGCTGTCAATGATATGTTAGTTTGGATGTTATGTAGATAGATGCAGTAGTACCCTTTTGTTTATTAGGGTTATATGTTTGATGTAAACCTCCGTATGTGTGAGGTATTATGTAAATATGATGTATCCCCATTTATTTATATAGGGGAGTATATTTTTGGTAGATCCCATCTTTTGAGGTTTAAAATGGGATAGTTAGCGTTTATAGAAATATGCCAAGCATATAAGTGTATGACTCTAAAATTTGGTATATGAATATAAATGCAGTATTATAATTACATGTTTGATTAAATAGATAAGTATTAAGAATTAAAATGATAAGCTATATGTTTGATGATTTAAAAAGTTAGTAAATCGAATGTGTTATTCAGCAAGATGAATATGTTATTCAGCAAGCTGAATGTGTTATTCAGTAAGCTTAAGATGTTAATTTATCAAACTGAAAGTGTTAATTTAGTAAGCTGAAAGTGTTAATTCAGCAAGCTGAATGTGTTAATCGGTAAGATGAATGTGTTAATTCAGCAAGCTGAATTAGATAATTCAGTAAGTTGAATTCGTTAATACAACATAATGATGATATGATTGTTAGAGTTTAAATTACATGTTATATTTTAAAAACACTTAAAAGATATAGCATATAATTAAACTCAAAGTAAAAAATGAAGGTTTTGTGTAATCAGATAATGTCGCCAAGACATCAAAATCGTAACTAGAGGGAGGAAAGATCTATAAATAATGAAGGAGGTCAAGTAGACCCAATGCAGAACATTGTTGATATATTAGCTCAAGCTATGCAAAATAGAGCCCCATCAGCTAAAGATAAGCAGATAATGGATTGGTGAATTTTAAAGACTTTAAAGTAGTCGAACCGCCAAAATTTAAGGGAACCATAGACCCTATAGAAGCTCAGGCATGGATTAAGGAGTTGGAAAAAGCTTTTTTTTATTGCCAGGGTAATAGAGGAACAAAAGACAACTTTTTCTACATACTTGATGAAAGGTGAAGCTAATTACTGGTGGGAATCGAACCAGGCTAGAGCCGGTACAGTAGTAGTAAATTGGACAAGGTTTAATCAGTTGTTTTTCGAGAATTATTTCTCGCTGAGTATGCAAGCCAGGATGGAAGTGAAGTTTTTAGAGTTGAAGCAAGAGAACATGACAGTTTAAGAGTATCCCGCCAAATTAAACGAGCTAGCAAGATTTGCATCACATCTAGTGAACACAAAGGGAAGAAAGGTGCACAGATTTGAGAATGGATTGAAGCCATGGATATATAGCAAGTTGACAGTTTTGCAGATTAGTACATCTTCAATGTTGTTGGAAAAAGGTATCATTGCAGAAGGTGTTAGTGAAGCGGTGTCCAAGTACAATAAGGAAAAGAACAAGAAGAAGATAGAAGGTGGAAATCAGGGTGCCAGCAGTTGTGGCAATAATAGCAAGAAATGCAAGTGGAACAACAGTGGCAACGATTCAGGAACGCAACAAAGGAATACGCAATAGAAGAAGCCAGCGTGTGCAAAGTGTGGAAAGAATCACTCGGGAGAGTGTATCAAAGGGAAAAATGTCTATTATAATTGTGGTCAGCAAGGACATATTTCACCAAATTGTCCTAAGTTAAAGAAAGGTGGTTGTTTTTCTTGTGGAGGAATGGGACATCGATTCAAGGATTTTCCATTGAAGAAGAATTCAGATGGAGGAAGTAGAAACAAGAGCAGTTCTACAAAGTTAACCATTGGAGGACCAGTTCAGTAGAGTAAGCTGACAGCAAAAACATTTAACATAATTGTGTAAGATGCAATTGCATCAAAGGAGGTTGTGTTAGGTATAATTCCAATCAATGATATAAATGCATATGTATTATTTGATTTGGGAGCTACCTGTTCATTTGTGTCTGATGAATTTGGAAAAAGATTAAATTTACCTTGTGAAAAGTTAAAGAACCCAATGAATATAGAAGTTGCAAATAAAGAAGTGATCCATGTAGAGTTTATCCATAGAAATTGTTGTTAGAAATAAGGGGACATAAGTTAAGTGTGAACTTGATTCGAATATGCTTAGGAGAATTTGATATTATCCTAGGGATGGATTGGTTATTTAAACATGAGGCAGTTATAGACTGTCAGAAGAAGAGCATACGCCTTAAGACACCGAATAAGTCTAAGGTTGTATTTTATGGTAGCAAGTCCCTGAGACAAATGAGTTGGCTGACGATGATGCAGGCCAAGAGGATTTTACAGAAAGGATGTGAAGGTTATTTGTCTCATGTAGTGGATACACGGATGGTGAATTTGGACATGGGATAGATACTTGTAGTCAATGAGTTTGGGGTTGTTTTTCCAGAAGAAATCTCTGGACTTCTACTAGACCGAGAGATAGAATTTGTAATTGATTTAGTACTGGGGACAACACTGATATCGAAAGCACCGTATAGGATGGCTCTGGTAGAAATGAAAGAGCTAATGATCCAGCTATAGGAGTTGATGTATAAGAAGTACATCCAACCTAGTTGATCTCCGTGGGGAGCACTAGTGTTGTTTATAAAGAAGAAAGATGGTTCGATGAGATTATGTATGGATTATAGATAACTGAATAAGGTGACAATCAAGAACAAGTATTTGTTACCAAGAATAGATGATCTGTTTGATGAACTTAAAGGAGAGAGATATTTTTTGAAAATTGACCTGAGAACTGGTTATCATCAGTTGAAGGTGAGAACAGAGGATGTACCAAAGGCAACATTTAGAACTCATTACGGCCATTATGAGTTCTTAGTGATGTAGTTTGGACTGAGGAATGCACCAGCTGCTTTTATGGACGTGATGAATAGAGTATTTAAACCGTATTTGGATAAATTTGTGGTGGTGTTCATTGACGACATTCTGGTGTATTCAAAGACTGAAGAGGAGTATGTTGAATACCAATGGATGGTGTTGGAAACATTGAGAAAGGATAAGATATATGCAAAATATTCAAAGTGTGAGTTCTGGTTGAAGAGAGTTTAATTTTTGGGATATGTTATCGATAACGAGGAAATTTCTGTAGATCCAGCAAAGGTAGAAGCGGTGAAAAATTGGGGACAACCAAAGACGCCGACAGAGGTCAGAAGTTTCTTAGGATTGGCATGATATTACTGGAGGTTTATTCAAGATTTCTCAAAGATAGCGACACCATTGACTAATCTAACAAGGAAGACTGTTAAGTATGTATGGATGGAAAAGTGTGAACAGAGTTTTCAGGAATTGAAGAAGCGACTAAGTGGAGCACCCGTGTTATCTTTACCTGATAGTACATGAGGTTTTACAGAGTATAGTGACGCGTCACACAAATGACTAGGTTGTGTATTGATGCAGAATGGTAAAGTCATTGCGTATGCGTCACGACAGTTAAAGGACTATGAGAAGGGATACCCTACCCATGATCTAGAATTTGTTACGGTAGTGTTTGCCCTTAAGATTTGGAGACATTTTCTCTACGGAGAAATGTGTGAGATATACACAAATTATAGGAGTCTGAAGTATATCTTTACACAGAAGGAGTTAAACATGAGACAAAGAAGATGGTTAGAATTAATCAAAGACTATGATTATGATATTCTATATCATCTAGGAAAGGCTAATGTAGTAGAAGATGCTTTAAGTAGGAAGAGCCAAGAAAAATTGTCTGTATTGACAGAACAAGAAAAATTAGTAAAAGAAAGAGAGAAAATAGAGTTGGAGGTGAAAATCCTAAGGATCCGGATAGAGTAATTGAAATGGAAGCAAGTCCAACTTTATTGGACAAGGTGAAAGAATTAAAAGAAAATGATGAAGAATGTGGTAACATCAAGAAACGATTAGCTGAAGGCGAAGAGTTGAAGTATAAGGTTGATGGCACTGGATTGCTATGATTTGAAAGACGAGTATGGGTACCTGCAATTCCAAAGTTAAGAGAGGTGATTTTGCAAGAAGTGCACAGTACGAGATATTTGATACACACCCGGAAGCATGAAGATGCAATTTCTTAACCTATGAGCTAAAAATGATTTTTTGAAAAATACTAAAGGGAGTCGAAAAATTACAGAAAAATTCTTTTTGTGTATGAAATATATGTATATATGTTTGGCCAAAGGATAGAAAAATAATAAGTTGATTTCTTATTTTTGCGAAAAGAATTAATAAATCTAGTTTGCTGGATTAAAAGTCAGTTGAATCTAGTTTGCTAGATTGGAAAACAGTTTACTAAATTAAAATTCAGTTTGAATCCAGGTTGTTGGATTGGAGGATTAGTGAATCCAAGTTGTTGGATTGAAGAATTAATAAATCCAGGCTTGATGGATTGAAAGTAAGTTGAATCCAGTTTGTTGGATTAGAAAATAGTTTACTAAATTGGAGATTAGTTGAATCCAGGTTGTTGGATTAGTCAATCCAGGTTGCTGGATTGGTATGTTTAAATAATCTAGATTATAGTATTAGTATTCATCTTATTGGATTGTAAAGAAGAACTTATAATTTAAAAGATTAAAATGTTAAATCATAATGTATATGATATAATGATTGAAAAATTTTCAAAGGACAATAATAATACGGATGTGTTAGGATGTTAATAATATTTGATTATGTGGTTAAGTGTTAGCCAATTTTCTTATAAGTAGTAGTATTATGAGATATACTATGATATGCTAATCGAAAGATCAATTATAGGTCTTTTCACTAAGAAGTAAACTAAATTGCGTAGCAGTAGACAACAATAGAGGCAAGTTCAATTATTTTTAAAGCATGTTGGTGAATAATTATTGTTGATTATTCACATCTATTCTTGTTATTGATACTCGCACTTGGTGTAATTAAATTCTTGTTTTGTTATTATTGAACTGTGAATTAGTTAAAGTTCTTTCATTCATGAACTGTTTAAGATATGGATCTATGCTAATTGTATCAGCTATATCAAGTATGTTTAAATTTGTTAAATCAAATATGGTTTAAAAGTTGTTATTCACCAATTAATTTGGTAAGGACTCTAGATTGGGAAAAAGAACAATTTGATTACAACATTATTGAAAAATAATTATTGCTCGTATATTAAATGTTTATGAATAATACACCAGGTATGAAAGGCTGATCCCCTTGATTACCAAAACTTATTAAAAGGACCAGTTAAAATACGTACTACCTTGGCATATGTTCATGGTCATTATGACCATTCAGTATCTATTATTCAATTTTTCAAATATTCAGTTATCAAGACTTAATTCATGTTCTTTCATAATTGATTTCTATTATTGAACATTGAACGTTAAATTCCTTACTAATCATGATATATCTCCCTTGTATTTAAACTTGCTAATGAAATTCGTTGCATACCCTTGCTATATCATGACATTTATTTCAGCTAAGCCAGTGACATCCAAGAAGGACAAAGGCATAGGAAAAGTTCAGGAATAGATAATGTGAATGTTTATGTATTAAATTATATTATGTACACTGTTAATGTAAACCATTTGTGTTACTAAGGGTAACTTAAGTATGGTATGTTTATGTTAAGGTTAATAGACCTTGGGATATTGTTGTAAGAATTTATTATAATGAACACTGTATGTTTATTATTCCGCAATAGTTTATAGAATGCTTATGATGATGATGGATTATGAGCACCAAACCCGAGGTTAGAGAACCCGAATTTGGGGGTGTCACAAAAGAGAGCAGCCAGGTAGAGATAATGATGGAGAACATCAATAGGCTAAGTAGGCTGATTGAGAAAGAGAGAGAAAGCTCAGCCATATATGGCCATACAATGAACCTGAAATCAAATAACTTCTATACTTATCTGCTTTCTAAAAGCAATATCAATAGCAGTCCATTAGATTGAGAGAGTAGCAAAGCTACGACTGGAAATGAAGGAAGGATTGAGAAGCAAAGCTACTTCAACCTCTAGAAGTTAGCAAGGTAAGCAAGCTTAGACTCTTTCCATTCCTTTTTCATTTCATATTTTATAGTAGAATGGGTTTTTAGTGGCTATAGTATTAAATAAGACTATGGTGGCTGTTATGAAAATATTACAGCTTTGTGTATTTGTTGAGGCATTATATAGAGACCCTTAATAAATTAAAAGTTAAAAGGCTGGGGAAAATGGAGAGAGAGAAAGTTCAGCCATATATGGGCATATAATGAACTTGAAATCAAATAACTTTTGTACTTATCTTTTTTCCAAAAGCAATATCAATAGCAATCCAATAGATTGAGAGAGTAACAAAGCTACGACTGGAAAGGAAGGAAGGATTGAGCAGCAAAGCTACTTCAATCTCTAGAAGTTAGCAAGGTAAGCAAGCTTAGACTCTTTACATTACTTTTCCATTTCATATTTTATAGTAGAATGGGCTGTTAGTGGCTATAGTATTAAATAAGACTATAGTGGCTGTTATGATAATATTAGAGCTTTGTGTGGTTGTTGAGGCATTATATAGAGACCTTTAATAAATCAAAAGTCAAAAGGCTGGGGAAAATGGATAGGAAATTTGTGGTTACATGTAAAAAAAATTATGCTCACCAACTATTTGATTAAATGTCCAAGTAAGGGCTGTTATAGTATAAAAGAATTATAGCTATGAATTAGAATCCAAATCATATCTACGGGCTCATATATTGAGATGAATGCCTCAAACATGCTTATATGCTTAAAAATAAATGTTCTAGTATAACTTACATGTTATGACAACTTTATTTTAGATAGTAGAGTACCTTACTACACGATCGTAGAGTGTAACTCCACGATCGTAGAATGCAACTCCACGATCATAGATCTCAACTTAAAAGTCATCTGCGGACCCCCCCACCACTTTGAGTCTCAAATTATAACACTGTAAATTGATGTTCCCAAACCAATGAAAGAAGAATTAAATGCATATTAGGGACTGTTTTGAACAAAAGATAGAATCTATGACAACCCCAAATTTAGGTCATAAATCACCATGAATATGGTACAATCATTCTATAACTATTGCGGAAGATATAAACATAAGTTGTTTATACATTAAACTTACACACTTTTACCCAAGGTCGAGAACCTTCACATAATACACAATTCATTATCCTATTTGACGTACAAAGATATTATTATACATTATTGTTACAAATCTAGCTGCACGCATAGTCCCAAGCTGAACTTGGCTTTATCTTTCTTTGTATCCGACACATTCGTCTTAATCTGCAATGTTTATCATGGTATAGCAAGGGTGAGCATAAGTTTGCCAAACAAGTATAAGTTTATTTAAAGATATATCATGATTGAAAGAATTTGAACAACAACTAGCTAACATTCAACAATATGGTTGTGAACGAGCATGAATAAATTTTTATAACTGAAGGACCAAGTCAATAAGAATTGAATGGTCCAGAAAAAAAACATGAACATAGCAATTATATCTGGACCGAATGGTAATGAAGGTGATCAGCCTTTCATACATGATGAACACATGCATTATTTGCGCACAAAGCTATTCAACAATTCATAGACATGGTAATCAGAAATGATTAGCCATAATTATAATTTAAAGAAAGATCTACTCGAGATCGAGTTTAGAGAACACTTGCACAATAATTAGAAGTTCAAGGTTAGGAACTTGTCTGTATCACCGACTACTGCTACACAGTTTATATCGCTTTATTCGAAGACCTAATATTAGTAATATAGATCTCCAATATTAGAATAATATCATCACAGTATAATATTGTTATATATATAATTATAAAATAACCTAAACACAAAACCCTATCAGTCCACAACTTACCTAAGACTCGGTATCAAGTCAAACTATTTTAGTCTGAGTTGAATCTCACACAATTCTAACATCCCGACGGTCTAGTCGGACAATGCTCGAGTATAATGTCGTTAAGACTCAGTCTAAACACTTAACAATTAACTTATATAATTTTCTATTCAGTCAAAACATTTTTCAACGACTCGTAATAATTTTTAAGTAATTATTACCATTTATCATGATTTTTTAATCATTGATATCGTATTTATATAATTTAAATACCACATTATTCTCTTATCATTAATATTTATTTAATATTAAATATTAATGAAAATCATAAGATAATATTATAATATATTTATAATATATCAAAGTATTTTAATACTTTAAAATCATATTTATATGATTTTAAACATTTAAATCAATTATTCGATAATTGCTATTAATATTAAAATATTAATATTTTCATGTTAAAATATCAAAAGTTATATTTTATAACTCCAAATATTTTTCTAACCCTTAAATTATTTTTATATGATTTTTAAAACATAAATTCTATTTTCCCATAATTTATTTAATATATTCATTAAATAAATTAATTACCATTAATATTAATTTATTAATGAAATTCATCACAAAATATCAAAAGTCATTAAAAATAACTTAAAATAGTTTCTAACTGTTAGGTTTGTAATATTCATGAACGCAATCATATTGCACAAAATAAGCGTAAACGTGGAAAATTAGAGTTTTAAAAGTTTACAAACTATATACCTGGATCATCCTTTATGCACAATTATTAATTAAACGAAAAAGAAAGAACAAGAATCATACCCTTGAAGATTCAAGCTTCCTCAGGTACAAGTTCACTTCCAATCCTTTTCGCGTTCAACTTGAATCCATCGAGTTTGGTAGCCACCCAAGTGTTTGGCCTCTAGAGGTGATCCAGCAAGGAAGAAGAAAGATTCAAGAAGATGGGTGTTTGACAAAACCCTAATTTTTCTATCTCTTATAGAAAAGGGTGTACTCTCCCAACTATTGGAATTATGTATTCTATGAAAACGTCAACCACACCCTCACCCATAATAAGACTCCTCTTATTTATAGATGTAGGCAACCCTCCTTAACAATTAAGGAATTGAGTTTTATTTTAATTAATTAAACTCTTTTAATTAATTAGGCTCCTAATCTTATCAGGAATAATTAATTAAAATCTTTTAATTAATTTACCTCCTAATCTTATTAGGAATATATGAGAGTACTTTTATTAATTAATTCCCAAACTCCTTTAGGAATTAAATAATAATAATAATAGTAATAATAATAATAAGACTCCTCTTATTAATTTATATTTAATATTTCTAAAATATTAAATAATAAATATTAAGTTATTTAAGTTATTCAATCACCATAGATTAAATTAAATATACTTAACTTATTATTACGATTATGCCATTAACTTCTTAAATAATTATTCTTCCTTTTATGGTGTGACCCTTTAGGTTTTTCATATTAAACCTAGGTTGTGAATAAATCAATTAGAAAATTCTAATCTTATTTAAATAAATAAATTAAATAATTAATTTATTTAAATAAATAATATTTATTCTACAATAGGATAAGCCTCCCTAGCAATCAACGACTTTCCGTATAATATAGATTTCAACATTAATCATAAAAGAACCTTTGAGTAAATAGTTACCAGTATAATTCGGTCCTTCCACCATACATGTCCCAATTAAATATAAGACATGGAATTCTTCAAAGTCTTATTTTATTTAATTATATGTATTTCGACTCTTAAATGCACAACTCCAAATAATGCAAATTAGAAACTCCTTTCTAATTTCATTCTACCTCGGCCAAGGACTACTGGGTTGTCATTTATCGAATCACATAGGACATTTTTCTTCTTTTACTAGAAGTGGTAGATTCTTTATTGATCATACATTATCTCCATGTACAACTTATTATACCCAAGCATACCCTTTGATATACCCTAAGTGTCTTAAGGAATAAGTCAAAGTATAACTCATCATACACAAGATACTATGATGATCTCAAGTCTAAGGATCACTTGTACTACTATCACTACAGGAATTCCTATTGACAGGCAAGTAAAACTCAATTAGGTATTCCTTAGCAAGCCATGTTCAGTGAACTTATTCTCTAATAAGCACCTACATACTTGTTTTAGTGTCTCCACACAAATGATCATGAGATCAATCATCCTCATCCAATGAGCCGGCAACGTATGCACCAATCTATCCGGATTCACTAATCCCCAATTTAGTAATCCAACGATTGGGAACTATTTTAGTTTTAAGCTTTCTAAGAATTCAGATCTCATTAGAATGATCATCATCATTATTCGAAAAGCATTGCTTAAAACTATGAGTTTATCACATATTATAAAACAGCATCATGTAGATAATTAAAAGCCTTTAATAAATTAATACTTTTTATTAATAAATGAATAAGATTGTTACAAAGTATATGCTTTATCATCAAACATGATTGGTTTGTGTGCATATTACTTTCACTAACACCATAATATATTTTTAAATGATTTTTCAAGTATTAAAATCATTTTTAAGTAATTTATTTAATATTATAATTAAATAAATTAAATACCATTTATATTCTAAAAATATTAAATATTTATGAAATATACTCTAAATAATTAAAAACTAATTTTCAGACTTTAAAATAATTTTTAGAAATTTATTTTGTATTTTAATAATTAAAAACCATTTTTGTCTATTTATTAAAAAAAATAATTGATTTTAAGAAATTATCTGTCACTAAAGGGCCCTATAGCAACAAAACCGTCGCTGTATGTGCTTTTGAGCCTAAACCCAGAATTCATGTCAGTCACTAAGGTACCTAGTTTGACTGGTTTTAATTCTATGTTCTTGTTGCTTTCTAGGTTGGAATTCATGCTAAAGTTGTAGTACATATGTAATACTAGAACAACATACCAAGTTTATGGCCATACAACATCATATCAGTAATACCTAAGCTTGCAAAGTTGCTGTCAGAGGCTTGCTGGGTTTTTTGGGTTACCCAAAAACCCAGACAGCTTTGAGTGACCACTTTGGATGCTTTGGAACTTTGATTATAGGGCTTGTTTGTGTGATCTAAGAGTTTCAACATTTAGTATATATGACAGGGTACAATATCATAACACTAGATCCATCTAACAACATTACATGAACAAGATCTGGCATGGTCAAACTGTAACAACCCGACATCCAGTCTATTTTCACATCCGGATTCTGTACGTCACGATCCCATCTTCTTCCAAACATACATCATTATATAGCTAAATATAACAACATACATTCTCAAATCCCAGGTTCTAAAACCTTATAACCTCTTTCATTACAAATAATGATAATTACATTATTCTTTACATCTTGCGCAAGTGACTTTTATCCACCACCAAAGATTCATAATCATTCATTAAACTATTCTATTGTTTAATTCTATCATTCTATATTAATAGTCTTCGCTTGATCTTCACGCACATTCATACACTGAATGGCACTTCGTCTGGATACCGATCAGCATGATCTTTATGGGATCTTTAAGTTCTTCTAACATCGTTCGCTAAAAATGTTTTTATTTACAGCAAGTGTGAGCATTCAATTGCCCAACAAGTCATAACAGTTGAACAAACAACTTTAAGAATTCAAATATTCTTTTAAGACCTCAATAACCGAACAAAGGTTATGAAGCAACTTGAATAATATGAATAATCTCGATTCCTATCATTTTAAAACATTAATCACATTCACTTTGAAATACTTTCATTCTCTACTTTCTTTCATACACATTCTGTCTAGCTAGAATCAATATCACAGACTTAACAATAACGGTTCATGTATAAACAGAACATTCTCATATTTAACAGTTCAATCATAGAACAATTCATAACATAGAAACATCGAAGTGTTCACATTGTGGCACAAGGCCTCATATATTCTAACACCTTGTACAAATATCACACATTTGCACATAGATAGAACTTCTCAAGTTCAACATCTGAGAAGTTTTAGAAACTAGCATTCATTTAAAATATGAATGAAGTTAGAAAACTTGCCTTACGCACAGTTATAGCTTATAGTTTACGCTGAACTGCTCATTCTAATTCCTATGTAGCACATAAAGAAATAACACATACACCAATTAGTTATATACTTGACTTTACACATTGGTTTACTTAACTTTACTTCTTAGGGTTCACGTTCTTACAAACTAAGTTTACGCGACCAACTTCCTTTACCGGTTAACGTCTTCATGACATACGAAGATGTCTTACTCAATACGTTCATCATCTTTTATGATTTACATTCTTATCTTCTTCTTATAACTCTCCTAGGACTCAGCACACATCGTGTCTCTGCTAGTAGTCCATATGGTACTCTGAGTGGTTTCCCACAAATAACCAACAAACAAGTTCCCGTCTCATCTACACTGCCCATAACAGTGAGTTAGATTGGTTGCCAATTTTATATATACCTTCACTCTCTAAAGGAATTGTTTAGTACAACTCCCATATATCAACTATCAAAGGTTACGATTGTACTACAACCTAACTTATTTTAACTTATCCGAACCATTAACTATAACATTCATTAAGTCAAATTCTTATTCCTTATGGCTTTCTAGCAACTAAATGCCATACCTTAGGATTTATTCTTATCATCCAAGTCATACATTCCTTTGTATACTCAGAATGATCATTCCATATTCATTCTACGCATTTATAGCATTAAGCATTTTAATTTACCTTTTTCTTATCTTACAACATTCGGTCCATTCGACACGGAACATCTTCCAAGTTATAAACATTAACTCGGCTTCTTTACGTTATACGTGCTTATCTTTAATTCAGCTTCTTCACCGTTCACAGTTTTAATCATTGGTCTTTGTTATCCTACGGTCAAACCATACACGGGGTGTAGGTTTTACCCTTTTAATATTCGCATACACTTAACCTTTACGTTGGTTAAAGTGTTCAACGCTTACATTTCATTCTAATATTCTCATCCGACTCACATTCGGCTTTCGTTAATCTTATTACCGTTCGCTACGGCTTTCTTGATAATTCATATCTTACTTACTACCTTCGCCAACGTCTAAGTTATACAACCAATGTACACTTAGAACGCTCGCTCGACGTGAATACGATTCATAAGAATCGTTTACATATTCAACGTTTACGTTGTTCTTCTCTTAATCTTTCATTAAACCTTTAACTAAGGTTTTAATCACTTTCATTCATTACTATTACCTGAACCCCATGTTCAATATTCTTTCTTAATGTCAAAGCCATACGGTTCGTTGTATGCTAAGACCGATCATTCATCGCAACAACCTTGCGTTCACAGCGTCTAAATGCTTTTCATTCATCTCTCATAACCATGTCATAACATCGAAATGTTATACATTACTATCATCACTCATTGTATAAGGAATCATAATCATAGCAATCCCTCACGTTCGTTTATCGCGACTACGGTCCCCGGATATCGGTTCCGTAACCCGCGTTCACATTCTTTATCTTTTAATATTGTTTAATCTTTTCATTCAACCTTCATTAAAGGTTTAATACACTTGATTAAGTGTTACATTAGTTGAACTACATGTTCATATTTCTTTCTTACACATCCCCCAGTAATTGAGCACTTAAAAGCTCATCATCGGCTTTTTCTTGCTGACGAGCGCCAGGCGGCCCCTTCCCTTCCCTTACCATGTTGCTGCGCCTGACCTCCTAGGCTTGGACTGGTGTCTTTGCGGCCTTGAGCACAAAACCTAGAAAATTTTTCAAACTCTAAGAAATTTCTTAAGACGTTTACGTTCCGATTCCATAACTTATTCTTTATAACTCGAAACGACGTCATTCTAAAGCCATTCTCTTCCTTATCTTACGTACTTCGATTACCAATGGACAAAACTTTGTTCTGAATCTATTGACATACCATTCAATTGGCTTAATCTTTGTACTTCGTTCATTTTATATTTTTAATTTTCTTCGTTCTTTCGTCCGTAATTCGGTCATCCAAACTCGAAACTCGTTCATTCTTGAGTTCACGACTCACATTTTATACGATCTCTTACATTCTTATGAAACTCTACACATTCGGGTTCATTTACATACTTTCTATATATCGTCCATCTTTTACGAATTTTTGCCATAACTTCGTTATAGCTCAGTTTTAATCTGTTCTTCATGAACGTTTCTAACGTTCCTAACCAAGCAATAAGAATCTAACTTATACGCGATGGTTTTAAATTTGTACATCAATGACGTTCTTCGCATTCTTCGTTCGTTCTTCATTTTTAATCAATATTTTGGATTACGATTTCACTTTTTCTTGGAATTTAATGTTATAGAACGACATTCCTTACTTATTTGACCTACTCATTCATAAGATTCATTCGGATCGCTCAAAATCCTTACGAATCTCACACTTCCTTAAGAAATTTATAAACTAAATTTCCAATTTCCTATTTCTTCATTTTCTTACGATTTCAACCATATGAAATCATTTCTAAAATCTTTTACTTCCTATTTTCATTAAGCTATGTTTTTAACATATAAAGCTTAAAGAAAATTTATAGAAGACTAGGTTTTGAATTACCTTCCTTCTTTAATCTCCTTTCGTCGGACAAAGTTTGCTCATGAGCCAACTTTTCCTCTTTCTTCTCCTTCTCTTCCCCCATCCAAACTCTCTCTCTTTCTCTCTCAAGTTATAGGATTTTCAAAATCCTAAATACATGATTTAAGCTTCCTATTTATAAAAAATCAAGGCTAGGGGTATTTTAGTCATTTCACCCCACCTCCTTACTATTCATGGCTTAGCCACCAAGTAATCACTTTACTTGGTGGCCAAGTGGCCGCCCCACATGCCCATGGGTCTCGCCCATGGGTTGGCCCATGGATTTTACCCATCCGGTAAGCCATCGGTTCGATCCGTGGTTTATTTTCGTGGATCGGGCTTAATTAAATCTAACATTGGGCCTTACATTAATTCTTACTAGGCCTACCCTGGGCTTGATTACAAATTTCATTGGGCTTGATATAATCCAAGTCCAATTGGATTCTTCAAAGTCCATGAACTCAAAGTCTATTAAGAGTAATCGCATTCTATGCATCCCATTCTCATATTCTCTTCGTATATAGTTTGTACGATATTCGTATTCTACGTTGTAATAATCTTCGTACTATACTCGTATAATAACTAGTATCATACTCGTATTTCTCATGCATAATAACCCTAGTTATTATACGAAATCATTAAATTCTCGGAACTCACGTTTCCTAACCCTTAGGTTTTAAGTCCGCGGGCGAAAACATCATTTTTTCCTTAACTGAAATATTATTGAATATTCCATTATCTCTTAGAATTATATCGGGCAAAGGTGCAAAAAAAACCCTAATGTTTATACGGATGTCCCACTTCCACCCTAAACTAATTTTTTTTTCCAAAAGTACCCTTAACGTTACATTTTTGGGTCACCCGTGCCCCTGCCGTTAATAGGATATAAACGGGTTTAAAATATGATGATGTGGCAGGCTTAAATATAAAATATATTTAAAATAAAACAATATATATCATTTAATCAAAACAAAAAATACTAAAATTCAAAATAAAAAAAGCATAACATATTTACATCATTTTATCAAAATAATAAAATTCAAATTATTTTATTAACTAATCAAAACAACTAATTAAAAGCAATTTTTTTAAAAACAAAACATAATTTTTTAAAAAGCGACTTTTTTTAAAAAAATGTAATTTTTAAAAATGCATTTTTTTTAAAAAATAGATTTTTTTTAAAATGATTTTTAAAAAAATAATTTTTTAAAATTAACTTTTTAAAAAACGGAACTTTTTAAAAGCGCTTTTTTTAAAAAATAGAATTTTTTAAAAGCATTTTTAAAAAAAAAGTAATTTTTAAAATAGATTTGTTTAAAAAAAAGTAATTTTTTAAAAATAGATTTTGTTTAAAAACAAACTTTTTAAAAAAAATTAATGATTTTTAAAAAAAATAGAATTTGCTTAAAAACAAACTTTTTTTTTTAAAAAGGAACTTTTTAAAAGCAGCTTTTTTTTTTAAAAAATAGATTTTTATAAAAACGACTTTTTAAAAAAAATAGAATTTAAAAAATAGAATTTTTTAAAAACAATCTTTTTTAGAAAATCAAAGCGATTTTTTAAAAAATAGAATTTTTTAAAATGCCTTTTTTAAAAAAATAGAATTTTTAAAAAAGCAGATTTGTTTAAAAAATGTAATTTTAAAAAAATAGAATTTTTTAAAAATAAACTTTTTAAAAAAAAAAACGAAAGAAGATTTTTTAAAATAATAGAATTTTCTTAAAAACAAACTTTTTTAAAAAACGGAACTTTTTAAAAGCGCTTTTTTTAAAAATAGTTTTTTTAAAAAAAATGAAATTTTAAAAATAGATTTTTTTTAAAACAACCTTTTTTAAAAACAAAAGCGATTTTTTTTAAAAAAAATTTTTTAAAACAAACTTTTTAAAAAAAGCGGAACTTTTTAAAAGCGCTTTTAAAAAAAAATAGATTTTTTTAAAAATGACTTTTAAAAAAAAGAATTTTTTTTAAAAATGATTTTTTAAAATGATGTAAGTATGTTATGTTTTTTTTTGAATTTTAGCATTTTGTTTTGATTAAATGATATATATTGTTTTATTTAAAATATATTTTATAATTAAGCCTGCCACGTCATCAGATTTTAACCCCGTTTGTATTCTCATTAACTAGAGGGCACAATTCAAAAATGTAACGTTAAGAGTACTTTTGGAAAAAAATTAGTTTAGGGTGGAAGTGAGACATCCGTGTAAACATCAGGGTTTTTTTTGCACCTTTGCCCGAATTATATCATTACACGTTTCTCAAAAAGTTAAACTAAATCTCCGAACAGAAATGGATGAATAGTGCCTATTTCGTCTTTTTCCCCAGAAATATTTTTTGTTCCCGGAAAAATTTTATTTTTGTCTTGAAAATTCTTACTCGTTTAATCTAGCTCGTATCCAGAATCCTCTCGATTAATAATCATTCTAGGTTATAGAACGATCAATAAACACATAACACAAAATAGTATTAATAAAAATTTGTTTTATTAATAACTAATTCTTTAAATCTTAAATTCTGGACAATCCGATTTTCTGGGTTGTCACATTCCTCCTTGCTTATAAAAATTCCGTCCTCGGAATTTTTAAAACCACACCCATTCTCGGGTCATCACATTCACCCCTTCTTCACAGAATTTCGTCCTCAAAATTTTATCTTACTCATTTTCTCAACTTCTCTTCAAAGAAGTTCTTATCTTTCATACATTCCCTACCCTTCATAACTTATCAAGAATCATGAAGTGAAAGGAATAAATAGGAATATAAGGATTTCTTTAAAGCATTTGCTGAGGGGTCAAATTGACCATGAACTCTTACTAGGTTTAACAGCATTTCACTGTAAACCATTCTTTCACGGTTAGTTTACAATCACAAAGAAGGTAAACTACCTCTTCCATACGTAGGTGATCAACCCATCGTATAACCCCATTTTGGAGTATGTTCACCTCAGACTTAATCATTAGATTTCGCACCAAAACAATTTGGTTCAACATAACTCTTCAAAGGAAGCTCGATTTTCTTTTAATCATAACATACCATTCATCTAAGCCAAATCAAGTAGCTTAGACCATACCAATAAATTGGATATCAACTTGAAACATTCGTCTAGTCAAATCAATTAACATCGACTACTTCTTTAAATTCTTTCGAAATACATCAAAATGTTTCATGACGTCATGATACCGTACTTTTCACAGTACGTTGAGGACTTCATCAGTTTATGACTTCGTTATTATACATCATACCATAGTGGGTTGTTGATCCTAAGATTAAATCCAACACCAAGTTCAATTGCATTAATAACTCCATCCTTTTACCATCCTTGCATCAAATGCACTGATGATATAAAATTCATTTTGATATTTTAAATCAATTTTTGTCTAGCTGAAATAATTAGCATAAACATACCAAGAATAGTTCTTTTAAAACCCATTGGTTCCAAAAGTTTAACCAATTCTTTCCTTTTCAAAATGTGCACATCAACACGATTTTAAGAAACTTCGAAAGCTAGCATAGCTAGCTGACTTGGAATATCTTATTCTCCATCTTCCTTCATTGTCTTACTTGAGATAATACTTAATCTTCTCTAGCACCTTTAATGCTAATTCTACTGAAAATAACTTATTTTCAGTCTAAACATTCCTATATCTTAGTACAGTCCATCAACTTACCTCACATTATGAGTTCAAGAACTTTCCACAATAATATGAGTTTAAGAACTATCCCAGACAGACCATAGGCGTCCATTCGCTGAGTATTTCAAAAACATACCATATGATTATGAGTCACAAACTTACCATAAGTATGAGTTTCAAGAACACGCACCTTATCTTAACCTTCTCTACCTATCAAATATATACATGAGAAAAGATTCACCTTCTCGTCATATTCATCTTGATAGCGCGACCAATTTCAATGATTATCACTATAATAAACTTAGTGGTTGTTACACCAAGCACAAACCTCTGCCCATACAAAGGTTCATACAACTCCGCTATCACATGAGTCCTCAATGGAAATTTTCCAACTGCTAACTTTCTCTTTACTTAATACGAATTTTCTTTAATTCGTATGATATCCTTCACAACACAATTTGAGTTCTTCTTCCTGTACTACTTTGTAGTACCATTCAGTCACATCATTAGCTATGAATCATTCATCGTTTAACAACTCATCTGTTACTACGATTTACAATGATCACGTGGTGATCTTCTTATCTTTCTCTCTACGATTATAGTCTTAGGTACTCATACCGAAGGTTTGTAACCTATCAGCTTTGATACCAACCTGTAACGCCCCGAAATCCGGTCTATTTTCACATCCGAATTCCGTACTTCACGATCCCATCTTCTTCCAAACATACATCATTATATAGCTAAATATAACAACATACATTCTAAAATCCCAGGTTCTAAAACCTTATAACCTCTTTCATTACAAATAATGATAATTACATTATTCTTCACATCTTGCACAAGTAACTTTTATCCGCCACCAAAGATACATATTCATTCATTAAACTATTCTATTGTTTAATTCTATCATTCTATATTAATAGTCTTTGCTTGATCTTCACGCACATTCATATAATTAAACTATTCTTAAGTTCTTCTAACACCGTTCCCTAAAAATGTTTTTATTTAAAGCAAGTGTGAGCATTCAATTGCCCAGCAAGTCATAATAGTTGAACAAACAACTTTAAGAATTCAAACATTCTTTTAAGACTTCAATAAACGAACAAAGGTTATGAAGCAGCTTGAATAATAGGAATAATCTTGATTCCTATCATTTTAAAACATTAATCACATTCACTTTGAAATACTTTCATTCTATACTTTCTTTCATACAGATTATTTCTGGATAGAATCAATAACACAGACTTAACAATAATGGTTCATGTATAAACATAACATTCTCATATTTAACAGTTCAATCACAGAACAATTCATAACATAGAAACACCAAAGTGTTCACATTGTGGCACATGGCCTCATATATTCTAACACCTTGTACAAATATCACACATTTGCACATAGACAGAACTTCTCAAGTTCAACATCTGAGAAGTTTTAGAAACTAGCATTCATTTAAAATATGAATGAAGTTAGGAAACTTGCCTTACACACAACTACAACTTATAGTTTACGCTGAACTGCTCAAATTAATTCTTATGTAGCACATAAGGAAATAACACATACACCAATTAGTCATTTACTTGACTTTACGCATTGGTTTACTTAACTTTACTTCTAAGGGTTCACATTCTTACAAACTAAGTTTACGCGACCAACATCCTTTACGGGTTAACGGCTTCATAACATACGGAGATGTCTTACTCAATACGTTCATCATCTTTGATGATTTACATTCTTATCTTCTTCTTATAACTCTCCTAGGACTCAGCACACATCGTGTCTCTATTAGTAGTCCATATGGTACTCTGAGTGGTTTCCCATAAACAACCAACAAACAAGTTCCCGTCTCATCTACACTGCCCATAATAGTGAGTTAGATCGGTTGCCAGTTTTGTATATACCTTCGCTCTCTGAAGGAATTGTTTAGCCCAGCTCCCATATGTCAACCATCAAAGGTTACGATTGTACTACAACCTAACTTATCTTAACTTATCTGAACCATTAACTATAACATTCGATAAGTCAAATTCTTATTCCTTATGGCTTTCTGGCAACTAAATGCCATACCTCAGGATTTATTCTTATCATCCAAGTCATACAGTCCTTTGTATACTAAGAACGATCATTCCATATTCATTCTATACATTTATAGCATTAAGCATTTTAATTTACCTTTTTCTTATCTTACAACGTTCGGTCCATTCGATACGGAACGTCTTCCAAGTTATAAACATTAACTTGGCTTCTTTACGTTATACGTGCTTGTCTTTAATTCAGCTTCTTCACCGTTCACAGTTTTAATCATTGGTCTTCATTATCCTATGGTCAAACCATACACGGGGTGTAGGTTTTACCCGTTTAATATTCGCGTACACTTAACCTTTACGTTGGTTAAAGTGTTCAACGCTTACATTTCATTCTAACATTCTCATCCGACTCACATTCGGCTTTCATTAATCTTATTACCGTTCACTACGGCTTTCTTGATAATTCATATCTTACTTACTACCTTCGTCAACGTCTAAGTTATACAACCAATGTACACTTAGAACGTTCGCTTGACGTGAATACGATTCACGAGAATCGTTTACGTATTTAACGTTTACGTTGTTCTTTTCTTAATCTTTTATTCAACCTTTAACTAAGGTTTTAATCACTTTCATTCATTACTATTACCCGAACCCCATGTTCAATATTCTTTCTTAATGTCAAAGCCATATGGTTCGTTGTATGCTAAGACCGATCGTTCATTGCAACAATCTTGCGTTCACAGCGTCTAAACGCTTTTCATTCATCTCTCATAACCACGTCATAACATCGAAATATTATAAATTACTATCATCACTCAATGTATAAGGAATCACAATCATAGCAATCCCTCACGTTCGTTTATCGCGACTACAGTCCCCGGATATTGGTTCCGTAACCCGCGTTCACATTCTTTCTTTTAATACTGTTTAATCTTTTCGTTCAACCTTCATTAAAGGTTTAATACACTTGATTAAGTGTTACATTAGTTGAACTACATGTTCATATTTCTTTCTTGCACATCCCCCAGTAATTGAGCACTTAAAAGCTCAATACTGGCTTTTTCTATGCACCAGGCCATGCACGGCTGATCTTCCTTTACCTCGTGGCGGCAATACCACTCTGTAGTGTCAAATCACTGAGGTCAAGCGCTTTGCCGCCACTCCTCTCTATTTCTTGTGTTGCGGCCAATCGGCGATGAGTCGATGACTTCGAACTCTTGGCTGCTGCAATACCTCCCCTAGGGTTTCTGGCCAGCTATTGCTACGCTTAAGACAAAAACCTAGAAAACTTTTCTAAGTCTTCGAAATTTCTTAAGACGCTTACTTCCTGATTCCATAACTTATTCGTTATAACTTGGAGCAAGGTCATTCCAAAGCCATTCTCTTTCTTATCTTACGTACTTCGATTACCCATAGACAGATCTTTGTTCTGAATCTTTTAACATGCCATTCAATTAGCTTAATCTTTGCTCTTCGTTCGTTTTATGTTTTTAACATTCTTCGTTCTTTCGTCCGTGATTCGGTCATCCAAACTCGGAACTCGTTCGTTCTTGAGTCCACGATGAACATTTTATACTTTCTCTTAAATTCTTATGAAACCCTGCACGTTCGTGTTCATTTACATACTTTCTATTTCTCGTTCATCTTTTACGAATTTTCGCCATAACTTCGTTATAGCTTAGTTTTAATCTGTTCGTCATTAACGTTTCTAACGTTCCTAACCTAGTAATAAGCATCTAACTTATACGTGATGGTTTTAAATTTGTCCATCAACAACAATTACACTATGATGGTTTTAAATTTATCCATCAACAACGTTCTTCGCGTTCTTCACGTGTTCTTTGCGTTCTTCGTTCGTTCTTCATTTTTAATCGATATTTTGGATTACGATTTCACTTTTTCTTGGAATTTGATGTTATAGAAAATCATTCCTTACTTATTTGACCTACTCATTCATAAGATTCATTTGGATCGCTTAAAATCCTTACGAATCTCACACTTCCTTAAGAAATTTATAAACTAAATTTCTAATTTCTTATTTCTTCATTTTCTTATGATTTCAACCATATGAAATCATTTCTAACATCTTTTACTTCCTATTCTCGTTAAGCTATGTTTTTAACGTATAATGCTTAAAGAAAATTTATAGAAAACTAGGTTTTGGATTACCTTCCTTCTTTAATCTCCTTCCGTCGGACAAAGTTTGCTCACGAGCCAACTTTTCCTCTTTCTTCTCCTTCTCTTCCCCCATCCGAACTCTCTCTCTTTCTCTCTCAAGTTATAGGATTTTCAAAATCCTAAATACATGATTTAAGCTTCTTATTTATAGAAAACCAAGGCTAGGAGTATTTTGGTCATTTCACCCCTCCTCCTTACTATTCATGGCTTAGCCACCAAGTAATCACTTTACTTGGTGGCTAAGTGGGCGTCCCACATGCCCATGGGTCTCCCCCATGGGTTGCCCCATGGGTTTTACCCATCTGGTGACCCATCGGTTCGATCCGCGGTTTATTTTCTTGGATCGGGCTTAATTAAATCTAACATTGGGCCTTACATTAATTCTTACTGGGCCTACCCTGGGCTTGATTACACATTCCATTGGGCTTGATATAATCCAAGTCCAATTGTATTCTTCAAAATCCATGAACTCAAAGTCTATTAAGACTAATCGCATTCTATGCATACCATTCTCGTATTCTTTTCGTATATAGTTTGTACGATATTCGTATTCTACGTCGTAATAATCTTCGTACTATACTCGTATAATTACTAGTATCATACTCGTATTTCTCATGCATAATAACCCTAGTTATTATACAAAATCATTAAATTCTCAGAACTCACGTTTCCTAACCCTTAGGTTTTAAGTCTGCAAGCGAAAACATCATTTTTTCCATAACTAAAATATTATTGAATATTCCATTATGTCTTAGAATTATATCAGTACGCCTTTCTCAGAAATTCAAACTAAATCTCCGAACAAAAATGGATGAATAGTGCCTATTTCGTCCTTTCCCCAGAAATAATTTTGTTCCCGGAAAAATTTTATTTTCGTCTTGAAAATTCTTACTCGTTCAGTCTAGCTCGTAGCCAGAATCCTACCGATTAATAATCATTCTAGGTTATAGAACGATCAATAAACACATAACACAAAATAGTATTAATAAAAATTCATTTTATTAATAACTAATTCTTTAAATCTTAAATTCTGGACAATCCAATTTTTCGGGTTGTCACACAAACCATGTCAGAAAATTGTTTTTCACGATTTCTGGGTTTTCCAGATTTCGTTCAAAGTAGTTGGTCAACGTTACTTTGATCCTTTATAACTTTAATCCTGTAATGGTTCTAGGTGTTATAATGACTTGTATGTGTAGATCACATACCAATCTACAACATAACAACAACATCTTGGCCAAACTAGCAAACAACAGCAAGATCAGAGGCTTGCAAAAGCTTGTCAGAGCCATCTGGGCAAATCGAGGTTGCCCAGATTCAGTCTCCCATGGTTGGTCAACCATATTTGACTGCTTATAACTTGAGATCTAGACATGATATGGAGGTGATTTCACTTCCAGTCTACTCTCCACATGATAGAGAACAAATCTATAACATAAAACTAACATAACACTTAACATAGACAGATCTATAGGCCATGACATATGGCTGTTAGGTATCAAAATTAGGGTTCTTGGTCAGTTTGAAAAACATAGTTTCTGGTTTCTAGATGTTATGGATCTACGATATAACATCATAGATCACTAAATAACATCCCTTAACACCACTTTAAACAACAACTAACATCTTCTAACATACAACACATTGATTTACAAAAATTAGGGTTTTATACCTTTTAAAGCTTTGATCCTTGGAATCTGATCCTTATTTCTGATCTTGGAAGGCTAAAGGATGTTCTTGGTTTTATTTTATGTATCACTTCCTCTCACATTTCGAAAATATAGAGAGAGAAAAAGGTTGGCAAGTATGTTAAGTAAAGTAAGTTTATTACTTAATTTTGTATCCTTTGATTTCTTGATTCAATGTTAATAGAAGTTGCAAGGTGTCAACAAATCTGATCTTGGAAAGATTTGAAGGCACATGGAAATATCAAATGGATGTGTCACTAAGATATGCTAAAATCCTTTACTCAAAAAGTAAGTAAAAGGGTATTTTCGTCATTTCGCCCTCACTAAGGGTATTTTGGTCTTTTCCTCTACAATTTGAAGGGTATTTTGGACATTTCGCTTTTATCCCATAACATTTAACACTTAGCCAATTAAACTTAACTTATGAATTCCCAAATTAGGGTTTTGAATATCCGAATTAGGGTTTCGAAATCCCGAATCTAAAATTAGGGTTTTCGATCCGATTGTTAGGGTTTCTAACAGTTCATTAGAGTTTTCTAACTTAATAAACATATTTTAACATAAATTTAGGGTTTGCTTAAGTTACAACTTATCCAATCAATCCTTGATCCTTAAGCACAAACTGAACACATAAACCAATATCGAACACATAAAATCACATACATAGCTTCTTATACACTTGTAATGAATGTATACCGATTCGTATACACTCATACACTTAACCCTAATCATATTTACCAAAAAAATTTAAATGCACCAAAATCATTCACAGAATTTTGAAAACCTTAAAATTCCTTTATGGAACTGTCAATTCCATACACTTTTTTTCTGTCTAGGTCCTAATATTGAACCTTAAATCAATCAATTATGATTTTAAAAATTTTCTAAATTCTTGGGTTGTCGCATTCACCCCTTCTTCTAAGAATTTCGTCCCCAAAATTCACCTTACACCATACTGCTTACAACATTCATACACATCATCACATGCTACCCAATACACCACTCACAAGAGTAAAAATTTCAAATTGTGCTGAGGAGTTATATAGACTATTGTCTGTCATTTTCGCAGAGGTTTTATAGAAATTCATCCGCAAACCGTCTTACCCTAAAGACATAGAGGGTGTTTAGCCCGGTATGCCCAGTACTGGCCAAGTAATACTGGTTTTATCTGTTTCTTGTCACTGCCATAGGCACAAAAATTTTACCTCAGTCTTATTGGATTCCACACCAAATCAATTTGGTTTGGGAAATTTTTTTTCAATGAACACTTTGAGTTTTCATAAACATTAGTCTAGCTGAATCGAATAGAGTAGACTCATATCAATAACAATATCAATCGATTTACAAATGTGTATAGCCAATTGTCGTTGGTAAATTAAAAGTTTTGAAAATATTTTTGAGAATGACGTCATGATGTTGTACTGTATTAACAGTCCGTTTGAGGATGCCATCATTATATGATTTAGTCATAACACATCATACAATAGTGGAACAATGATTTTTAGATCAAATTCACACTAAGTTTTCCTGTATTTATAACTATATCAACTTTTTATCATCTCTGCACTAGGTTACATGGTATATAAGTGATAAATAAAAATATATTTTTGATATTTCAAATCATTATCGCTCTAGCTGAAACAAAGTAGCATAGACTATTCTTTAAACCATTTAAAAATCATTACATATATATATATATATATATATATATATATATATATATATATATATAAAAAAGCACATTGTAAACACTGTTGGGTAAAATCTATATACGCATAACACGCAAGTATACGTGGTCAACAAGTAATAAAGTGATAAGTTGAGTAACGTTCCCACAGAGAATTATTTAATAAAAATCACCAAGTACTAACCCGTAACCAACTCAATCTTATTTAAATGAATGAATTTCAAATTAAATAAATTAAACTACTATTAACTTCCACTAATTAAATTAAGACTATGGAGATTTGAGATCACAACTTCACTTATTGCTTCATTTAAGTTAACACACTTCTCATCAATTATTCTCTATCCCGAATTGTTAATCAAGAACACTAAAGTAGTATTAACCATCTCTCGATGCACTAATACCGTATTAACGTCAATCCACAATTAAGATAGAAATCCGTTAAACACCTTAATCAACTAATCCACTATATCTCTATGTGAATTACAATTGAAGAAGGTTTAAGAATAAGTTCTCTATCCGATTACATGCGATGTCAAGCATATCTCTACCTTAACACTCATCAAGTTTAAACTATTAACAAAATCCTGAACACATGCTATCATGATCAAATCTAAATCTATACTTCATGTCTCAAGTTCATATAGATTATCACGGTAATTGATGGCCAATCAATTAAACAATTAAGTCCAAATCACAATAGACAATCCTCATGATAGAACATAACAATTGATAGCGAAGCATAAAAAAATAAGTTACACAATAAGATCCATTGTAATCTCAAACAAAGAATTAGTTCATGATTATTGAATTAAAACTAAGAATCCACAATTGAATTATCATTAAAAGACAAAGATATAAGAAGATAAGAAGATAGAATCTATTGTCTGTAGATTTGACGCTCCCTCCTTGCTCCTACTTTAAATCTTCAATGGTCTCCAAGTTGCTTCAATCTCCAAAACTCATAATAACTAGGGTTTTTCCCAATATACACTAATCTAATATAATGGAATTCTTCCTCTAACTTTTTCTAAACCTTGTAAATCTCCTCCTTTTATATGTCTCTTTATATGTATTTAAGTCCTCTTGGAAGTCCTTGAATCAAACAACTCGAAAAAATCCTTATCGGACTCAAATTCGGACAAAAACTACTCATTCTGCGCATAGGCAAGCCCCAGCTTGCCTTTTCCCTTATAAATAGCAAGCCCCTGCTTGCTAGTGGCCTGCTATTCTGCCCAGACCCCCAGCCCTAGTTGGATCCTAAGGCACAAAAGAGCAAGCCCCGGCTTGCCCCCAATCTGCCAATTATTTTTCTACTGCAGCGTCTTCTGGTAAAACGGCCATAACTTTTGATTCGGAAGGAATTACGAGGCCTTACACCTATCAAATCGAAGCTATCGACGATATCTACAACTTTCATTCTTTGAGTTTTGAGAAATAACGAATGGATGAAGGTCGAAATTGGACTGTAAGTGACTGCTATGCAAATGACCACCCAAAACAGCGAAATTCAACATCCGTTGGTACAAATGTCATAACTCTTGCATCCGAACTCCGATTGGAATGATTCAAGATGTTTCAAAAGGCTAAGAAGAAGCTCTACAATATAGTCTAAGTTCCAAACCAAGAACATGAAAGCCCAAATGATGTCTGGATTTCTTTTCTTTGCATTTTCTGTGCTTTTCTTTACCAATAGTCGCTCACACCGCTTCCAAACGTATAACCTACAAAATGAAAACAAAATGCATGAAAAGTAACTAAGACACATGAATATAAGTAACTAATTCAAGTAAAAGATATAAAACCTACTTATTAGACACTCAAAATTTTTTTGCACACCTGTTACTGACATTGCAGGAGGGCAGATTCGTCTTTCGGAGATAACCCTAGAAGACAGCTCACATCCATTTCGGATACTACCAGAAGTTTAGTCTCAACCACGGAACACACACCGGGAGTATCAATTCCAACCTCGGAGATAACCCCGAGTTTCGTCCTTAGAGATAACCCCAAGGAATGCTATTGCAGTTTCGGCGATAACTCTGGAAATGCTTATTTCAAATGCATACGATCAACTTCAATTTCAGACGTCCTGCCGAGGCACTTATAGCATAGACCCGGAGCTAACACCGGGAAGACAGGAACACTCACAAATGACCTTACAAAATTCAAACACTTGTAGCAGTCCAATCTCAGATGTAACCCTGAGCAACGTCTGCTATCAGCCCAAATCGGAGATAACCCCGGTGAGGAGTCAAACTGTCATCTTGCCACCTCAACCCCTGTGCGTCGTCTCAACATTTCATACATACATATATACATAAAACAATGTCCCACAAGAGCGAAGGAGTTCCAATCCCGAGTGTATTACGCGTGGCAGCACACTGGATAGAATTTGAAGCTTGAAGACCATGTGCATAGTCCCCTCTTCCTGACTTCGTATAACCTCTAATCCCATGACATTGCGTAACTCTCGACAAAAGTAGTCCGAAGATGGTCTTGTATACCTCGTTCGGATGCTCGGATTGAAGTTCTTCAAGTTTGAGCGGGCATCACAGTGCACGAGTGCACATACTTCGAGACGACGAGACCCGTAAAGCCTGGGGCACCCCAGGCAGCCGCAGGTGCATCTGCGGTTGTTGCAGGTACACCTGTGGCTCCCCCCCCTCTTTAAATAGAGGGATTGGGATGGCCATATTCAAGAGAAAAAGAGGCGAGGAAGCCCTATCCAATTTACTCTGTACACACCCCATATTGAGTGCTTTCTCATTTTAAACACCTGTTAGCTCACATATAACTATATTTTACCAACGGGAGCTGAGTGTTTATCCATATAGAGTCATAGAAGCCTGCTTTGGTTGCCCACTGTAAGCCTTCTCATACTCTATAAATCCTTTATCTTCATCTTTGCACACACTATTCTTCACATTGAGAGTCGTGTTGTGTGTGTATGCCCGGAATTTGGTCCGTGGTTTTCATTTCTGTCTGTATATATATACTTATATATGTATATATATATATATATATATATATATGGCTCAATCGAGGCATAACTCGATAATGTTAGTCCATATATATATATATAAATTGTTGTTAGACTTTGTACGATGAGCCTTGATTTTACATCCTAGACATTTACTACTTATATATATATATATACTTATATATATGAATGCTTGTCGAACTCTGCTTGATGAGCCCAATTTTATATCCTAATGCGTTTACGATATATATATATATATATATATATATATATATATATATATATATATATATATATATATACATTTAGTCCCGCTTGGAGTTTACTTAAGTGGCGGTTGATCGTATTTTACAGCTTTATTTACTTTTTTGATCCCCCATAGAGGTGCTTCGTGTTGGTTGATCATGTCAATATATATATATATATATATATATATATTTACCGCTTTTATATATTTATATTTTCAATCCCCCATGGAGGTTCTTCATGGTGGTTGATCATGTATGTACATATATATTTACAGCTTTTATATATATAACTGCTTACTGCTTTTCATATAAATTACGGTATCATGTGAGCCTAGGAATCATGTGATCACAAATTCAGTCTATTGAATCTAGATTTTGTTCCCGTGATGGACATTTTCAGCTGTAAGCAGCTTGTACATTATTTACGGTGTCTGAATTTTCTTGGATGGTTGTCATGCCCATGAGGAGTTCGGCACTGCTGTATATTATTTTCTCGAAGATGCCTCGCATCTCAAAAATAAAAGCAATCAAGCCGAACATTTAATAATAAAATAAAATTATAAAAAGGTCTCAATTCCTATTGAGCATAGGGTTTGAAAAACCTCATTTACAAAACTTCATTGCTATATCCTGTTTAAAACTAATTTTTTCAATAAATTCAAACCCTTTGTATATAGGTGCGAACGAGGCCTCGCACTACTTCCAAATAAATTTCATATTGATCCACACACACACACACACATTCATATAACAGTTTCTTGAAAAATGGCGGTGATCGTGGAAACACGGATGTTGGGGGGTACCTAACACCTTTCCTCCGCATAATCAGGCCCCCGAACCCAAATGAATCTCGGTTTCACAAACCCGTTTAGCAGTGTTAGATCACTGGGTCAATGTGTAAACCTTTTTCAGTTGCGTTGGTGCAACCAGTTAAAAACACTAACTGGCAACTCTTAAAGTCAAATCATCGACATTACACATGTCAGACCTTTTTCACTTGTTTTTTCAAACAAATCTCACCTAACATGAGAACACCAAATAACAAGTAACGAAATGGGACAAATAAAAATCCCGACGTCGATAGGTGGCGACTCTGCTGAGGATTCCAGTAAGAGAGCTTAAGCCACTACTACAAGCTTTTCAAAACTGTTATATGCTTATGTTTGAATGTTGCATTTACATTTATGATGAATGTGTACGAATGAATTTTAATTACTGCACTGTAATATATCTATCTGTTATATTAGTGCTTCGCACATGTCATCATTTTCATAAATGGTGAGACACGTTGTATGTGAATGTATGTTTTGTGGTTCCTCCACCAGGAGGCTATCCTGTTAGTGTTTGATTACTGAAGTCGTAGGAAGACTAATTCCAACGAGGCTCAAGAAAGGCACCACCCAAATTCGCTCCACTTAAAAGACCAAATTAACTTCCCGTCAAGTAGATTGCGATGATCTGGGGACCTTCATGCCAAAAAGCGGCGAGAGTAACCCTAAGATATGTCAACCTCTAATAAACCAAACGCAGAGGAAAGTCTCTTCATGCTTTCCATTTTTCTATTACATGTAAAAACATTTACTTGTAATTTCATTCCATGTTCATCTATATGTAATGGAAAATATGAAGAATATTTGTGCATACATGTTATCAAATAACGCCCATTTTTGCAAGTTGATATTCCTAAAATGGACACATCATAATAGCATTTATATTATCCCTAAGACTAAACTACATAAGTCTTTTGTAAGGAAACAATTGGGCCTGTTACCCGCTCAAAATCCAAAAAAGCCACGAGCCTACAACCAATCATGTCTTCTTCTGACCAGTCTAATGCTATTTCTCGAGAAGAATTTGACGGATTGAGTAAACAAATTACAGATTTGGCTATTCTGCTAAAGGAATTGCATTAGTCTACTCAAGGTATAAAGATGCCTACATATATAGAATCCTCTACACAAGGAAGGACACAAGGTTTGTATAAAACAAATCAAAAACCTCAGTTGGATACGACCAACAAAAACCCTGAAAATTCCAATCTCAAAAGAGATCCAGACACCGGTGATATCAGGAAGAAGGTCCTTCAAATTGAGGAAACTATCTGTGCTCTCAAAGGGATTGGAACACATAGAAGTGTTTCATATGCTGACCTTTGCATATTCCCTAATGTTCATTATCCAGAGAAATTGAAAACCCCTGACTTTGAAAAGTATGATGGATTAGGGGATCCTTACACACATTTGAAGGTATTCATTGGAGAACTTGGATCTTGTGCGAAAAATAAGAAGCTCAGAATGCAGCTGTTCCAGAAGAGTCTGACTGGAAAAGCCCGTTCATGGTATACAAGATTAGACAACTCAAAGATCTATAGTTGGGAAGAGCTAGCTCACGCCTTCCTCACTCAATAAAGTTTTCAATCTCAGATGGCTTCTGACCTGTACTAGATTAACAAGGTCAAGAAATAGTCTAATGAGTCTTTCAGAGAGTATGCTCAAAGGTGGAGGCGCCTTGCTGCTCAAGTTATTCCTTCCATGACAGAGTCAGAAATGGTCATGACTTTCATAGACATTCAAAAATCTCCTTTCGATGAAAGAGTCTTAGCTGGTATTAGCAAACCATTCTCTAAAATTATCAAGCACGGAGAAATGGCTGAAATGGGATTGAAGTTCGGTAAGATTCAAGACCTAGCCGCTCTTAAAGTAGTTGCTGATCACATCCAATCCGGATCTTATGGAAACAACCCCCGGAGGGTCCATAAAAAGAAATAGGAGGATGTTTCCTTGATACTACAAGGTCAAAAAGGTAGTCAGAACATGTTTATACAGAGGAGAAACTACTCCCCTTTCCAAGCACAGTCTTCAAATCCTCCATTGCCTAAAGGTGGAGATGCAAAGAGACCTCGAACGTTCACACCCTTAGGGGATTCGCTCGAGAATATTCTTGCTCTTCTGACTACTCAGAAGAAAATCACATATCTTCTTCCACCAGCCAACCCTAATGGGAGGGGTTTCAATGCTACTCGGAAGTTTGCCTATCATGTCGGAGCACCTAGACATGATACTCAAGATTGTTGGGCTTTGAAACACAAGATCCAAGATTTAATAGACAATGGTGAGATTGTGGTTACCAAACCAGATCAGCCTCATGTACAAGTCAACCATCTTCCTCAACACAAAGAAGAAGAGGTCAACATGATCAGTTGGAGCGCTGGACAAAGTTTCGATTTTAACGGTGAATCATCCCAGACCATCAAAGATAGTGTTGACAGATGGGATTACGCAAAGTTTCAATTTGCTATAGAACAAAAGATAAAAGCTCTTTGCAAGCAAATTGAGCAATTGGCAGAACTGGTGACTCATCAGCATCAAGTCACACGCCTGTTAGTCAGCCAAGAGCATGCCTATCTCCTTCTTTTTGTTATGAATGCTCCACCATCACCTTTAGAAAGAGAAGCTATGGATGATAAGGTTGCAAAGAGAGCAAATGCTAAAGCCTGTCGGGATTTTGCCAATCAAAGGGAATTTACATATCTGGGCCAACCTATGGAGGATATATTTCAGATGCTAATCAACGAAGGAAGAATTACCTCCCTTCTACCTCCAATTAATCCTCGTTCAAGACAGTTTAACTCTGATGGAGTTTCTCAATATCATTCACATTCTCGCGGTCACAGCACATAAGAATAATGGGCACTCTGCCACCTTATTCATGATCTAATTGATAGTGGTGTCCTGTAACTGGCAGACGATGACATTGTGCTACTCGAAAGTGGGAATACATGTCCTACCAAATGGAAGGGATCAGTAGCAGTTATATCCACTGAGGATGATAGGATTGTCAAACCATTTCCCATACAAGTAATTCAACTCAAAGGAGCTGACAATCCTTTGAAAGTGGCTACACCCGAGCCAATTTCTTTACCCTTCAGACCACAATATCATGTTGTTAGCTTACACAAAGTCCCATGGAAGCTAAAGGATCCACATCTCATACTACTGCTACAGTGTCGAAGGAAAATCCACTGTATCTTCCTCAGAGGGTTATGAAGCCCACCTTCCAAGAAAAGGGGAAGATTCCCATGGAGAAGATTAAAAAATTCCTCCGCACTATGGGTCATAATGAAGCCAAGGTGGTTTTAAGATTAAGAGAAGCTCCACATCAGATCTCCATACTGGACTTGGTTTTCTCTTCCGAGGATCATATGAAGATTTTATTGAAGGTTTTGGAAGAAGCCTACTTTCCAAAATCAGTGGATGTGGAAAAATTTCAATATCTGGTTGATCACATTTTTAACAACAATGTGATATCCTTCACTGATGACGACATACCTATCGAAGGGACCGGTCATTGCAAGCTATTGCACATTGTAGTTTTATCCTCTGGATATATGTTAGCTGGAGTTTTGATAGATGGAGGTTCGTCTCTGAATATATGTCCTTATGCCACCTTGGTGAAGATGAACATCAATCTCAAAAGGATCCGAAGCAGTCATACGGTTATCAAAGCTTTTGATGGATCCCGATGAAATTCTGTCGGAAAGATTAAGCTGCCAATTGAGATTGGCCCAAATATATTCAATGTATCCTTCCACGTCCTTAAGATAGATTCAGGATACGACCTGCTATTGGTGAGACCATGGATCAACATGGCTGGAGCCGTCCCTTCTACATTACATCAACAACTCAAATACATTGTCAACAATAGCCTAGTCACTGTCAACGCTGAGATGGAATGTCCTGAACAAGGAGATCTACTAATCATCAGCTTCAATTCAGAAGTTGAGTCGGCCAGTTTTCATACTTTGGAAGTGAGTAACACGCAATACGATCCTATTAGAGGGCCACTTCCTGTACCCAAGATTTTTACCGAGGTTATGTAGGCCACTCAAGAAATGATGTCATTGGGTCATCAGCCTGGACAAGGGCTTGGAAAAAATCAGCAGGGTATTAAGCACCCTATTCAAGTGTCTAGTCAAACTGGTATATCTATACTAGGCTATTCAGCCATTTCCAACTATAGGAATCCTCATAATCACAAGCAGGTTCCTCAAACTTCCGCCACACGACGATTTTCTCCACCTGTACCTCATGAGCTGATACAGTCTCCGGTAAAGGTGTCAACCCATGTTATGGCTATGCTGTTTCCCAAACCAGTACCATTCAAAGAAAAAGAGGTCCTGATTCCTAATCCCAAAGTGGAAGAAAGGGAGCGGAAACGTAAACATGACATCGCCTTAATGATGTCAGGCATACGCATCATTGTCCATGATGAACATACAAAGAAATACACCCCAGACGATGATTGCCCAGATGTTATGGTTATCATTCGAGAAAAGGAGGACAATGATAGCCCCTCCATCACTGCAGTCCATGTGGACTTTACCCTCGACAATTGGAGCAGCACTCCATGCATTGGTCGACGAGGGTAAAACGGGCAGAAAATCCCTCTGCCCTGTAGATAAATTTAATTTCTTACTTTTCTATACAGTATTAGCAGTTATTTTATCAGTACATTCTAACACTTTTGTATGATTAAATAGTTTCATATATTAAGTGAAAATATATTTTGTTTTAGGACTCTGAATTTAGATGTGCATGTACTTGCTGATGAGGTGGTTTTTTCTTCAGAAAGATTGTAACTTTGATGCAAAGTTGGACTCAGACTTGATGGAAATACAAGAGGACATTGTAACACCTCAAGAGATTAAGGAATGGGTCATAGACAAACCTAAACCCAACCTTGATCAAACCACTTCTTTAAATCTTGGAACCTTAGAAAGCCCTAAGCTACTCCAAATTGGTTCAGACCTAACCCCAAATCAACGAAATGACATGGTTGAGCTATTAACCCAATTCCAAGATGTGTTTGCATGGTCTCACGAAGACATGGTGGGTTTGTCCACTGACATTGTCCTTCATCGCCTTCCCATTAAGGAGGGATTTAAGCTAGTCAGGCAGAAGCTCAGGCGATTGAAACCTGAGTGGAGTTTAAAGGTTAAAGAGGAAATTGTGAAACAGTTTTAAGCTGGCATTATCATGGTGTCTACATATCCGGAATGGATATCCAACATTGTTCACGTGCCTAAACCAGAAGGAAAGGTGCAAGTTTGCATGGATTACCGGGATCTGAACAAAGCTTGCCTTAAAGATAGCTTTTTCGTGCCCTTTATCAACATTCTTATTGTAAATACTGCTCCATATGACATGTATTCCTTTGTGGATTGCTTTCCAAGGTACCATCAGATTATGGTCGTTGAGGAGGACCATGAGAAAACTACTTTCATCACGCCTTGGGGAACATTCTACTACAGACGGTTGTCATTCGGCCTCATTAATGCTGGAAAAACCTACCAGCGAGCCATGATGACACTTTTCCACGATTTAATGCACAAAGAGATAGAGATCTATGTGGATGACATCATTGTCAAATCCCGAAGGGAGGAAGACCACTTAGAGCATTTCAAAAACATATTCAATGGGTTGCGTAAGTACAACTTGTAGTTAAATCCAGCCAAGTGTGCCTTTGGTGTTAATCAGGCAAGTTGTTAGGTTTTCTAGTCAGCCACAAAGGGATTGAGCTGGATCCCACCAAAATCCAGGCCATCAAGGAAATGCCCATTCCTCGATGAGCAGAAGAAGAAATACAGGATTTTTGGAAGAATCAACTTCATTAGCGGTTTTATTTCTCAACTCACAAAGAACTTTGTGAGCCTATCTTCAAGTTATTAAGGAAGAACTCCTCCATGAAATGGAGCGATGAGTGTCAGAAAGCCTTCCTTACCATTAAAGAGCAGCTGGTTAACTCTCATGTTTTGGTACATCTTAGGGATGATGTTCCCCTATTCATGTACCTGTCAATTAATGACAATGCCATGGGTTGTATGCTGGGGCAAAAAGATGATAGAGGCCAAAAACGAGCTATCTATTACCTAAACAAGAGATTCAGCAGTAGTGAACACAAGTACACTCTGATTGAGAAGACTTGTTGTGCTTTAGCATGGGTGTCCATGAGGTTACAACATTACCTCCATGATCACACAACCCATCTCATATCCCGCATGGATCCTCTTAAGTATGTGTTCAGTAAGCCCATACTTAATTGTCGATTGTCCAGATGGCAGTTGATCCTACAAGAATTTAATATCGTCTATGTGACGCAAAAGTCTATCAAAGGTCAAGGAATTGCGGATCAACTGGCCGCCGCACCTACAGGGGATTACAAACCCTTAGGAACCTACTTCCTCGATGAAGGGGTAATGGCAGTTCAGCAACACCATCAGTACGATGCATGCCAGGCATGGAAAATGTATTTCGATGGAGCTGTTAACACATAAGGTTCTGGAGTTGGAGCAGTTCTAGTATCCGGTATGAGGGAGTAGTATCCCGCCGTCGTCAAATTGTAGTTTGTCAGCACCAACAACATAGCTGAGTATGAAGGCTGTATCATGGGGCTAAAACTTTCCCGTTCAATGGGAATCAGGTGGTTAGCTGTCTTTGGGGATTCCGAATTGGTAATCAAACAATCCACAAGATTCTATCAAACCAAGGAATTACATTTGTTGCCTCACCATTGGAAAGTTTTACAGATGGCTTTGGAGTTTGAAGAAATCTCCTTTCTGCACATTCCTCGTAATAGGAATGACTTTGCGGATGCACTAGCAACATTGGCCTCCTTGATTCACATACCTGACAAGGAAACCATGCCAAGCATCATATTTGCCCTGCAAAAGGCCCCAGCTTATGGGAACTATGTTGGAGAAGTATTGGACGAGATACCTCCCATCCACAACCCTTAGTATCAGAATATCAAGGAGTATCTGCAAGATGGATCTACACCCGCTGAGGCAAGCCTGATTGAAAAGAGGCGGATCCATCGACTTGGTATAAAATTCTACCTGAGCGGAGATCCACTCTATAAAAGAGATGCAAGATTAGGTCTCCTCAGATTTCTGGACAAAGACCAAGCTGAGAGGCTCATGGATGAGATCCATGGTGGAGTATGTGGCCCACACATAAGCGGACCCCTACTTGTTAAGAAGATCCTCAAAACAGGGCATTATTGGCTTATGCTCAAAGCTAACTGTGATGATCACGTTAAGAGGTTCTATCAATGCAAGATTAATAGGAATGCTACCCATGCCCCTCCAAGGGAACTCCACAATATGAGTTCGCCATGGCCCTTCTCAATGTGGGGAATGGACGTGATCGGGCTCATTGGGCCCAAAGCTATTAATGGACATCGATTCATATTCACCATGATTGACTACTTCACCAAATGGGTAGAAGCAGCCTCTTTTCCCAGGGTTACTAAAGAAGTCATTATTGCTTTCATCAGAAATAATATTACCTGTCGATATGGACAACCAGAGGTCATTGTGTCAGACAATGCTAAGAACCTCAACAACAGAATGATGGAGGAGTTATACAGTAAATTCCACATCAAACACCTTAACTTCGTCATCTACCGTCCAAAGATAAATGGTGCTGTTGAAGTGGCTAATAAAAACATCAAGAAAATTATGCAGAAAATGTCCGCCAATCATAAATGATGGCCTGACCTCTTGCCTCTGACCTTATTAGCCTACAGAACTTCAATGTGTACTTCCACTGGGGCAACCCCCTACTCATTAGCTTATGGGATGGAAGCAGTGCTTCCCATAGAGGTGGAAATG
Organism: Panax quinquefolius; assembly: GCA_020205615.1. Lineage (NCBI taxonomy): Eukaryota > Viridiplantae > Streptophyta > Magnoliopsida > Apiales > Araliaceae > Panax > Panax quinquefolius. The sequence continues at coordinate 426,414 of JAINUW010000499.1, read as the reverse complement.
GAATCCCTCAGAGTGTTGATGGACGCTCAACTGGATGAAGACCAATGGGTACAAGACAGGTATCACCAATTGTCTCTAATAGACGAAAGGCAAACCACGGCTATCTTCCATGGTCAGTTATATCAGCAAAGGATCACACGATCCTATAACAGGAAAGTCTGGCTATGGCAGTTTAAACAACATGACTTGGTTTGTAACACCCCGAAATCCGGTCTATTTTCACATCTGGATTTCGTACGTCATGATCCCATCTTCTTCCAAACATACATCATTATATAGCTAAATATAACAACATACATTATCAAATCCCAGGTTCTAAAACCTTATAACCTCTTTCATTATAAATAATGATAATTACATTATTCTTTACATCTTGCACGAGTGACTTTTATCCGCCACCAAGGATACATAATCATTCATTAAACTATTCTATAGTTTAATTCTATCATTCTATATTACAAGTCTTCACTTAATCTTCACGCACATTCATATAATGAATGGTACTTCTTCTGGATACCGATCAACTTAATCTTTACGGGATCCTTAAGTCCTTCTAACATCGTTCACTGAAAATGTTTTTATTTAAAGCAAGTGTGAGCATTCAATTTCTCAGAAAGTCTTAGCAGTTGAACAAACAACTTCAAGAATTTAAACATTCTTTTAAGACTTAAATAACCGAACAAAGGTTATGAAGCAGCTTGAATAATAGGAATAATATCGATTCCTATCATTTTAAAACATTAGTCATTTTTACTTTAAAATATTTTCATTCTCTACTCTCTTTCATACACATTATGTCTGGCTAGAATCAATAGCACAGACTTAACAATAATGATTCATGTATAAACAGAACATTCTCTTATTGAAGAGTTAAATCACATAACAGTTCATCTCATAGAAACACTGAAGTGTTCAAATTGTGGCACAAGGTCTCATACATTCTAACACCTTGCACATATATCACACATTCGCACATAAACAAAACTTCTCAAGTTCAACATCTAAGAGGTTTTAAAAACTAGCATTCATTTAAAATATGAATGAAGTTAGGAAACTTTCCTTACGCATAGCTACAGCTTATAGTTTACGCTGAACTGCTCATTCCAATTCCTATGTAGCACATAAGGAAATAACACATACACCAATTACTCATATAATTGACTTTACGTATTGGTTTACTTAAATTTACTTCTTAGGGTTCACGTTCTTACAAACTAAGTTTACACGACCAACTTCCTTTACCGGTTAACGGCTTCATGACATACAGAGATGTCTTACTCAATGCGTTTATCATCTTTGATGATTTACATTCTTATCCTCTTCATATATCTCTCCTAGGAATCATCACACATCATGTCTCTTCTAGTAGTTCATATGGTACTCTGAGTGGTTTCCCACAAATAACCAAGAAACAAGTTCCCGTCTTATCTACACTGCCCATAACAGTGAGTTAGATCGATTGCCAGTTTTGTATATACCTTCGCTCTCTGAAGGAATTGTTTAGCCCAGCTCCCATAAGTCAACCATCAAAGGTTACGATTGTACTACAACCTAACTTATCTTAACTTATCCGAACTATTAAACTATAAGGTTCATTAAGTTAAATTCTTATTCCTTATGGCTTTTTGGAAACTAAATGCCATACCTCAGGATTTATTCTCATCGTCCAAGTCATACAGTCTTTTGTATACTCAGAACGATCATTCCATATTCATTCTACGAATTTATAGCATTAAGCATTTTACTTTGCCTTTTTCTTATCTTACAATGTTTGGTCCATTCGACACGGAACGTCTTCCAAGTAATAAAAATTAACTCAACTTCTTTTCATTATACGTGTTTGTCTTTAATTCAGCTTCTTCACCGTTAACAGGTTTAATCATTGGTCTTTGTTATCCTACGGTCAAACCATACACGGGGGTGTAGGTTCTACCCGTTTAATATTCGCGTACACTTAACCTTTATGTCGGTTTAAGTGTTTAACACTTACATTTCATTCTAACATTCTTCTCTGACTCACATTCGGCTTTCGTTAATCTTATTACTGTTCTCTACGGCATTTTTGATAATTCATATCTTACTTAATACCTTCGTCAACGTCTAAGTTATACAACCAATATACACTTAGAACGTTCGCTCGACGTGAATACGATTCACGAGAAACGTTTACGTATTCAACGTTTACGTTGTTCCTCTCTTAATCTTTCATTCAACCTTTAACTAAGGTTTTAATCGCTTTCATTCATTACTATCACCTGAACCCCATGTTCAATATTCTTTTTTAATGTCAAATCCATACGGTTCGTTGTATGCTAAGACCTATCGTTAATCGCAACAGCGTTGCATTCACAGCGTCTAAATGCTTTACATACATCTCTCATTACCATGACATAACATCGAAATGCTATACATTATTATCATCACTCAACGTCTAAGGAATCACAATCATAGCAATCCCTCACATTCGTTTATCCCGACTACGGTCCCCGGATATCGGTTTTGTAACTCGCGTCTACATTCTTTGTCTTTTAATCTCATTTAATCTTTTCATTCAACCTTTATTAAAGGTTTAATACACTTGATTAAGTGATACATTAGTTGAACTACATGTTCATATTTCTTTCTTACACATCCCCCCAGTAATTGACCATTTAAAATCTCATCACTGGCTTTTTCCCTTGACCAGCCATGGCCACGGCCCTTTTTTTATACTCTCGCTGCGCCACTCTACAAAGATGTCAATCGCCGAGGTGGAGTCTGCGGTGCCACTCTCTTCTCTATTTACGGCGTCACGCCCACAAAGCAGTGATAGTGATGGCCGGGCCTCATACGCAATGCCGCCTCCCAAGGCTTGATTGGTGCTGCGGAGCCGAGAATAAAACCTAGAATTTTTTTTAAGTCTTAGAAATTGCTTTAGACGCTTACTCTGAAATCTCATATCTTATTCGTTATAATTAAGAACGAGGTCATTCCAAAGCTACTCTCTTCCTTATCTTACGTACTTCGATTACCCGTGGATAGAACTTCATTCTAAATTCGTTAACATGTCATTCAATTGGCTTAATCTTCGTTCTTCGTCCGTTTTATGTTATTAACGTTCTTCATTCGTTAGTCCATAATTCGGTCATCCAAACCCGGAATTCATTCGTTCTTGAGTCTACGACTCACGTTTTCTACATTCTCTTACATTCTTATGAAACCCTACTCATTCGGGTTCATTTACTTACTTTCTAATTCTTGTTCTTCTTTTAAGAATTTTTGCCACAACTTTATTATAGCTCAATTTTAATCCATTCTTCATGAACGTTTCTAACGTTCTTTGTAAAGCCCTCAAATTCAGGTACTTGAAACCCGAATTCAGTGCTTCGTGATACCATTTCTATGAGTGGAATAATACTAATAATAATAACAATAATATAAATATTAAACTTAATTTACATAATTATCAGAGTCTAGCTCCCACGTACGTAACCTTTAATCATTCCTTACAATACATGATAATAAATATATAACGTTGTCTTAATAATATTAAACTATTACATAGGATAACATTGAAATCATTCAGCAACCTTTCCTTTTCCCTTGTTTCTAACAGAGCCTTCAGGTTGTACACACTTAGCCGAAAACATTTAAATTAAGCAAGGATGAGCATTTGAGTGCCCAGCAAGTAATAACAATTATATATATAAGCTGAAAGAATTTAAATATTTTCTTTATACTACCCTTCTACAACAAATCAATAGTTGTGAAGTAATCTGAACCGATAATAATAACATAACAACCCTCTTTCAAATTTTTTGAAACTATGTACTCCCGACTATAAATAGGGTTAAGGGACATACCATGAACATTGTTTTCATTTTCAAAAGGTTAAATGCAATTTCATCATCAGAAATCATCATAACTTACTGATCATGAAATTTGATCGGCCCGTTGTACCTATATTGATCAATACTACATGCAAAACGATGTTATCGTTCACTCATCCCACCCTGGGTGCATAAACGCGTTTTCCATGTAAGGGATGTTCATACTTTTCGGGGTTCCAAACCAAAGCAATTAGGTTGGATAATATTAAGGTTTTATCTTGTTCAACAATAATCTATAATTCAACATATATATATATATATATATATACGGGTAATTAACAAAGGTGTATCAACATGTGATTAAATGCAATGATTATCCAAGTGGGGACACTTGTATAACCATTTATAGAAATTAACGAACATAATATATATTTGAATTACCATATACTAACATGTTGACAATCAATGAGCGTATATAATATAGGGTTAATAATTTGTACAGTAATAATATAATTCTAAAATATTCTTACTCATGTCCATTGCATAAAGAAAATGCAAAGGTAAAATACTTGCCTGATGCACTGCTTACAATACGCAACTTAGTTTTATCTTTTATATCACGACCTATCATTAATCAGATCATTCGTTCGATTAGAACAATATACTATAACATATAATCTCGCATTTCGCAATCGGACATAACCTAATCACATTATCACACATGTTCAACAGTCATTGCATCACAAACAAACATTAATACAGTCAAAATATCTAATTTCAGATCAATTTCTGAATTATGTCGGTGTATCGACAACTTTATCATGTAATTATCGAGTCTAAGACTCTATTCTGTAACTCAATATTTGTAAATATCAGTCATATTATTTTAAATGACTCAATAAACATTTATTAATTTATCACGAATTTTCAAATACCGGAATCATTATTAAATGATTTAAATATCAAACAATTCTATTATCATTTAATTATTATTAAACTATTAATGAAACCATTGCCAAAATATTAAAGTTATTTACAATAACTCAAAATATTTTAAAACATTTATATTACCCTTAAATGATTTTTAAAACATTTAAAATCATTTTTAAATAATTACCATTAATATTAAAATATTAATGTGCTATTTCTTAAAATGTTAAAAGACATTAAGTATAACTTAAAATATTTTAATTCACTTAATATTATTAATCTTGATATTATTTAATTCATCTCTTAGTATTATTAGTTCACTAATAATACTTTTATTCGCTTAACAATATTATTAACATCTTAATAATATTTTAATACTTTACTAATATTATTAATCCTCTTAATAATATTTTAATCATGCATTAATATTATTACCTTAATAATATCTTACTTATAATACTTTTATTCATTTACCAATAGTATTAATATTTTATTCATTTACTAATATTATTAATCATTTAATAATATTTTATTCCTTTACTAATTTTATTTAATCTCTAATATTATTATTTACTTAATAATATTTTAATCATCCAATAATACTTTAATTTAATATTATTAATCTTTTAATAATATTTTAATCTAAGATTAATACTTTAATCTAATATTATTAATCATTTAATAATATTTTAATGAAGCTTTAATCTTAATATTTTTATTTACTTAACAATATCATATTCTAATATTATTAATATCATAATAACATTTAATAATTTATTTGATCAATAAATAATTTATTCTAATTGTTCACCCTTTACAAAAAAACCACTTATTTAATATCCATAAAAGGTCATAAATAATATTTTTTTATTATAAATTACCAAAATACCCTAAAATAATGATAATATTATATATTAGGAGTATTCAAGCATTAAAATCATATTTTTCTTATTTAAGACATCATTTAAATATTTATGACAACCCTAAAAATCGGATTGTCCGTAATTTAAGTTTAAAGAATTAGTTATTAATAAAAATGAATTTTTATTAATACTATTAACTTGTTATGTGTTTATTAATCGACTTGAAATTATAACCTAGAATGATTATTAATCGGGAGGATTCTACTCTACGAGCTAGACCGAACGAGTAAGAATTTTCAAGATTAATAAAAAATAAAATTTTTCCTGAAATCGTTTTATAAAAAATATTTTAATCGGGAAAAAGACGAAATAGGCACTATTCATCCAAAATAAAATTTTTCGAGATTTATTTTGAATTTCCGAGAAACGCGATAATGATAGAATTCTAAGAATTAGATGGAATATTCAATAATATTTCAGCTTATGGCAAAAACGAAGTTTTCACCTCATGACTTAAAACCTAAGGGTTAGGAAAAGTGAGTTCCGAGAATTTTATGATTTCAGATAATAATTAGAGTTATTATATGTGAGAAATACGAGTATAATACTAGTTATTATACGAGTATAGTACGAAGATTAGTACGACGATAATACGAATATCGCATTTAACGATATATAAGAGAATAATAAATACGAGAATGGAATGCGAAAATACGATTAGTCTAAATGGACTTTGAGTTCATGGACTTTGAAGAATCCAATTGGACTTGGATTATATCAAGCCCAATGGAATGTGTAATCAAGACTAGGGTAGGCCCAGTAAGAATTTATGTAAGGCCCAGTGTTAGATTTAATTAAGCCCGATCCAAGAAAATAAACCGCGGATCGAACCGATGGGTCACTGGATGGGTAAAACCCATGGGGCAACCCATGGTTGAGACCCATGGGCATGTGGAGTGGCCACTTGGCAAACAAGTAAGGGTGGTGGCCAAGTAAACTTGGTGGCTAAGCCATGAATAGTAAGGAGGTGGGGTGAAATGACCAATTTACCCTAAGCCTTGGTTTTCTATAAATATAAAGCTTAAGTTCATTATTTTGAGCTTTTGAAAATCCTACTCTATGAGAGATAGAGAGAGAGAGAGTTCGGATGGGAGAAGAAGACGGAGAGAATGAGGAAAAGCTAGCCCGAATGCACGCTTTGTCCGACGGAAGGAGATTAAGAAGAATGGTAATCTGAACCCTAGTTTCTTCTACTTTTCTTTAAGTTTATTATGTTCAAAAACATAACTTAATGAAGATAAGAAGTAGATGAAGTTAAGAATGATTTCATATGGTTGAAATCATGAGAAAACGAAGAAATAAGAAATAAGAAATTTAGTTTATAATTTCTTAAGTAAGTATAAGATTCGTAAGGATTTTGAGCGATCTGAATAAATCTTATGAATGAGTAGGTCAGATAAGTAAGGAATGACGTTCTATAACATCAAATTCCAAGAAAAAATAAAACCGTAATCCAAAATATTGATTAAAAACGAAGAACACGCGAAGAACGCGAAGAACACGCGAAGAACTTGAAGACGTTGTTGATGGACAGATTTAAAACCATCGTAGGATAATTGTTGTTGATGGACATGTTTAAAACCATCGCGTATAAGTTATTTGCTTATTTCTTGGTTAGGAACGTTAGAAACGTTCATGAATAACGAATTAAAATTGAGCTATAACGAAGTTATGTCGAAAATTTTGTAAAAGAAGAACGAGAATTAGAAAGTTTGTAAATGAACCCGAATGTGTAGGGTTTCATAAGAATGTAAGAGAACATATAAAACGTGAGTTGTGGACTCAAGAACGAACGAGTTCCGAGTTCGGATGACCGAATTATGGACGAACGAACGAAGAACGTTAAAAATATAAAACGAACGAAGAGCGAAGATTAAGCCAATTGACTAGCATGTTATCATATTTTGAACAAAGTTCTATCCAGAGGTAATCTAAGTACGTAAGATAAGGAAGAAAATGGCTTTGGAACGACCTCGTTCTGAGTTATAACGAATAAGATATGAGATTTCAAAGTCAGCGTCTCAAGCTTGTAAAAGACTTAGAAAATTTTTCTAGGTTTCATGTTTGCGCCGCAGCACGAAGTCGTGCCTTTGGGGGCCAAGCATAAGCAAGCATCGAAGCTCGGGCCATTAGCTATCGCTAAGTGGCAGCAGCAAGATGAACGAAGGAAAGGGAGGGCATGGCCATACAGCATCACGCGCAGCGGTAGGCAATGCCCGTAAATGAGATTTTTATCGCTTCAATTACTGGGGGATGTGCAAGAAAGAAATATGAACATGTAATTCAACTAATGTAACACTTAATTAAGTGTATTAAACCTTTGATGAAGGTTGAACGAAAAGATTAAACGAGATTAAAAGATAAAGAATGTAAACGTGGTTACGGAACCAATGTCCGGAACCGTAGTAGTCACAATAAACGAACGTGAGGGATTGCTATAATTGTGATTCCTTAAACGCTGATCGACTAGGTAATGAATAAAATTTCGATGTTATGTCATGGTAATGAGAGATGAATGTAAAGCATTTAGACGCTGAAAACGCAACGTTGTTATGGATGAACGATCGGCCTTAGCATACAAACGAACCGTATGGCTTTGACATTAAGAAAGAATAATGAACATGGGGTTCAAAGTGACAAGTAATGAATGAAAGTAATTAAAACCTTGGATGAAGGTTGAATAGAATTAAGAGGCAAGTAACGTAAATGTTGAATACGTAAACGATCCTCGTGAATCGTATTCACGTTGAAGCTAACGTTCTAAGTATACATTAGATTGTATGACTTAGACGCTGACGAAGGTAGTAAGTAAGATATGAATTATCAAGAAAGCCGTAGTGAACGGTAATAAGATTAATGAAAGCCGAATGTGAGTCGATGAGAATGTTAGAATGAAATGTAAGCGCTGGACACTTGAACCGAAAGTTAAAGGTTAAGTGTACGCGAATATTAAAAACGGTAGAACCTACACCCCGTGTATGGTTTGACCGTAAGGTAATAAAGATCAATGATTAAACCCGTGAACGGGTGAAGAAGTTGAATTAAAGACAAGTACGATAACGTAAAAGAAGCCGAGTTAATGTTTATAACTTGGATAACGTTCTGATTCAAATGAATCAGACATTGTAAGATAAGAATAAGGCAACGTAAAATGCTTAACGCTATAAATGCATAGAATGAATATTAAATGATCGCCCTAAGTATACAAAAGATTGTATGACTTAGACGATAAAGAATAGATCCTGAGGTATGGCATTTAGTTGCTAGAAAGCCATAAGGAATAAGAAATTAACTTAACGAACATTATAGTTTAATAGTTCGGGTAAGTTAAGATGAATTTAGGTTCTAGTATAGTCGTAACCTTTGATGGTTGACATATGGGAGCTGGGCTAAACAATTCCTTCAGAGAGCGAAGGTATATACAAAACTGGCAACCGATCTAACTCACTGTTATGGGAAGTGTAGATGAGACGGAAACTTGTTTGTTGGTTGTTTGTGGGAAACCAGTCAGAGTACCACATGGACTACTAGCAGAGACACGATGTGTGCTGAGTCCTAAGAGAGTTATAAGAAGAAGATAAGAATGTAAATCATTAAAGATGATGAACGTATTAAGTACGACATCTTCGTATGTCATGAAGTCGTTAAACGGTAAAGGAAGTTGGTCGTGAAACTTAGTTTGTAAGAACGTGAACCCTAAGAAGTAAAGTTAAGTAAACCAATGCGTAAAGTCAAGTATATAACTAATTAATTGGTGTATGTGTTATTTCCTTATGTGCTACATAGGAATTGGAATGAGCAGCTCAACATAAACTATAAGTCAGAGTCATATGTAAGGCAAGTTTCCTAACTTCATTCATATTTTAAATGAATGCTAGTTTCTAAAACTTCTCGATGTCAACTTGAGAAGTTCTGTCTATGTGCAAAATGTGATATTTTGTACAAGGTGGTAGAATATATGAGGCCTTGTGCCACAATGTGAACACTTTGGTGTTTCTATGATATGAACTGCTTCATGATTGAACTGCTCAATATGAGCATGTTCTGCTTATACATGAACCGTTATTGTTAAGTCTGTGCTATTGATTCTAGCCGCATGTAATGTGTATGAAAGAGAGTAGAGAATGAAAGTATTTCAAAGTGAATGTAACTAATGTTTTAAAATGATAGAATCGAGATTATTCCTATTATTCAAGCCGCTTATAACCTTTGTTCTGGTTATCAAGTCTTAAAAGAATGTTTAAATTCTTAAAGTTGTTTGTTCAACTATTATGACTTGTTGGGCAATTGAATGCTCACACTTGCTTTAAATAAAAACATTTTCAAATGAACGATGTTAGAAAAAGAACTTAAGGATCCCGTAAAGATCAAGTCGATCTCCAGATCTCAGAAGAAGTGTCATTCATTATATGAATGAATGCGTGAAGATCAAGCAAGACTTGTAATATAGAATGATAGAATTAAACTATAGAATAGTTTAATGAATTATTATGTATCCTTGGTGGCGATGATAAAAGTCACTTGTACAAGATGTAAAAGAATAATGTAATTATCATTATTTGGAATGAAAGAGGTTTTAAGGTTTTAGAACCCGGGATTTGAGGATGTATGTTGTTATATTTAGCTATATAATGATGTATGTTTGGAAGAAGATGGGATCGTGACGTACGGAATCTGGATGTGAAAATAGACCGGATTTCGGGGCGTTACAAAGTTGGTATCAAAGCTGATAGGTTATAAATCTTAGGTATGAGTACCTAAGACTATAATCGTAGAGAGAAGGATAAGAAGATCACCACGTGATCATAGTAAATCGTAGTAACATATGAGCTATTAAACGATGAATGATTTATAGCTAATGCTATGAATGAATGGTACTACGAAGTAAGACGGAAGAAGAACTCAAATTGAGTTGTAAGGATAGTATACTGAATTAAAGAAAATTCAGATTAAGTAAAGAGAAAGTTAGAAGTTGTAAGATTTAAATTGAGGACTCATGTGATAGCCGAAAGTTGTATGAACCTTTGTATGGGCAAGAGGTTTGTGCTTTGGTGTAACAACCACTCGCTTTTATTACAAAGATAATCATTGAATTGGTCGCTATTATCAAGATGTATATGATGAGAAGGTGAATCTTTTCTCATATATATACTTAATAGGTAGAGAACGATAAGGTAAGTGCGAGTTCTTGAAACTCATACTTATGGTAAGTTCGTGACGCATAATTATATGGTATGTTTTCGAACGTCTCAGCGAATGGACGCCTATGGTCTATTTGGGATAGTTCTTAAACTCATATTATTGTGGAAAGTTCCTGAACTCATAATGTGTGGTAAGTTGATGGACTGTACTAAGATATATGAATGTGTAGACTGAAAATGAGTTATTTTCAGTAGAGACTTAGCATCAAGGTGCTAGAGAAGATTAAGTATTGTCACAAGTAAGACAATGAAGGAAGATGGAGAATAGATATTCCAAGTCATCTAGCTATGCTAGATTTCAAGTTTTTGAAATCGTATCATGTGCTGCGTTTTGAAAATGAAAGAATTAGTTCAATTTTTGGAACCAATGGATTTTAAAAGAACTATTCTTGGTATGTCTATGCTAATTGTTTCAGCTAGACAGAAATTGATTTGAAATATCAAAATGAATTTTATATCATCAGTGCATTTGATGCAAAGATGGTAAAAGGATGGAGTTATTAATGCAATTAAACCTAGTGTTGGAAGTGATCTTAGGATCAACAACCCACTATGGTATGATGTATAATGATGAAGTCATAAACCCATCGAAGTCCTCAACGCATCGTGTGAAAAGTGCGGTATCATGACGCCATAAAACATTTTGATGTATTGCAAAAGAATTTAAAGAATCGGTCGATGTCAAGTGAGTTGACTAGACGAATGTTTCAAGTTGATGTCCAATTTATTGGTATGGTCTAAGCTACTTGATTTGGCTAAGACGAATGGTATGTCATGATTAAAAGAAAATCGAGCTTTCTTTAAAGAGCTATGCCAAACCAAATTATTTTGGTGCGAATCTAATGATTAAGTCTGAGGTGAACATACCCTAAAATGGGGTTATACGATAGGTTGATCACCTACGTATGGAAGAGGTAGTTTACCTTCTTTGTGATTGTAAACTTACCGCAAAGAAAGGTTTACTACGAAATGGTCATTTAACCTAAGAAGAGTTCATGGTCAATTTGACCCCTCAAAGAAAAGAATGAAATGTTTTAAAGGAATCTTATATTCCTATTTATTCCTTTCACTTCATGATTCTTGATAAGTTATGAAGGGTAGGGAATGTATGAAAGATAAGAACTTCTTGAAGAGAAGTTGAGAAGAAAGGTTAACTAAAATTTCAAGGATGAAATTCTTTGAAGAAGGGGAGAATGTGAGGACCCGGGTAAGGGTTTTGTTTTAAGAAATTCCGAGGTTGAAATTTTTATGAGGGAAGAATGTGACAACCAGGAAAATCGGATTGTCCAAAATTTAAGTTTAAAGAATTAGTTATTAATAAAATGAATTTTTATTATTACTATTATGTGCTATGTGTTTATTAATTATTCAATAACCTAGAATGATTATTAATTGAGAGGATTCTGGCTACGAGCTAGACTAAACGAGTAAGAATTTTCAAGATGAAAATAAAAAAATTTTGGGAACAAAAATATTTTCGGGGAAAAAGACAAAATAGGCACTATCCATCCATTTCTGCTTCGAGATTTATTTTGAATTCCGAGAAACGCGTAATGATAGAATTCGAGACGAGATGGAATATTCAATAATATTTCAAATTATGGCAAAAACGAAGTTTTCACTACATGACTTAAAAAACCTAAGGGTTAGGAAAAGTGAGTTCCGAGAATTTTATGATTTCATATAATAATTAGAGTTATTATATGCGAGAAATACGAGTATAATACTAGTTATTATATGAGTATAGTATGAAGATTAGTACGACGATAATACGAATATCGCATTTAACTATATACAGAGAGAATACGAATACGAAGAATGGAATGCGTAGAATACGATTAGTCTAAATGGACTTTGAAGTTCATGGACTTTGAAGAATCCAATTGACTTGGATTATATCAAGCCCAATGGAATGTGTAATCAAGCCTAGGGTAGGCCCAAAGAAGAATTTATGTAAGGCCCAGTGTTAGATTTAATTATGCCCGATCCAAGAAAATAAACCGCGAAGCGAACCGATGGGTCACCGGATGGGTAAAACCCATGGGGCAACCCATGGGGGAGATCCATGGGCATGTGGGACGGCCACTTGGCCACCATGTAAGGGTGGTGGCCAAGTAAACTTGGTGGGTAAGCCATGAATAGTAAGGAGGTGGGGTGAAATGACCAATTTGCCCTAAGCCTTAGTTTTCTATAAATAGAAAGCTTAAGTTCATTATTTTGAGCTTTTGAAAATCCTACTCTATGAGAGATTGAGAGAGAGAGAGTTCGGATGGGAGAAGAAGAGGGAGAGAATGAGGAAAAGCTAACCCGAGTGCACGCTTTGTCCGACGGAAGGAGATTGAGAAGAACGGTAATCTGAACCCTAGTTTCTTCTAATTTATTTTAAGTTTATTATGTTAAAAAATATAACTTAATGAAGATAAGAAGTAGATGAAGTTAAGAATGATTTCATATGGTTGAAATCATGAGAAAACGAAGAAATTAAAATTAGAAATTTAGTTTATAAATTTCTTAAGGAAGTATAAGATTCAGAAGAATTTTGAGCGATCCAAAATGAATCTTATGAATGAGTAGGTCAAATAAGTAAGGAATGATGTTCTATAACATCAAATTCCAAGAAAAAGTAAAATCGTAATCCAAAATATCGATTAAAATGAAAAGAACGAACGAAGAACGAAGAACGCCAAGAACGCCAAGAAGAACGTTGTTGATGGACAAATTTAAAACCATCGTAGGATAATTGTTGTTGATGGAAAAGTTTAAAACCATCGCGTATAAGTTAGTTTCTTATTGCATGGTTAGGAACGTTAGAAATGTTCATGAAGAACGGATTAAAATTGAGCTATAACGAAGTTATGGCTAAAATTTTGTAAAAGAAGAACGAGAATTAGAAAGTTTATAAATGAACCCAAATGTGTAGGGTTTCTTAAGAATGTAAGAGAACATATAAAATGTGAGCCGTGGACTCAAGAACGAACGAGTTTCGAGTTCGGATGACCGAATTACGGACGAACGAACGAAGAACGTTAAAAACGTAAAACAAACGAAGAGCGAAGATTAAGCCAATTGAATGACATGTTAACGGATTTAGAATGAATTTCTGTCCGAGGGTAATCGAATTACGTAAGATTATGAAGAAAATTGCTTTAGAACGACCTCGTTCCGAGTTATAACGAATAAGATATGAGATTTCAAAGTCAGCGTCTCAAGCTTGTAAAAGACTTAAAAAAAATTTCTAGGTTTCATGCTTCAGCTGCCGCAGTCACGAAGTCGTGCCTTTTGGGGTCGGGGCAGTCATTTGCCAGACGAGCTCGAGCCATTAGCTATTGCTAAGTGGCACCGCAAGCAAGGAAAAGGAAAGGGAAGATACACGCACGCAAGCAAGGCCAAGGCAGGGCAATGCCCAGAAAATGAGATTTTTACTGCTCAATTACTGGGGATGTGCAAGAAAGAAATATGAACATGTAATTCAACTAATGTAACACTTTATAAAGTGTATTAAACGTTTGATGAAGGTTGAACGAAAAGATTAAACGAGATTAAAAGACAAAGAATGTAGATGCGGGTTACGGAACCAATGTCCGGGAACCGTAGTCACAATGAAACGAATGTGAGGGATTGCTATAATTGTGATTCCTTAAACGTTGATTGACTAGCGTAATGAATAAAATTTTGATATTATGTCATGGTCATGAGAGATGAATGTAAAGCATTTAGACGCTATGAACGCAACGCTGTTGCGATGAACAATCGGTCTTAGCATACAACGAACCGTGTGGCTTTGACATTAAGAAAGACTAATGAACATGGGGTTTAGGTGACAAGTAATGAATGAAAGTAATTAAAACCTTGGATGAAGGTTGAATAGAATTAAGAGGCAAGTAACATCAATGTTGAATACGTAAACGATCCTCGTGAATCGTATTCACGCTGAAAGTAACGCTCTAAGTATACATTAGTTGTATGACTTAGACGTTGTTTAGTAGTAGTAAGTAAGATATGAATTATCAAGAAAGCCGTAGCGAATCGTAATAAGATTAATGAAAGCGAATGTGAGTCGATGAGAATGTTAGAATGAAATGTAAGCGCTGGACACTTGAACCGAAAGTTAAAGGTTAAGTGTACGCGAATACTAAATGGGTAGAACCTACACCCCGTATGGTTTGACCGTAAGGTAATAAAGATCAATGATTAAACCTACAGAAACGGTGAAGAAGTTAAATTAAAGACAAGTACGATAACGTAAAAAGAAGCCAAGTTAATGTTTATAACTTGGATAATGTTCCGAGTCAAATGAATCAGATGTTGTAAGATAAGAATAAGGTAACGTAAAATGCTTAACGCTATAAATGCGTAGAATGAATATTGAATGATCGCTCTTTAGTATACAAAAGACCGTATGACTTAGACGATAAAGAATAAATCCTCGAGGTATGGCATTTATTTTCCGTAAAAGCCATAAGGAATAAGAAATTGACTTAATGAACATTATAGTTTAATAGTTCGGGTAAGTTAAGATGAATTTAGGTTCTAGTATAATCGTAACCTTTGATGGTTGACATATGGGAGCTAGGCTAAACAATTCCTTCAGAGAGCAAAGGTATATACAAAACTGGCAACCGATCTAACTTACTGTTATGGGCAGTGTAGATGAGATGGGAACTTGTTTGTTGGTTGTTTGTGGGAAACCACTCAGAGTACCATATGGATTACTAGCAATGACACGATGTGTGCTGAGTCCTAGGAGAGTTATAAGAAGAATATAAGAATGTAAATCCTCAAAGTGATGAACGTATTAAGTAAGACATCTCCGTATGTCATGAAGCCGTTAAACGGTAAAGGAAGTTAGTCGCGTAAACTTAGTTTATAAGAACGTGAACCCTAAGAAGTAAAAGTTAAGTAAACTAATGCATAAAGTCAAGTATATAACTAATTGGTGTATGTGTTATTTCCTTATGTGCTACATAGGAATTGGAATGAGCAGTTCAACGTAAACTATACGCTGTAGCTGTGCGTAAGGCAAGTTTTCCTAACTTCATTCATATTTTAAATGAATGCTAGTTTCTAAAACTTCTTAGATGTTGAACTTGAGAAGTTCTCGCCTATGTGCAAATGTGTGATATTTGTACAAGGTGTTAGAATATATGAGGCCTTGTGCCACAATGTGAACACTTCGTTTTTCTATGATATGAACTGCTCGTGATTGAACTGCTCAATATGAGCATGTTCTCGCTTATACATGAACCGTTATTGTTAAGTCTGCTATATTGATTCTAGCCGCATGTAATGTGTATGAAAGAGAGTATAGAATGAAAGTATTTCAAAGTGAACGTAACTAATGTTTTAAAATGATAGGAATCGAGATTATTCCTATTATTCAAGCTGCTTCATAACCTTTGTTCGGTTATTAAAGTCTTACAAGTATGTTGGAATTCTTAAAGTTGGTTGTTCAACTGTTATGACTTGCAGGGCAATTGAATGCTGACACTTGCTTTAAATAAAAAAAATTTCAGCGAACGATGTTAAAAAGAACTTAAGGATCCCCGAAAGATCAAGCTGATTGGTATCTAGAAGAAGTGCCATTCATTATATGAATGCGCGTGAAGATCAAGTGAAGACTTGTAATATAGAATGATAGAATTAAACTATAGAATAGTTTAATGAACGATTATGTATCCTTGGTGGCGGATAAAAGTCACTTGTACAAGATGTAAAGAATAATGTAATTATCTTTATTTGGAATGAAAGAGGTTTTAAGGTTTTAGAACCTGGGATTTGAGGATGTATGTTGTTATATTTAGCTATATAATGATGTATGTTTGGAAGAAGATGGGATCGTGACGTAAGGAATTCGGATGTGAAAATAGATGCCTAATCATGTGATTAAGGGTGCTAATTAAGTTTTCCACCAATGTGAACATGACACACTTGTCCTTGTGTGTAAGACTTCTACTTGTCAAACTTGATTAGCATAATTTTGTTGCCTTAAAAGGCCTAATGGGGCCGGTCACGTGCTCCATTATCTCCTCCATTTTGCTTTTATTTTAATGTACAAATTTTATTAATCAAAGGTTTAAAATACCCTTAATCAAGTGGACTAAGTATAGGTTTGCATTTTATTTCTTTTGGGTTTTCCTTTAATTATTTTGGGCCATGTAATGAACATAGACTAACAATTTTAATATATGTTACCCAAAATATTTATTTAGGGTTTCCATTCCCAATCTAATGAAATTTAATTACTTATACATGTGACTTTAGCTCATAACCTAATTAGGTTTACTAGAAATAGGTTTAAAATTATTAGTCACTTGAAATAACAAGATTATCCACTTAAGTTAGTATACATATTAAATACTAACCCTTCCTTATTACCATAACCCTTAGGTTATTTAATTGTCTCACCTAATGTATAATTAGGTTACGAACCTTTCATTTAGGGTTTAAAATAAAATAAAATTAGTTCCTAAAATTTGTAATTAGGGTTTCACATAGTAATACAAGGGTTTATCACATAACACCATAATTGACCAACCCTTATTGGTCCACATATACAGTACATATATATAGCACTGAAAAATCAAAATATAATTAATAATATATTATTATTCTCATGCCTTGATCAAAATCCAAAAAAAAACAGGGTTTAGATTCCATATCCGATTTATCTCATCATACTTAACATTATTAATTAAGTTAAAAATAATTAACTTAATAATTTGAACAAAATTCATATAATAAAATAATTATTATAATAATTCTAAAAATCATTTCATATATTATATAAATAATATATGATTATTTTTTCATGGAAAATAATTAATAAAACATTTCTACTATAAAATTAATTACGATAAGAATATAGTTTATAACAATCAATAATTATAAAATAAAATTATTTAAAATCATCCATGTAATAAATATATCTCATAAATTCATACACACATTATCTTGGCACATATTCCCCATATTTATAAATATAAAAAAAATTTATAAGCAAAATTTCTAATTTATTTGTATAGAAAATATCGGGTTGTTACATTCACCCTCCCTTATAAAGATTCTGTCCCCGGAATCACCGTTTTAAAACCTACACATGCAAGTGTACGTAGCATATACAATCATTGCAAGTAGATCTTGATCATAAATGATCGTACTGATCTTTAACCTATTCACGTAAAGCTTATCTATCTGATTAAACGGAAATTTGATTTCTAAAAGAACTCAAATTCCTTCTTTAAAATATTTTTATAAAATAATTTACTATATATATGAAAATCATGCATAAGAAAATATAAGTTATACAAATAATACCTGGAATTGCACCACCAGCTGTTATGGTATCCAAGACCGTCATGTTGTAGACCCTTACTATTGATTTCGTCGGCTTGCTGGATGACGTTGGTTCCGTGATTGCCAGAGTTCCACTGCCCTTGCTAGTATTCACATTCCCTGCCTCCGTCCTCCTCTTCGAACAATCCTTCACCTTGTGCTCAGTCGATCCACATAGAAAATACCCACTGTTCATCCTAGGATTGGGGCAGTTGGGAGAGATATGGCCCTCCTGCCCGCACTTGTAGCACACGAACTTCCCCTTCAAACATTCTCCAAAGTGGTTCTTTCCACAGTTTTCACACTCCACAGCTTGCTTCTTAAATCATTCATGTTTTACCTGCACACTTCCATAATTACTTCCCTTCCTTTTGCTACTACCACCGTTACTCCCACTATTAACATCCACCTTCCCAGTTCCTTCAACCTTACTCTTGTTCTTTCTCTCCTTATTGTAGAGGCTCATGGCCTCACTCCCCTCATCAGCAATAATAGCCTTCTCCATGAGTGCTATAAATGTAGGGATCTGTAACACCGCCACCTTGTTGTAGAGCCAGGATTTTAATCCTAGCTCAAACCTTTTAGCTTTCCTAGTCTCCGTATCAACTTGATGCGGAGCAAACCTAGCCAACTCATTGAATTTTTATGCGTGATTCGGATACAATCAGATTCTCCTGCTTCAACTCTAAAAATTTAACCTCCATCCTAGCCTGCATACTAGATGAAAAATAGTTTTCAAAGAACAGTGTCTTAAACCTATCCCAAGTAACAACACCCTCTCCTGCCCTCGCCTAATTCGCTACCCACCAAAAATTTGCCTCACCCTTCATCATGTAGGTGGAAAAAGCGATCTTTTGCCCCTTAGCTACCCTAGCTATCACGAATGCTTTTTCAATCTCTTTAACCCAAGACTGTGCTTCAACAGGGTCAGTTGTCCCTTTGAATTTGGGCGATCCCACAACCTTGAAATCTTTAAAGTTGGCTAGTTGGTTGTCAGGCTGGTTTCCTGCGACTGGCATTCCTTGCTGCATAGCTTGTGCTACCATGTTTGCAAAGTGTTGCATTGGGTCTGCTTAACGTTATTGACAGACTCTTCTGCCCTTTGGTTTCGAGTTTGACATCCTGGTTGCATTATCTGGTTAAGTAAAACCATATATTATTCTTTACATTCTAAATCTTGTCATATAAGTTTAGTATATTAACTCATTTCATTACTCAAACTTAGATTCATATTCATTTAGCGAATACTTTACATAGCATAACACATACTGCTTTAAACATCATTCATCCCTTTGTGACTACAAAAGTCAGGATTTACAGCCTTGACTAATACCAAAAGTTGGGAACATTACATTACACATACATACTTAACATTAAACAGACCTACACAACAGAACCTATAATACCTATTCACTATGCCTTTTTCTTGGACAACCTTTCGCCTAATGACCTTCTATCCCACAGATAAAACATGCTCCTGATTTATAGTCTGGACAATACAGAATGGTATGTCCCTCATAGCCACAAAGGTAACATATTCTTTTTCCTTTCTTCTTATCGGCTTTTCCTAAGTCATGGTCTTCTATCTTTCTTTTCCCTTCTTTGCTCGGAGTCGCATTACCCGATGTGTTGCTTGTGGCTCCCATCCGATCAATTTAGATTTTAAGCTTATCTTGTTCTTCCATTGTTTCTATTAACGCTTCATTTGACGCAATTGACTATTTAACAGCTTTTCTATTTCCCACAGCTTTTCCAGAGAAGAAACCTTGTTCCTCAGATCCTGCACCTCTATTGATGCTTGTTCAGCTTTCCGAATCACTATCTGTCAGCTCCACCATCTCTAGATCTGGTACTACATTTTCTACAATAACCACTTCGTCTGAGTTATTTTCATTGTGAGCCTCTATTTCAGCTATTGGCTTCGATATTAGCTCGAGGGTATGGATTTTATCCTTCTTCATGCTATAAGCATATAACAAGCATTTTCTGAAAGTAGTATGCACACAAGCCAATCATGTTTGATGATAAAGCATATACTTTGTAACAATCTTATTCATTTATTAATAAAAAGTATTAATTTATTAAAGGCTTTTAATTATCTACATGATGCTGTTTTATAATATGTGATAAACCCATAGTTTTAAGCAATGCTTTTAAAATAATGATGATGATCATTCTAATGAGATCTAAATTCTTTGAAAGCTTAAAACTAAAATAGTTCCCAATCGTTGGATTACTAAATTGGGGATTAGTGAATCCGGATAGATTGGTACATACGTTGCTTGCTCATTGGATGAGGATGATTGATCTCATGATCATTTGTGTGGAGACACTAAAGCAAGTATGTAGGTGCTTATTAGAGAATAAGTTCAATTGAACGTTGGCTCGCTAAGGAATACCTAATGGAGTTTTATTTTCCGTCAATAGGAATTCTCAGTAGTGATAGTAGTACAAGTAATCCTTGGACTTGAGATCATCATAGTATCTTGTGTATGATGAGTTATACTTTGACTTATTCCTTAAGACCCTTAGGGTATATCAAAGGGTATGCTTGGGTATAATAAGTTGTACATGGAGATAATGTATGATCAATAAAGAATCTACCATTTCTAATAAAAGAAGAGAAATGTCCTATGTGATTCGATAAATGACAACCCAAAGAGTCCTTGGCGGCGTAATGAAATTAGAAAGGAGTTTCTAATTTGCATTATTTGAGTCAGTGCATTTAAGGATCGAAATACATATAATTAAATAAAATAAGACTTGACAAAGAATTCCATGTCTTATATTTAATTGGGACATTGTATGGTGGAAGGATTGAATTGTATGCAGAAACTATTTACTCAAAGGTTCTTTTATGATTAATGTTGAAATCTATATTATCCGGAAAGTCGCTGATCGTTTGGGAGGCTTATCCTTATTGTAGAATAAATATTATTTAAATAAATTAATTGTTTAATTTATTTATTTAAATAAGATTAGAATTGTTCTAATTGATTTATTCACAACCTATTTAATATGGAGAACCTAAAGGGTCACACCATAAAAAGGAAGAATAATTATTTAAGAAGTTAATGGCATAATCGTAATAATATAAAGTTAAGAATATTTAATTTAATCTATGGTGATAGAATAAATTAAATAGCTTAATATTTATTATTTAATATTTTAGAAATATTAAATATAAATTAATAAGAGGAGTCTTATTAATATTATTACAATTATTATTATTTTAATTTCTAAAATTTAATATAAGTACTCTCATTTATTCCTAATTGGATTAGGAAGGAAAATTAGTTAAAGGAGTTTAATTAATTATCCCTAATAAGATTAGGGAGCTTAATTAATTAAAAGAATTTAATTAATTAAATAAAATCCAATTCCTTAATTGTTAAGATGGGTTGCCCACATCTATAAATAAGAGGAGTCTTATTATGGGTGTTATGGGTTGTTGACTTTAACAAAGTACGAAATAATTTCAAGTTATTGGGAGTATGCCTTTTCTATAGAGATAGAAAACTAGGGTTAGCAATAACACCCATCTTCTTGAATTTTATTCTTCCTTGGTGGATCACCTCTAGAGGCCAAACACATGGGTGGCTAACGTTGATCAAAGGAAGGAACCAAACCCGGTGGATTCAAGATTGAACGCGAAAGGATTTGGAGGTGAACTTGTACCTGAGGAAGCTCGATCTTCAAGGGTATGATTTTATTCTTTATCTTTTCGTTTAATTAATAATTGTGCATAAAGGGTGATCCGGGTATATGGTTTGTAAATTTTTTAAACTCTGATTTTACACGCTTCCGCTTAATTTATGCAATTTGATTGCGTTTAAGAATATTACAAACCTAACAGTGGCATCAGAGCCAAATCTTTATGCGAATTATTAATTGTTATAATTTAATATCTATATTGATATGTGTTTAGAACAATTTAATTGGGCATAATTTTATTGTATAAAATTTAATAAAAAAAAAAAAAAAAAAAAAAAGGCCGCCGTATATTAATCAATTCGGATTCCTTTTTGCTGAAAATGGACGAGTTGAACGAGTTGCTGTAAAGATTTAAAAGGGGCAGCACCTTTTAATTAAATGCTTTTGAGATGCACGGAAATCGAGAAATCAATGTCATGCAAATAAAAAAAAAAAGACTTGGGGGGGGGCAGATCATGGAAATAACCGGACTTGTTTTATGTAGTGCTTATATTTTTGATGCAAAGGGGCACGGTTTTCAAGGCCATAAAAACCAATGAAGCAACAATTTTTTGGACAAGGGGCAGTGCACGTTTTATATAATATATATATATATTGATTATTATATTATATATATATATATAATAGTTATATATATATATACTATATATATATATATATATTATTCTTAATTATTTTATAATTAAAATAAAATGTTAATTTTAATTTTAAAATAAAAGGTTTATTTTAATATTAAAATATAAAGTTTATTTTAATTTTAAAATTAGAATTTCATGCTAACTAATTAGAGTTGGAATTGGATTCCATGATAACTAATTGGAGTTGAAATTGTATTCCAAATTTCCTTAAATAAAGGAGTTTATTTAAATATGAAATAAGATTTCATATTATTCAAAATAAAGGAGTTTATTTGTGAATAGGAAAGAATATCCGTGTTTCCTTTAATAAATTTTTTTTTACATGGAATTGGATTCCATAATTAATTAAAATAAAAGAGTTTATTTTAATTAAAGATTTTTTTTTATACATGGAATTAGATTCCATAATTAATTAAAATAAAGGAGTTTATTTTGATTAAAGATTTTGATTAAAATAAAATAGTTTATTTTATTCAAAATAGGATAAATTAAAATAAAATAGTTTTATTTTGATTTAAATTTGGATTTAAATAAAGGAGTTTATTTTTATTCAAAAATAGATTTTATACTAACTAAATTTTGCCCATTAAATGATATCAATATATATATTAAATGCTTATTATTCATGAGATGAATGTTATTTATTGATGCATATGGTGATGTATATGATAATAAATGGGATTGATTATGGACTATCAATTAATATGATTGGATTTTATTTTAGTTGGATGCATGAATGTATGGGTTTTATTAAATGGGGTTCTGCGTACCTCGTGCCTTCTAATTTTTTCTTAATGTAAATTCTATCTCCTCCTATGTACTTCCCTCGATCACGATCAAGGTTTCTATTTATTTTAAATAGTTTTGTAATAGGAATAGTTAGAATTAATTTTGAAAAATTGGAGATCAAGGACAAGAAGCGCTTGAAGACCCGTTTGTAATGGAGCCCCAGTTTAAATGTAATAGTTATATTTAAATATTATTTCTTGCACCCCTAGGGTTTGACCTTTTTTTGTTCACTTGGTGGCTCTAGTGAACCAAACTAGAATAAAAGTCCATAATCAATCCAGTAGAATATAGTATTCTATATGTACATGCTTATACTATATATATTATATATTATGTAAACATGCTTCGCATGTTCATTAATATGACGCGTATTTTATATATATATATGTGCATGCTGCTGCTAAAACAAGATGAGACAAATTAATAACAAACCCGTCTAATTTTTATATTAAGTCCTAAGCGCTCAAAGATATTTGGAATATCGAACGTCAGCTTTCTAGCATGATAAAATTAATAGAGTATTAAATATTTAATATGAGTTTGTTGTGTCACCACAAGGCAAGTATTAAGTATTTAAGATGTTAATTTATCACATTTGATGCTTATAAAGAAAATTGAACAATATTGTTTTGTTGTGTCACCACAAGGATGATATTTTTCTTTTTGAATATATGGAGTGCTAGGTCCTGACTTAACTTGGATAATTTTGATTCTGATGTGCCACCACTTGATCAAAATAATCTAAGAGGCAAAATACAAGGAGTTGCATAGTTGATGTAATTGACAAAAGTTGTCTACCTATTTATTTATATATGGTTTGTTGTGTCACCACAAGGCTATATACATTTGAAATGGGATCCTTATTCTCACTAGCAAATCTTTAATTAGATTTTGTCGAACTATATAAGTGAGGTAATATAGTTTGAAGAAAATAGTGGGAGATACCAATTTAAAACAAGACCTAAATTATTTTGGTAATTAATAAAAGAATGTATGTTAAAATGTTGTTAATTACAAATTCATTTACGTAATTTTACAATGTATAAAATTACTATCATCATGCGAAGCATATTAGATGCTAAATTAACCGCAATCAATTAAACGGATTGGTTAAGGAATTTGAGAATAGTTCTCATAGTGAAAAAGCTATCTTATGTCCTTAATACGCCTATCCTCGCAATGGTTGCGCATAATGCCTCGAGGAAGAGATTGCTACTTTTAGAAAGTGGCAAGATGATGCACAATTGGCTCAATGCATCATGTTCAGATCCATGAATAACGAGCTTCAAATACAAGATGAAACTATGGATGCTTCTACTATATTCCTGAACATCAAGTAGTTGATGGTGAGGAAAGTAGGACTGATAGATATCAGATATCTAAGGAGCTCTTCCGATCTAGAATGGCCAATGACACAATAGTACAGACAAAAAGTTCTTAAAATAATCAATTTGATTGATCAATTAGGACATCTGGTTTTGTCATGGATGGAGAGTTGAGCCAAGATTTGATCTTGCACTCACTCCCGGACTCCTTTCACAATTGTTGTGAATTTTTCATATGAACAAGCTAGATATCGCCTCACGATTTGCTTAACATATTGAAAAATGTTGAGAGTCACTTTCCAACCAAGAAAGATCAAGTCTTACCGGTAGGGCCAAAGGATCTTCTCGAAAAGAAGAACGATTCAAAGAAGGTAAATAGAAAGGCATAAACAAAGGATAATAAGAACAAAACGATACGGATAGCAAAGGAGCTTGCTTCCACCGCAATAAGCCCGACACACCGGAAAGAAATCATGAGAAGCATCTTGCGAGGCTAACCAAAAGAAGCTTAGTGAAGTTTCAATTACAAATATAATTTTGTTCATAATTTAAAATAAATTTTTCTTTAAGTCAAGGTTCTACTTGGGTATTGATACCGACTTTGGTTATCATAAATATAGATTTATGAAGGGACCAAATGTAAGTAGAAAGCTAAACAAATATAAGTAATCCTATGTGCGGAAAATGAAGCAAAGGTTGCCGCATTAGCTATAGAAACTTATAGTTTAAAGATCGCCTACTGAGCAAATCTATTAAGTCAATAAGTTGTTATTGTATTCCAATTCTTGTTAGAAACATTATTTCCGCTTTTATTGTTGGACAATAAAATTTTTGGTATTATAATTAAGAACAATTGTTGTTCTATTTATAATAATAATGTTTTGTATAGAATCGAATATTACTTAATAAATTTTGTATACTGACTTACATGAAAATAAATTTGCATATTGAACAAATTAGTATAAGAAAAGGAGATGATCATTCAAAGAGTTGAATGTGTGTATTTGTCGAATACAAGTGTGAATTATTTGAAAGGTTCAAAGAATTGTAAGTGAAACAAATTGACAAAGTTTTAAGATTCTTTGATTAGATCAAGGAATAAATACTTGTGCAATAAGTTTCTAGATCATCTCAAATGGTTTTCTCATAATGGACACATCCTGATACGCAATAATTGATTGATGTATCTGAATGAAAAATTGTACCTTGTTGGACATGATGCGGTCCATAATGATTTTACCGACATTCCAAAGATCCTTCTAGGATCATGTCCTAGAAATGGTCAGATATCTCACGAAAATGGTAACCTCAAAATCCGGCCCCAAGACTCCATAAAAGTTATAGATAGGGAGGATTCCTAATCTTAAGTATGTTAAGATAAGGGGTTGTCCAACTTATGTGAAAAGGTTTCAAAGGATAAGCTTGGGACAAAATTTGTCATGTATGATTTGTGGGACATCCTAAAGTAAGTTTAGGGCATATGTTCTATAATCCTACATAGCAAAAAGGTGTTTATTATGAAACACCGCCTTCTAAGATAAATGTGTTTATCATTAAAAGGGGCTAGTGGGAGGATAATAGATCTTGAAGAGTTCAAGAACCACAAAATACTATAAGTCAAATAAGAGGAACCTATAGATAGACCTATTGTACCACAAACCTAATCGTAAATGAATAGTATCAAAGATACCTACGAGGTATGGATTCATCATGGATGATGATGATGAGGTACACATCATAGAAGATGATGATCCAGTTACATACGATGAGGTAAGAGTTCAAGTGTGTACAAAAGGGTCAGTGGGAGCGTCGTGAAATTTCTAGTATTACATGTTGATATACTACGGATAAGGAATGACATACCAATGCTACAATCAGTAAAGATAAAGTTGTCTAAACATTCCTCCATGAATGATTTGGAAGAGTATCTTAATTGGGGATATAAATCTATATAGATAGATTTAAGAGGATGCTCGACTTAACCCAAGGAACGATATTCATTTGATGCTAAAGTCGTTTAGCATGGCAAACTCCAAGAGATGTCTCATGTCGATGAGCTATGGAGTGTATCTCTTTAATGGTCCCCACAGACTCACGAAAAGAGAGGTCGCATGAATGACGATCATGTATGCAATGAAATATACGAGACCCGATGTCGATCGGTCATATTCTCGAGAAGATCACCGTAAGACGTTGAAAAACATCTTAAAGTTCTTAACCCAAGACTAAGGATGTGAGCATACATGGTGGGTCCGAATTAAAAACTAGAGGGCTTAATGCACTCAAGTTTTTCGGATGCACTAAGACGATCGAAAAATCCACTTTAAGGTAAAGTGTTACCTTGAATAATGGTGCGCAGTTGAATTGAAAGGTTCCAAACAAAGAAAGAGTTGCCGGGTTTAGTGATAAAGACAAAGTATATAGCTATAAATGAAGTCGCAAGTTGATTGTTTGGATTAAAAGTTCATTACGTAACTAGAATAGTTCCCAAGTCTCATCTTGGATCTAAACATGTGTTGTGGCACTTTCATTTGATTATTAGAATCATTGAAAGATGGGAAATCACTATAGAGATAGTGGACTCTCAAGAACAACATTACATATCCATTAACTAAAGCTTATCCAACAAAGGGGATAATCGTCACTTAGAGAAGAAGAGTATAAGATACCATGACGATTGGCTTTAGTGCAAGTGGGAGATTGAAAGTAGTATGCACACAAGCCAATCATGTTTGATGATAAAGCATATACTTTGTAACAATATTATTCATTTATTAATAAAAAGTATTAATTTATTAAAGGCTTTTAATTATCTACATGATGCTGTTTTATAATATGTGATAAACCCATAGTTTTAAGCAATGCTTTTAGAATAATGATGATGATCATTCTAATGAGATCTAAATTCTTTGAAAGCTTAAAACTAAAATAGTTCCCAATCGTTGGATTACTAAATTGGGGATTAGTGAATCCGGATAGATTGGTACATACGTTGCTTGCTCATTGGATGAGGATGATTGATCTCATGATCATTTGTGTGGAGACACTAAAGCAAGTATGTAGGTGCTTATTAGAGAATAAGTTCATTTGAACGTGGCTCGCTAAGGAATACCTAATGGAGTTTTATTTTCCGTCAATAGGAATTCCTCAGAGTGATAGTAGTACAAGTAATCCTTGGACTTGAGATCATCATAGTATCTTGTGTATGATGAGTTATACTTTGACTTATTCCTTAAGACCCTTAGGGTATATTAAAGGGTATGCTTGGGTATAATAAGTTGTATGGAGATAATGTATGATCAATAAAGAATCTACCATTTCTAATAAAAGAAGAGAAATGTCCTATGTGATTCGATAAATGACAACCAAAGAGTCCTTGGCCAAGGCGTAATGAAATTAGAAAGGAGTTTCTAATTTGCATTATTTGAGTCAGTGCATTAAAGGATCGAAATACATATAATTAAATAAAATAAGACTTGACAAGAATTCCATGTCTTATATTTAATTGGGACATTGTATGGTGGAAGGATTGAATTATGCGGTAACTATTTACTCAAAGGTTCTTTTATGATTAATGTTGAAATCTATATTATCCGGAAAGTCGCTGATCGCTAGGGAGGCTTATCCCTATTGTAGAATAAATATTATTTAAATAAATTAACTGCTTAATTTATTTATTTAAATAAGATTAGAATTGTTCTAATTGATTTATTCACAACCTTTAATATGGAGAACCTAAAGGGTCACACCATAAAAGGAAGAATAATTATTTAAGAAGTTAATGGCATAATCGTAATAATATAGTTAAGTATATTTAATTTAATCTATGGTGATAGAATAAATTAAATAGCTTAATATTTATTATTTAATATTTTAGAAATATTAAATATAAATTAATAAGAGGAGTCTTATTAATATTATTACAATTATTATTATTTTAATTTCTAAAAGAGTTTAGGAATTAATTTAATATAAGTACTCTAATTTATTCCTAATAGGATTAGGAGGGAAAATTAGTTAAAGGAGTTTAATTAATTATCCCTAATATGATTAGGGAGCCCATTTATTTAAAAGAGTTTAATTAAATAAATAATACCTTATTTTAATTAAATAGGGTTACTTGATATCTTTATAAGAGGAGTCTAATATTAGATATCAAATATATGTGATTCCAATTGTTGGAGAGTACGCTCTTTTTCTATGAGAGATAGAAAAAAACTAAGGTTTTTGCCAAATACCCATCCTCTTGAATCTTTCTTCTTCCTTGGTGGATCACCTCTAGAGACCAAACACTTGGGTGGCTAACGTTGATCAAAGGAAGGAACCAAACCCGGTGGATTCAAGTTAAACGCAAAAAGATTGGAGGTGAACTTGTACCCGAGGAAGCTCAAATCTTCAAGGGTATGATTCTTGTTCTTTCTTTTTCATTTAATTAATAATTGTGCATAAAAGGATAATCTGGTTATATGGTTTGTAAAATTTTAAAACTCAGATTTTTTTTCATGCTTCCGCTTAATTTGTGCAATTTGATTACGTCCAAGAATATTACAAACCCAACACATACCTCATCTTCATCCTCTATGACAAATTCATACATATCAGGTATCTTTGGTACCCTTCTAAATTTAGGAATAGGGTGTGGTACAGAAGGTATCTCTACTTGGACAAATTTATCCATTTGACCTGTAGTGGTTTGTGGTTCTTGAATTTCTTCAAGATCTATTTTTCTCCCACTGGCCCCTTCAAGAATAAACTCCTTTTCCAAGAAGGCTGCATGTTTGGCAACAAACACCTTTTACTCAGTAGAATTGTAAAAATAGTATCCTAAGCTTTCTTTAGGATATCCAACAAATGTACATTTATCAGATCTCATCCAAAGCTTATCATTTTGAAACCTTTTAACATAAGATGGACATCCCCAAATCTTATCATGCTCTAGACTGGGTTTCCTTCCTATCCACATCTCATATGGAGTCTTACGGACTGATTTCGAGGGAACCTTATTTATTAGATATGTAGCCCTTTCTAGGGCATATCCCTAGAATGACACCGAAAGATCAGTAAAACTCATCATGGAACGAACCATGTCCAACAGTGTTTGATTTCTCCTTTCAGATACACCATTCAACTATGGTGTTCCTGGTGGAGTTCATTGTGAGATTATACCATTTATTTTGAGATAATTAAGAAACTCACTGCTTAAGTATTCACCTTCTAGATCTGATCGAAGAATCTTAATACTCTTGCCAGTTTGCTTCTCTACTTCACTTCTGAACTCCTTGAACTTTTCAAATGATTTAGATTTGTATTTCATTAAATACACATATCCAAATCTTGAGTGATCATCAGTGAATGTAATAAAATAAGAATACCCACCTCGTGCACTTGTTATCATAGGTCCACATACATCTGTGTGAACCAACGCTAACAACTCTGTAACTCTTTCTCCTTTTCCACTGAAAGGAGATTTAGTCATTTTTCCCATGAGACAAGATTCACACGTTGGAAATGATTCATAATCTGATAGCTCTAGGAGCCCATCTTTATGCAACTTGGATAATCTTGTTTCATTAATATTACCAAGTCTACAGTGCCACATATAGGTATAATTAACATCATCTCTTTTCCTTTTATTAGTTTGTTCGATTTGAAGAATATTTTCATACAAGTTAAGTATATAAAGTCCATTTTGCAAATTACCAACACCATGTAAAACATTATTATTATAAATAGAATAACTATTGTTCTTTATTATAATGTCAAAACCATCCATATCCAATACAGAAATTGAAATAATGTTTCTAATAAGTGATGGAAAAAATAACAATGATTTAATCGAATGGACTTGCCCATAGGAAGTGCTAAACAATAAGTTCCTACAACTAATGCAACAACCTTTGCTCCATTTCGCACTCGTAGGACAACCTCATCCTTGCTCAGTTTTCTACTTCTGACCAGTCCCTGCATATTATTAAATATGTGAGAACCACAGCTGGTATCCAATACCCAAGTAGAAGATTACTTTCAAAAAAATTAATTTCAATCATAAACAAACCTTGATTAGGATTTGAAGCTTCTCCAAGCTTCTTCTACTTTTGTTCTGCAAGGTACTCCTTGTAGTTCCTCTTCTACTGACCCGGCTTGTTGCAATGGAAGCAAATTCCTTTGCTAGCTGGATTAGGTTTATTTTGATCCTTCACTTTTTCTTTACCCTTAGCCTTCTTGGATTTCATCTTTTTTAGAAGATAGTTTGGGCCTCTTCCTTTTCTTGGAATAATCATCCACTATTAAGACATGGTCCTTCTTGGATGAGAAATGACCTTCAACAGTTTTGAACATGTTAAGTAATTAAGGAAAGTTGACATCTGACTTATTCATGTGAAAATTAATAACAAATTGTTAGAAGGTGTCCGGGAATGACTGCAAGACTAAATCTTGACTTAACTCCCCATCCATGATAAACCCAAGCTGTCCAAGACATTCAATCAAATAGATCATCTTTAGGACATGAGTCTCAACAGTAGTGCCCTCGGTCATCCGAGATTGGAAGAGCTCCTTAGATAGTAGTATAGTAGAAGCATCCATGGTTTCAAGCTGACGCTGAAGCTCGTTACTCATGGATGCGATCATGATGCATTGAGCCACTGATGCATCATTTTGCCACTGTTTAAAAGTAGCAATCTCTTCCTCAGAGGTTGTTTCTTTAACTTTTGCAAGGACGGGCAAATTTAGGACATAAGAAATCTTTTTCAAAGAAGGAGAACAATTCTCGATTCCTTAACCAAATTCAGAAGTTCAATCTGTCACTTTGTTAAGATCAAGTATGCTACGTCCTGAAATTAGTTAATATGACATTTTCAAATTTCTGTATGTAAAAAACAACATTTTTAGCAAACATTCATTTAATTAATTACCAAAATAAATTAGGTCATATTTTAAATCGGTATCTCCCACTATTTTCTTCAAACTATATTACCCTCATTGTATAGTTTGGCAATATCTAATTAAAGATATACTAGTGAAAATAAGGATCCCATTTCAAATGTATATAGCCTTGTGTGTGTATAACACACTATATATAAATAAATAGGTAAACAACTCTTGTCAATTGCATCATCATGTAACTCATATTTTGCCTCTTAAATCATAATAGTCAAGTGTGTGCACATCCGAACTAAAATTATTTAAGTTAAGTCAGACCCAACATTTCCATATAAATGAAGATAAAACTACAGCCCTTGTGTGTGAGATCCAAAATTTTATGAATAAAGATTTAAATTTCTCGAAATGTTTTTTTGAATATTATGGTGTGGATTTGATATAATGTTATAGTTGTGGGTAATATTTATAAATTTTGTAAAGTAAGCAAGTTGTTATATAATATTCGATTGGTCGGGGAATATTCGTTTTAACAAGGAATATCCGTACGATGACACAATCATTGGTGGACCCCACAATGGAAGTAGTGTCGTAATTAGAAAATGACAAAATTATCATTTTATAAAAATAACGCCGAAAGTGTTACCGTTAAAACTATTGAACTACCCGGTAGTAAAAGTATAGTAATACGCATGGTTGCATAGTAGCATACGGTATTGATTATTGATGCTTACATAAGAAGTCACTCAGTTATACTCAATTATTGCTGCAATAATTGCTGCATCATATCTCTCATATTATTAATTCAATTATTGTCACAATATCATCTGTATAATATGTTATATTATTAAATCAATAATTGAGATGACAAAGTTATTCATATTATTATTTGTAATATTGACAATGTCTAGAAGTTCTGTCAAGGAGAAGTTTGGTCACCTAATTGCGCGCCAATAAGGAGAAATCCTTATCGAAAAGCCCCCTCTTTCCTGGGAATGATCTGGTTGTTAAATATTGTGAATTATAATATTAATGATGAATAAGTTTGTGTTGATTAAAGATAAAATTGATAGTTCCATTGTGTTAAAATTATTAGTGTTAGTGAAAATCGACATTTATTTCGATAATAATTAATGTCTAGAGGTTATATTGACCAATCGGGTAATTAACCGGATAAATAACCAATTAATTTCTATTAATTGACATGATTATAACTCTTTATTCACATTGATGTACTATTGATTCACATTCTTGTACTATTAGGGGAGGTGGTGCAAGTTTGATAATACTTGCAGGACTAAATTAAAAATAAAGGAAAAGAGGAAGGTATTATTCTGTACTATTTCGAGCCCCAAAACGTGCAATTATTGAAACTATATTTTCCTATAAATAGAAGCTCATTCTTCCTTCATTTCTCACCAATTCACTAAAGCTATAGAGCAATTATTATAGAGAGAAATTATAGAGAGAAAGAAGAAGAGAAGTCTGCTACCTCACTATTCCAGTATCCAGTCTTCTTTTGAGGTAAAGGGTATTATTTCTTTCGTATTCATGAAGAGAGCTTCTGTTATTCCATTCTTTATTATTATGTTGGAATAACATGTCTATGTGAAGTACCGCATACATGGTGAAATTCTTCTATTATTCCATTCTTTATTATTATGTTGGAATAACCTGTCTATGCGAAGTACCGCATACATGGTGAATTTTTTTTATTATTCCATTCTTTATTATTATGTTGGAATAACCTGTCTATGCGGAGTACCGCATACATGATAAAATTCTTCTGTTATTCCATTATTTATTATTCTGTTGGAATATCTTGTCTGTGCGGATTACGCATGACCTGGTTCCATTCTTTATTATTTTGTTGGAATATCATGTCTGCATTATTACGCATTTAACTCGGTTTCATTATTTATTATTCTTTGGGAATAACCTTTCTCATGCGGCCTATCGCATGCCTCGTGAATTCTTCTCATATTCCATTCTTTATTATTCTGCTGGGAATAATCATGCATGCATGCGGCCTATCGCATGCCTCGATGAATTCTTTTTTTTTATTCCATTCTTTATTATTCGGTGGAATAACTCATCTCACGTGACTACCAGTATACATGGTGAATGACCTTTCAGATTCATTCTTTATTAAATTATGGAAATGATCATCTACGTGGATTACTGCATGGCGGATGAAAATCCATTTCAGCGCTTCAGATATTCTATTATACTCGTATGAGATATCATTTCTTTTGTACTCGTCATGAAATATCATTTTATTTGGTATTTTATTTACGAGTTACTATTTACGGGTTATTATTCACCCAGTTACTATTTACTCTAGTATTATTCACTCGTGTATTCGGGGCACTTTTCGTGTCAGAGAACTATTCACGAGTTACTATTCACCCAAATTACTATTCACCTGAATATTATTCACTCAGGTATTTGGGGTACTTTTCATGTCGGGGTACTATTCACGAGGTACTATTCCCGAAGTACTATTCACAGGGTACTATTCACGGGGTACTATTTACCAGAAAAATATATTTCTTTTCTATCCAAATTATTTTTGGTACATGAATATTATTCTTGAATTTTACTCTACAAAACAGTATCATGTTGACAATTTGGACATTATTGATTTCTGGATAAATTAAATTATAAATCTTTAAAATTTATCCTTGAACTTGTTTTATTGAATTATTATGTCATTGTCATCATCCTCATACTTATATTGTGATTAAAGTCATCTTTGGCTTACGTGCATAGATGGACTTGGTATGATTATGACCAGGGATTATTCGGTATAATCATGACCGTAATGTAACGAATGATGTGATAAAAGTTCTCATTGGCTTGTAGTTCATTGATGGATAGTTGTTGGTATGATTATGACCAGGGATAATTCGGTATAATCATGACCATTGATGATTACATAAATATCCTTGGCCGTGGTGCATGGATGATTCGATTTTATTTACTAACCTGAGTCTCAGCGATAAAGTTGATGAAAAACTTTCTAAATCATAGAAGATATTAGATTTTATGCTCTACTTGACTCTTCTAATGGATTACTTATTCCGCTACAGTTGTTGATCTAAAACTTGTTGTCTATTGTATTCTATCGGTTGTTATACTGTTGAAGGCTAAGGATAATTTATTATGCATTATCTTACTCATAATATTTCTTATTGGGCTAGTTGAGCTCACCCTTTTTTTCACTATTCTCTGGTGAAATGAGAATATAGTCGGGACTTAGCCTCGGGAACCATTGATGGTCCAGATGGTTGTTTTAGTAGTCCTCACTATTCTATAAAATAGTGTGATAATAATTATAATGAGGACTCCATTGAGTGTGGATATTGTCTAGATGACAATATTCTTATTGAAACTCTTAGATTATGTTTTGTCGATTTTTTACGATAACAGATAATTAAGTTGTATTTGGATTATGTACCATGTGAGACCCCAGATTTTATCAATAAAGATTTAAATTTTGTCAAAATAATTTTTATATTTATGGTGTGAATTTGAGATAATATTATAGTTGTGGGTAATATTTATAAATTTTACAAAGTATGCAAGTGGTTATATTATATTCGATTGGCTTCTGTGAATATTCGATTTAGCGAGGAATATTCGTGACAAATGGCTCAATCATCAGTGGACCTCATAATGTAATTATTGTCTGGATTGAGAAAACGACAAAAATATTTTATTGAAATAACGGCGGAAGTTTTACCGGTAGTTACCGCTCAACTACTCAGAGTAAAAGTACAAAGAATACGTGTGGTTGCGTAGTAGCACACTGTATTGATTATCGATGCTTATGTGAGAAGTCACTCGGTTTGATTCCATTATCACGATTAATAATATGAATTATTATAACGATAATGACGCTTTGTTTTATTCAGTATTATTAACGTAATAAAATAGAAACATCTTTTATATAAAATAGAATACTTTATTAAAGTTATTCTATAAATAGAATATATTATATTTTATTATGCATAGTGTTGCATAGTGTTTTGCATAGTGTTTTGCATAGTATTGCATAGTGTTTGCATAGTAAAATGTTTTTATATAAATAGAATATATTATATTTTATTTAAAAGATTTTTCTTTAAATATGGACCGTCGATTAAAGTAAATCAATCTGGACCGTTCATGGATTAGTTACTACGCATTCCATTTTCCTATAAATAGAAGCTCATTCCTTCATTATTTTCTTACTTAATTCATTGAAACTCTAGAGAGAAAAATTATAGAGAGAAGCTATAAAGAGAAAATTATAGAAAGAAGAAGAGTATTTTGCTACTTCACTATTTCTATATTCAGTTCTTTTTACTGGTAGGGTGTTATTCTTTCTTCTTGAAGAGAACTTCATTATTCCATTAATTATTATTCATTGGAATAACTCAGAAAAGTGGCATACCCTATACATAACCTCGTATACGCCAGATACCCTATACTTGGTGAAATCCTTATGTTATTCCGCTTGCTTATTATTCTCATGGAATAACTCAGATATGCGGTTTACCCTATACTTGGTGACATTCTTCTATTATTCTGCTGGAACATCCTGTCTGTGTGTTTTACACCGGACCGGTTCCGCTTTTTATTATTCTGCTGGAACATCCTCGCTCGTGTTTTACACCGGACCGGTTCCGCTTTATCATTCTGCTGAATATCTTATCACGTGTGTTTTACACCGGATCTCGTTCCATCTTTATTATTCTCGTTGGAACATCCTGCTTGCGTGTGAATTTCACCGACCGGTTCCGTTATTATTATTCTGTTGAATAACTCGCCTATAAATACCGCATGCATGGTGATTTCTTTTGTTATTCCATTCTTTATTATACCCAAATAAGTTAAAACTTTGACTTCTATACTCCATGAAATTAGTAGAATATCCTTGATATTTGCGTTTCATCCAATATCTTTTCATGGAAATATTCTTCCCATCATTCTTGAATTTTACTCACGTAAACAAAGATCATGTTGACAATTTGGACGTTAATAATTCATGGATTAAATAATTCTTGAACTTGTTTTATTGAATTACTATGTCATTGTCATCATCCTCATGTTATATTATGTTATCTTTGGCTTACGTGCATAGATAAACTTAGTATGATTATGATCGTGGATCATTCTTTATAATCACGACTTGATATAAATGATGTGACAAAAGTCCTCGGTGGCTCAGTAATGCGATGATGGATAGTTTTTGGTATGATTATGACCGGGGTGATTCTAGTATAGTCATGACCATTGATAATTTGATGAAAATCCTTGAATCGTGGTACGTGGATGATTAGATGTGGTGGTTTATTTATTGTCGAGTCTCAAATATATAAAATTGATGAAAACCTTTAAAACCTAAAAGATAGTAGACTTTATTCTCTACTTGACTCTTTTAATGGATTGCTTATTCCGTTGCAGCTTAACCCGGTTGTCTATTGTATTTTATCGGTTTAACATCATTGAAGGCTAATGATAATTTATTCGCATTATCTTAGTCATAATATTTCTTCTCGGGCTAGTTGAGCTCACCCTTTCTTTCACTTTGTTCTCTTCGTGAAATGTGAACATAGTTTGACGACGAGTCAGGAACGTAAGTAATGGTCCGTAGGATAGCATTAGTAGTCCTCACTATTCTCGTGAAATAGTGTGATAATAGTTGTAATGAGGACTCCTTTTGAGTTTGTATAATATCTAGTAGACAATATTTGTATTCAAACTCACGCTTTATGTCGTAGATTGTACACGGCGCTTATATTAGTAAGTCGATTTTGAATTTATGTACCATGTAAGTGGCGACCCAAGATGGGTGACGATACCCTAATTTTGGGGCGCCACAAGGTTGGTATCGAGCTTAGGATATGATCCTGGCTAAGATGTGAGATAAGAACTAGGAGGAGAGACGGAAATTCCTTCGCTAGTATGACCTACCTAAGTTTATTTGGTATTTAATTGGTTCAATTCGTAATATAGGATAATTTGTTACATGTCAATTAACCCTTGTTTTGTGACAATGTTTGAGAATGGCATCCGAAAATGCCGAAATAAGCAATGAAGCACATGAGAGTGTTGATTCACCAAAAAAAAAGGTAACGACCAACAACACGATAATAATCATATTGGTGGCAACGCTTATCGTAACAATGATAACCATCGTGGGGAAATTATCATGCTAAGAATGGTAACCACTTCAATTGGGTAATCATGGCAAAGATAATAGAAGTGGAAATTTCAAGAAGAGAAGGTCATTTAGCTCGATTTTGTCGATATAGTGAAGTCAAGTCCAAATGGGATAGTGGCACCAAAGGCGACATGCATAAAACAAAGCTCGGTGGTTTCAGTGGAAGAGCGTTTTTCGTGACTTCTCAAAAGTGGGTAACCCAAACGGGTTAGCACGGGTTAGTTAATTATAAATTCTTGCGAAGTCTATACCTTATTAGATACTTTGCTCTACCCATTATTTTATCTCTCTTGCTTATGCGTTCAATCGTTTAAATTTAACTTCAAGAAGTTAAACTTTGACTTATTGGTTGAAACTTCGTTAAGTAGGAGCCTTCATTATCGCTACTATTTTTAAATCTTGTTTAATTCAAATAAACACTTTCACGATCTTATCTCTTTGAAAATACTTGCCTTTGAGGTAATTTTGAAAACGATTGATTAACTACTCATTATTCTTTTTGTAAGGTTGTTAGCTTTCATATTCCTAACCAACCTCATTATACTGAATTCAAAGTAACCAAATCCTAAAGTTAATCAACATTATATCAAGTCATAAGTAAAGAGCCCGAACCTTTCGTTGTTGACTTCCTTATGTGGAATGCAATCGGAAGCTTTATTTAGAGAGGCGACATCGTGAATGAAGATGGCAAGTTGATAGGTATCATTGTGAGGTGCCATCCAGTGTTAAGGGATAGAAGTCACAGCTTAGTATTAATGTGACGACTTATCCAAGTCTTGGACGAGAGTAATGATTTTGAATGATATTTCTATCATTAATAAATTTCTTTGATTCTTGAAGACTTCCTAGCCTACCCTAGAACGTAAAATCAAATTTTGTATTGACCCCAATATAAAAACCCATTTCTTAAACCCTCAAATATTTCTTCAACTAAAATGAATAGCTTTACGTGGTTTATGATGAAAGTCATAATAAAAGCATTGGACTAATGAAAATCATGGGTATATGAAGTATTAGTAAGTGTTATGATGAGTTATGTGGTTATTATGTGAAAACATGAAAGTTTCTTAGAAATCACAAAGGGTTGAAAATCAGATTTTGGTGAAAACGTAATATGAAATTCAATTGACCATATCTCCTATTATATTTTGAATTTTTGAGTGTGGTCAAGTCCTAGAGTTAGATCTATGAGTTACCTAACTAATCCAAGTGGAATTACTGGAAAAGGTGTTGTAGATTTTTGTGTGGACTGATTTTAGCAAAGGAGGCCAAAGCTATAAATTTCGAAAATGCTACTGCCCAGAAACTTTAAGGGACTGTTTCGGCCACTTAAATTATGAGAAAAATTCTAGCCTTTTGGGACAAGAAGGTATATGGTATAAATTACCTCCTGTCCAAAAATGAGCTCATTCTGACTTAAAATGAGCAAGTTATGACTATTTCAATATTTAGGTTTTTCCGACGAAAAACGCTATAAGCAGAGTTCTATAACTCCGATGACCATAAAATTTAAACTAGAAGCTCACGTTAACATGTGTAAGGTCCTGCCAAGATTTAGGAATTTTTGGAGTTAAACTTGAGGTAGCTAATTTCTTAAGGAATTAATTAGAAATTAATTTTTGAAAAATAGTAAATGAATTTTAAAAATTCGAGAAAATATATTTTTCATTATGGGACTATATTATGCTAAATCCCAGAAAAGAAATATTTTTGGGACTAATTTGGTATTTTTCATGAAAATAGTTTAGTTACTTAACATATGAGTTAAATATGTTATGTGAAGTAACAAAAGTTGAAAATAGGATTTTATGGCTAGAAATCCTATATAGAGTATATGCATATTTTTTTTGATGAGGGATTTGATAATTGGTGATGATATTTTATGAGTATGACATTT
This sequence comes from Panax quinquefolius, assembly GCA_020205615.1. Classification (NCBI taxonomy): domain Eukaryota; kingdom Viridiplantae; phylum Streptophyta; class Magnoliopsida; order Apiales; family Araliaceae; genus Panax; species Panax quinquefolius. The sequence continues at coordinate 386,766 of JAINUW010000499.1, read as the reverse complement.
TGAATGATTAAATGCATTATATGGTAAAGCGTAAACAATTAAGATAAATTGTTTATAAATTTAAGAAGTGATTAAAATATTGTTATAATATTAATGATATTAGATTATGAGATTATTAAGTGATTGAAAACATGGGGATATTCTTGAATCCTCGGATAAATTATATTATAAATGTTTAATATTTATCCTTTATCTCATTTGATTGATTCTTTATATCATTATCCTCACGCTTATATTATGTTGAAAGTCATCTGTGTAGCTGAAGTAGTGCATAGATGGACTTGGTATGATTATGACCAGTGGATTGTTCTAAGATAATCATAACTCAGTAATTGAAAACACAATTATCTTTGGTCAGTAGTGCATGGATAATTTGTGGTCGTGATACTAATGAATATCCTCGGCCAGTAGTGCAGGGGATGATTCGATGATATGGATTAATTATTGAAATGAGTCTCAAAGAATGAAATATTAATTCATGGATGTGGTAAAAGTCATCTTTAGTCAGTAGTGCATTGATAGACTTGGTATGATTATGACCACGGATTATTCTAATAATCATGATCAGATTGAAAACACGAATATCCTTTGCCAAGAAGGTACGGATAATTCGTGGTTGTGATACTATTAAGCTGAGTCTCAGCATTATTGGTTTTACAGTTGTATATCTTTAGCCTGTAGTGCAAAGATGAATAGTTAATGAATAGCTTTGGCAGATTTCGAAGATGAATTTAATATTTTCAAGGTATCCTCATCTCTTTATCATATCAGGTACGTACCCTAATTTCGAGGGCGAAATTCCATAAGGAGGGGAGATTGTGAGACCCCAGATTTTATCAATAAAGATTTAAATTTTGTCAAAATAATTTTTTATATTATGGTGTGAATTTGAGATAATATTATAGTTGTGGGTAATATTTATAAATTTTGCAAAGTATGCAAGTGGTTATATTATATTCGATTGGTCGGGGAATATTCGATTTAGCAGGGAATATTCGCATAACTACTCAATCATCAGTGGACCCCACAATGTAATTATTGTTTGATTGAGAAAACGACAAAAATATTTTATCAAATAACTATGGAAGTTTTACCGTAAGTTACCGTTGAACTACTTCGTAGTAAAAGTACAATGAATACGTGTGGTTGCATAAGTAGACACTCGGTATTGATTATTGATGCTTATGTGAGAAGTCACTCGGTTTGATTCCATTATTGTCGATTAATAATATGAATTATTATAACGATAATGACGCTTTGTTTTATTCAGTATTATTAACGTAATAAAATGTAAACATCTTTTATATAAAATAGAATACTTTATTAAAGTTATTCTATAAATAGAATATATTATATTTTATTATGCATAGTGTTGCATAGTGTTTTGCATAGTATTGCATAGTGTTTGCATAGTAAAATGTTTTTATATAAATAGAATATATTATATTTTATTTAAAAGATTTTTCTTTAAATATGGCCGTCACCGATTAAAGTAAATCAATCTGGACCGCTCATGGATTAGTTACTATGCATTCCATTTTCCTATAAATAGAAGCTCATTCCTTCATTATTTTCTTACTTAATTCATTGAAACTCTGAGAGAGAAATTATAGAGAGAAGCTATAAAGAGAAAATTATAGAAAGAAGAAGAAGAGTATTCGCTACTTCACTATTTCTATATTCAGCTTCTTTTACTAAGGGTGTTATTCTTTCTTCTTGAAGAGAACTTCATTATTCCATTCATTATTATTCTGCTGAAATAACTCGTAAAAGTGGCATACCCTATACATAACTTTGTGATACGCCAGATACCCTATACTTGGTGAAATCTTTATGTTATTCCGTTGCTTATTATTCTGCTGGAATAACTCAGATATGCGGGTTTACCCTATACTTGGTGACATTCTTCTATTATTCTCATTGGAACATCCTCGTCATGTGTTTTACACCCACCGGTTCCGCTTTTTATTATTCTCGCTGGAACATCCTGTCATGCATGTTTTTTTACACCGACCGGTTCCGCTTTATCATTCTCGCTGAATATCCTATCTCGTGTGTTTTACACCGGATCCGGTTCCATCTTTATTATTCTGTTGGAACATCCCGCTTGCCGTGTGAATTTCACCCGACCGGTTCCGTTATTATTATTCTCGTTGAATAACTCTGCCTACATCTGCACCGCATGCACGGTGATTTCTTTTGTTATTCCATTCTTTATTATACCCAAATGGTTAAAACTTTGACTTCTATACTCCATGAAATTAGTAGAATATCCTTGATATTTGCGTTTCATCCAGTATCTTTTCATGGAAATATTCTTCTGATCATTCTTGAATTTTACTCTACGAAACAGTATCATGTTGACAATTTGGACGTTAATAATTCATGGATTAAATAATTCTTGAACTTGTTTTATTGAATTACTATGTCATTGTCATCATCCTCATGTTATATTATGTTATCTTTGGCTTACGTGCATAGATGAACTTAGTATGTTTATGATCGTGGATCATTCAAAGATAATCATGACTTGATATAAATGATGTGACAAAAGTCCTCAGTGGCCTGTAATGCAGTGATGGATAGTTTTTGGTATGATTATGACCAAGGGTGATTCGGTATAGTCATGACCATTGATAATTTGATGAAAATCCTTGACCGCGGGTACAGGATGATTAGATGTGGTGGTTTATTTATTAAGTCGAGTCTCAAATGATAAAAATTGATGAAAACCTTTTAAAACCTAAAAGATAGTAGACTTTATTCTCTACTTGACTCTTTTAATGGATTGCTTATTCACCTGCAGCTTAAACCGGTTGTCTATTGTATTTTATCGCTTTTAACACTTGTTGAAGGCTAATGATAATTTATTCTCGCATTATCTTAGTCATAATATTTCTTCTTGGGCTAGTTGAGCTCACTCTTTCTTTCACCGTGTTCTCTTCGTGAAATGTGAACATAGTCGACGAAGTCTGGGAACGTAAGTAATGGTCCGTGAGGATAGCATTAGTAGTCCTCACTATTCTCGTGAAATAGTGTGATAATAGTTGTAATGAGGACTCCTTTTGAGTTTGTATAATATCTAGTAGACAATATTTGTATTCAAACTCACGCTTTATGTCGTATTGTACACGACAGTTATATTAGTAAGTCGTATTTGAATTTATGTACCATGTAAGTGGCGACCCAAGATGGGTGACGTATACCTAATTTTGGGGGCGTCACACCATGTATCTGGCGACTTGGAATGGGTGATGTATACCTGTTTTGGGGGCGTCACAGTTGGTATCAAAGCTTAGGGATATGATCCCTGGCTGAGATGTGAGACACGAATTTGGAGGGGAGAGACGGGGAATTCCTTTGCTAGTATGACCTTCCTAAGTTTATTTGGTATTTAATTGGTCGGTCAGAGTATAGGGATAATATGTGATATGATAATTAACCCTTATTTTGTGGCAGTGTTTGAAAATGGCAGCTGAAAATGTTAACAATGGAGTGAATGAGACACCTTTAATCACTAACCAGGTTAATGTGATGTCAGATGAAAAAGAAATTAGAGATATCTACGTGGTGAGTGAAGAACTAATAGTTACACTCGAGCTAGTTGCAGAGGTAGCAGCTGAGAGCGAGGAAGAAGAGGAAGAAGAGGAACCTGAGGAGAATTTATTAGAAGAATTTTATGATCGAAATTTATAATTACAAAATTGTATTCATGAGTTAGAAGAGCAGGCTGAAGAACGACAGGCGGTCATGGAGCAAAGAGATGTATTAATTCAAAATTTTGTTACCCGACGTGCGATGCTTGAATAGAAGCACTCTTTGGCAGAGTATAAGATATTAGAGCTAAAATCTGAGAATGCTATGATCAAAGTTCTGATGAAAGAAGAAATAACTGAACGAATGAGAATAGATGATGCATGGGTAAAAGCCGCACGACGCGTAGATAATGTAGAAAAAGACGTCCGATCTAATAAGGCCAAAATAGATGAAATGGATTTTGCTTTTTGGACAACAATTGGGAGAATCCAACATCAAATTTGGAATTACCCTATGCAGAGCGGTCAACCCCAATTCGATACGGATCGGAGAGTAATGATTTGAATCATGGATCAGGAATGTGACGAAGCAATTAAGGGTGGAATGTACTGTATAGCAAAGTCAAATTCGATAGTTTAAGTGAGAGCGTTTTTCGAGAAACCCAAACGAAGTTATTACGGGTAAGTTAATTATAAACTCTTGTGAAGTCTATACCTTATTCGATACCAGTTCTATCCACTCTTTTATTTCTCCTACTTGCGCTCAATGTTTAAATTTGACTCCAGAGAAATTAGACTTTGATTTATCTGTTGAAACTCTGTTAGGAGAAACCTTCGTAACCTCCACTATTTATAAATCTTGTTTGATTCAAATCGACACTTTCACGTAACCTGTCGATCTTATCTCTATGAAAATACTTGCCTTTGATGTGATTTTAGAAATCGATTGGTTAACTACTTATCATGCTTTTCGTAAGGTTATTAGCTTTCATATTCTTAACCAACCTATCATGCGAATTCAAGTAACCAAACCCTAAAGTCAACACTGTCATATCAAGCCATATGTAAAGAGTCCCGATCCTTTCGTTGTTGACTTCCTTGTGTGGAATGTACCGAAGCCAGAATTTCTGTAGGCGACGTCGTGAATGACGATATCAAGTTGATAGGTATCAATGTGACGTACTATCCAAGTCTTGGATGAGAATCACAGTTTTGAATGACATTTCTATTGTTAATAAATTTCCTAATGTATTCTCTGAAGACTTCCTAGCCTACCCAGAGCGTGAAATCGAATTTTATATTGACCCCAGTACAAAACCCATTTCTAAAACCCTTAAATAATTCTTCACCTAGAACGAACGTATTATGCGCCAAAGATATTGGCTCGAGCATTTGAAGATTACGACTATACCATTCAATATCATTGTGGAAGAGCGAACGTGGTAGCTGACGTGTTGAATAGAAGATCGTATGCGTTTACGAGTGCGATGTTATTAACACAAAAACCCATTTCGTATAACTTAAAAATGATGAAGATAGAGTTAAAGACTTTAGGGACCCACGTGAAGATAACAAATATACGATTAGAATCGACTTTAATCGATAAAGTTAAAGCCGCTCAAGCTACATACTCAGAGTTGATGAATATGAAGAAGAAGGTTCAAGAGGGCGTTATTCTAGAAACAAGAATCGACGAAGAGAGGAAATCTCAACCCTCGATTTAATTGGCCCATTTGAAATCCTCGATCAAGTAGAAACTGTGGCCTATAGACTCGTTTTACCGCCAAGTATGTCGCGTGTTCATAACATTTTTCACGTATCGATGTTACGTAACTATGTTGACGACCCGAACAACATTGTTGAATTAGAACTAGATGAGATAGCAAAATATTTAACGTATGATGAGATACATGTTAAAATCTTGGATAAGAAGGATCATATTCGACACTCAAAGGTTATACCTCAAGAGTTAGAATCTGAAATGAAGTCAAGGTATCCTCATCTCTTCGGCATACCAGGTACGTATATAAATTTTGAGGGCGAAATTTCATAAGGAGGGGAGATTATGAGACCCCAAATTTTATGAATAAAGATTTAAATTTCTCGAAATATTTTTTTGAATATTATGGTGTGGATTTGATATAATGTTATAGTTGTGGGTAATATTTATAAATTTTTCAAAGTAAACAAGTTGTTATATAATATTCGATTGGTCGGGGAATATTCGTTTTAACAGGGAATATCTGTACGACGACACAATCATTGGTGGACCCCACAATGGAAGTAATGTCGTAGTTAGAAAACGACAGAATTATCATTTTATAAAAATAACGATGAAAGTGTTACCGTTAAAACTGTTGAACTACTCGGTAGTAAAAGTACAGTAATACGCATGGTTGCATAATAGCACACAGTATTGATTATTGATGCTTACGTAAAAAGTCACTCAGTTATACTCAATTATTGCTACAATAATTGTTGCATCATATCTCTCATATTATTGATTCAATTATTGTCACAGTATCATCTGTATAATATGTTATATTATTAAATCAATAACTGAGATGACAAAATTATTCATATTATTATTTGTAATATTGACAATGTCTAGAAGTTCTGTCAAGAAGAGGTTTGGTCACCTAATTGTGCGCCAATAAGGAGAAATCCTTATCGAAAAGCCTCCTCTTTCTTGGGAACGACTTGGTTATTAAATATTGTGAATTATAATATTAATGATGGATAAGTTCGTGTTGATTAAAGATGAAATTTATAGTTCCATTGTGTTGGAATTATTAGTGTTAGTGAAAATCAACATTTATTTCGATAATAATTGATGTATGGAGGTTATATTGACCAATCGGGTAATTAACCGGATAAATGACCAATTAATTGCTATTAATTCACATGATTATAACTATTTGTTCACATGTGTGTACTATTGATTCACATTCTTGCACTATTAGGGGAGGTGGTGCAAGTTTGATAATACTTGCAGGACTAAATTAAAAATAAAGGAAAAGAGGAAGGTATTATTCTGTAATATTTCGAGCCCCATAACGTGCAATTATTGAAACTATATTTTCCTATAAATAGAAGCTCATTCTTCCTTCATTTCTCACCAATTCACTATAGCTATAGAGCAATTATTATAGAGAGAAATTATAGAGAGAAAGAAGAAGAAAAGTCTGCTACCTCACTATTCAAGTATCTAGTCTACTTTTGAGGTAAGGGGTATTATTTCTTTCGCATTCATGAAGAGAGCTTCTGTTATTCCATTCTTTATTATTATGTTAGAATAACCTATCTATGCGAAGTACCGCATACATGGTAAAATTCTTCTATTATTCCATTCTTTATTATTATGTTGGAATAACCTGTCTATGTGAAGTACCGCATACATGGTGAAATTCTTCTGTTATTCCATTCTCTATTATTATGTTGGAATAACCTGTCTATGCGAAGTACCGCATATATGGTGAAATTCTTCTATTATTCCATTATTTATTATTCTGTTGGAATATCCTGTCTATGCGGATTACGCATGACCTGGTTCCATTCTTTATTATTCTGTTGGAATATCATGTCTGAGCGTATTACGCATAACCTGGTTCTATTATTTATTATTCTGTTGGGAAAATACTGTCTGTGCGGTCTATTGCATGCTTGGTGAATTCTTATGTTATTCTATTTTTTATTATTTTGTTGGAAATAACCTGTCTATGCGGTCTATCGCATGCCTGGTGAATTCTTTTGTTATTTCATTCTTTATTATTCTATTGGAATAACCTGTGTACGCGGACTACCGCATCCATGGTGAATGACCTTTCATATTCATTCTTTATTAAATTGTGGAAATGATCTGTCTACGTGGATTACCACATAGCGGATGAAAATCCATTTGCAGTTTCGTATATTCTATTATACTCGTATGAGATATCATTTCTTTTGTACTCATCATGAAATATCATTTTATTTGGTATTTTATTTACGAGTTACTATTCACTCTAGTATTATTCACTCAGGTATTTGGGGCACTTTTTGTGTTGGAGTACTATTCATGAGTTACTATTCATGAGTTACTATTCACCCAAATTACTATTCACCTGAATATTATTCACTTGGGTATTTGGGGTACTTTTCATGTCGGGGTACTATTCATGAGGTACTATTCCCGAAGTACTATTCACAGGGTACTATTCACGGGGTACTATTTACCCGAAAAATATATTTCTTTTCTGTCCAAATTATTTTTGGTACATGAATATTATTCTTGAATTTTACTCTACAAAATAGTATCATGTTGACAATTTGGACGTTATTGATTTCTGGATAAATTAAATTATAAATCTTTAAAATTAATCCTTAAACTTGTTTTATTGAATTATTATGTCATTGTAATCATCCTCATGCTTATATTGTGATTAAAGTCATCTTTGGCTTACGTGCATAGATGGACTTGGTAGGATTATGACTAGGGATTATTCGGTATAATCATGATCGTAATGTAACGAATGATGTGGTAAAAGTCCTCATTAGCCTGTAGTTCATTGATGGACAGTTGTTGGTATGATTATGACCAGGGATTATTTGGTATAATCATGACCATTGATGATTACATGAATATCCTTGGCCGTGGTGCAGGGATGAATCGATTTTATTTATTGTCGAGTCTCAAATGATAAAGTTGATGAAAAACTTTCTAAATCATAGAAGATAGTAGATTTTATGCTCTACTTGACTCTTCTAATGGATTGCTTATTCCGCTGCAGTTGTTGATCTAAAACTTGTTGTCTATTGTATTCTATCAGTTGTTATACTGTTGAAGGCTAAGGATAATTTATTCTGCATTATCTTACTCATAATATTTCTTATTGGGCTAGTTGAGCTCACCCTTTTTTTCACTATTCTATTTAGGAAATGAGAATATAGCTGGGATGAGTCAGGGAACGGATTGACGATCCAGATGGTTGTTTTAGTAGTCCTCACTATTCTATAAAATAGTGTGATAATAATTGTAATGAGGACTCCATTGAGTGTGGATATTGTCTAGATGACAATATTCTTATTGAAACTCTTAGATTATGTTTTGTCGTATTTTACACGATAGTTGTATAATTAAGTTGTATTTGGATTATGTACCATGTATCTGGCGACTCAGAATGGGTGATGTATACCTGTTTTGGGGGCGTCACATTATGTGTGCACAACAAAGCAGTAATGTTCAATTCCTTATAAACATCATATGTAATAAAAATAACATCTCAAATATTTAATACTTGCCTTGTGTTTGCACAACAAACTCATATTAAATATTCAATGCTCTATTGTTTTTATAATGCTAGAAGGTGACGTTCGATATTCCAAATATCTGTGAATGTTACAACTTAATATAATTTCATTGAGGGGTTTGTTATTATTAGTCTCATCTTGTTTAGCGCGCATGCACACATATATTTAAAATACGTGTCATATTATTAAACATGTGAAGCATGTTTGCATAATAATATATATATATATATATATATATACTAGCATGCACATATAGAATACTATATTCTACTCGGATTGATTATGGACTTTTTTTTCTAGTTTGGTTCACAAAGCCACCAAGTGAACCAAAAGGTCAAACACTAGGGTGCAAGAATTAATATTTAAACATAACTATTATATTTAAACCCGGGCTCCATTACAAACGGGTCTTCAAGCGCTCATTGTTCCTTGATCTCCAGTTCTTCGTGAAATTCTAGCTAATCATATTACATAAACTATTTAATATAAATTGAAACCTTGATCAATAGTCAAAGGGAAGTACATAGGAGAGAGATAGAATTTATAACAAGAAGAAAACCAAAAAAGACGAGGTACTTATACCCCATTTAATAAAATCCATAGACGAGGTACGCATACCCCATTTAATAAAATCCATAAATTCAAGCATCCATCCAAAATAAAATTCAATCACATTAGTCATAGTCCATGATCAATCATGTGACACCCCCAAACCCAGGTACTTCATTCCCACAGGATTTGGTGTTCACTTAATCAAACGTTCATATCTAACTACCCAATCACAATCAAATTGAATAATGAAAACCTTTCCCATTAAAGGGTTACATAATAAAAATCTCCCAGGTTATCTAACCTTTAAATACAATCATTCAAATACGGAATTAAAATTATTACATAACACCATTATTAAGAAGTCTAAGATCATCACAATAATAAAAGTACAAATCAGCATCACTTGTACAATTTTCCCTTTCCTTTGCTAGTTGAAGGTTCATCTACCTTCTCCACTTTAGCTGCAATGAGTTTATAAATATGCAAGAGTGAGCAAAACAATTGCTCACTGGATAAAATAATGAATCAACAGAAGAATAACAATAATAACTGCCAATGAATATGCTTGTCAAAACTAGATAGTACTCTAACAATGATAATCAAGAACTGAAATCCAAAGTATGGAATAAACATAACTGAGGGTCATAAGACCATGAACTATGTCCACAGTTGCGAGTAATCTTTCAACTCCAACTTTAACAGTCATAAGACTATAAGGACTCCTCGTACTTAGGGGGATCAGCCCTTTGTACCATGTCTTGTGCACAAACATTTAACGATACACATAAGTTACCCCTAATAATAGGGTTGTTCATCTCAGTATTTAGAGTACAAGTCCACACCAAAGTGAGTTTGGTTTGGAAACATTTCAGGGTAATTTGGAATTCAACGAACATCAACTAAGGATTAGTTGAATAAAACCAATAATGTCATACTATAGAATAATTGTAATTGAATAAACATGGTAAATTAAAGTCATGCTTTAGGAATAATCTAATAGCATACAACTTGAGTAACTATAACACACCTTGATTGAACAACATTAAGTCAAGGTTATTTAGAATTGAATACTAAGCATGCATAGAAATATGAACAATAAAACTATTCAAATATATCTGGGCATGCTAAACAACAAGTTAAATACAAGAATAACTTGTTCAATATCAAAAATCAAAGTTTAAAAACCTTGCATTATTATATTGGAATCAATAATTGATTCAACAAGTTAATGGATTAGAAAACTTGCATCATTTATAAGGTAATCGAAATTGGAAACAATAATTGCTTCAATAAGAAAATAGATTAGAGAACTTGCCTTGCTCGTGGGCTAAGTCGAACAATTCAAATCACAATATCCTATAAACATATGTCATCATGACATAATTAGTCACTACCACTTTACAAACTTAACTAACTACATTCATCCTGTAGGTTTGATTATTTAATCACATAATCAAGTTATAACACAAGTTAATCATTGATAACATGCTTATTCATAATATAGAAATACTGAAATTAACATTTTACAGTCCTACTATTATCCCATAACAATTCCTTCAAATTTCGAGTACAAAAAGTACATTGTCGCACCATTCTCGCTTAACTTCATACGCAAGGCTTTCCACGCTTTATAATTGTGTACGTACGACGTTAGGCGCGAGAGTTAAGTTACTGAAACCGTATTGCAAGCACAATTGAACTATTGGGCGCAAGATCATGCGGCAGTTAAATCGACCTTTCAACGACAAATTTTCTAAGAATAAGATGAACAAAAGCCAATTTTGGCCTAAAAGTTCCTTTCTAATGTACTTAATTAGCATGTAATTCCTATAGAGACTTCACATAAACATAGTTTAAAGATTGTAAACATGTTTCTACTCATAAAACAAAGATAAACAACGAATTTAATAAATACAATTTCACCGCTTTTTGATAAAACTCACTTTTTAATTTTTTTTGATGAAAATAAACATCGTGATTTTGTTTTTCAACCAAAACAGCTTAATTCAAAACACTTTATCAAAGTTTATACATACTCTATCACATTCAATAATTAATTTATCAACTAAACAACAAATAAACCCTTAATTTCTACCTTAAACCAAACAATATATATATACACAAAAACTCTCTCAGAAAAATAGTTTTTCTTCATAACCATATACATAATATAAATTCATGGACTATTCTCAATTATAGCTTAAGAAAATAGTTTAACAACACTAGATTATCATATAAAATCACATACATAACAAATAATTTATCCACACACAAGGATTTTACAAAGAATTAGGGAAGAGAAAAAAAACTAAACTTTTAAAACTGAAAAAAATAGGATGATACCTTGAAGAAGATGATGATACTATCTCTTTGATTGTCAAGCTTTTCTCCTCTTCACTCCCAATTCTCTAGGATTCTCTCACTTTTCTTCTTCTTCTCTTCTTTTTCTTCCTCTGAGTTTTTCTTTTCTTCTCTCTTACCTCTCTCCTCTATTCTTACGTCTTAGAATATAACGCATATAGGATATAATATATATTATATAATATAATACTAACTTAACTGACATCAGTTATTTTTATTTTGAAAACCAAAAGCCATAAGGCTTGTTTGGCTAACCACTAAAAAAAATAATCAATTAACCCTTATGCCATGTTTGGTAAAACACAATTAGATTAAAGACTTAATAGGCATTAAGCCTTGATTGGCAAAACTGAATTAAAACTCCTTTAAGTTATTTTAATAACTCCTTTATAAAAAGATAATTTGTCACACTTTTATTTAATTACTCTAACACATAAATCAATACCACAAAATTATAATTTTCTATATAATTATAACTTTATTTAATCAACTAACACATCCTTTTAATTATAAATTCAAATAAAAAGAATAATAATTCAATTAATCAAAACTCTCTAACTTAATAATTAAATTAAATTAGCATATAATAATTAATTTCCTTAATTATTTATTTAACAAATAATTAACAATTATTCAACAATGAACACATCCATTAAATACTTAAATAATTCAATAAATATTTAATATAACAGCTAAAAAAAATTCGGAATGTTACAAATCCCATTTACTATAATACATATCAACATATGCATCAATAAATAATATTCATCTCATGAATAATAAATCTATTCCATATATGCATTAATATCGATTAATGAGCAAACATTTGCTAAACATTAGTTTTGAAACAAAATAAACTCTTTTATTTTAATCAAAAACTAAATCCAAATTAAACTCTTTAAATTTAGCAAATCTGAAATCATATTTCATAAAAATAAACATCTTTATTTTAATTTTTTATCAATTAAACAAACCATTTATTTAATTAAAGAAAAACAAAAGTTTTTCAGATTCTGCCTAATATTTAAATAAATAATATTTATTCTACAATAAGGATGAGCCTCCTCAGCGATCAATGACTTTCTAGATAATATAGATTTCAACATTAATCATAAAAGAACATTTGAGTAAATAGTTACCGTACAATTCAATCCTTCCACCATATAATGTCCCAATTAAATATAAGACATGAAATTATTGTCAAGTCTTATTTTATTTAATTATATGTATTTCAATCCCAAATGCACAACTCCAAATGAATGCAAATTAGAAACATCTTTCTAATTTTATTCCACCTTGGCCAAGGATTCATGGGTTGTCATTTATCGAATCACATAGGACATATCTCTTCTTTTACTAGAAGTGGTAGATTATTTATTGATCATTCATTATCTCCATATATAACTCATTTTACTCAAGCATACCATTTGATATACTCTAAGGGTCTTAAGAATAAGTCAAAGTATAAATCATTATATACAAGATAATGTGATGATCTCAATTCTAAGGATCACTTGTACTACTATTACTTCATGAATCCCTATTGACAAGCAAGTAAAACTTCATTAGATATTCCTTAGCGAGTCACGTTCAGTGAACTTATTCTCCAATAAGCACCTACATACTTGCTTTAGTGTCTCCACATAAATGATCATGAGATCAATCATCCTTATCTAATGAGCAAGCAACGTACGCACCAATCTATCCAGATTCACTAATACCCTTTTTAGTAATCCATTGATTGAGAACATTTTAGTTTTTAAGCTATCTAAGAATTTAGATCTCATTAGCATTGTAACAATCCAAAAATTTTATATGTAATTTAAAATATTTATTGAATTAAATAAATATTTTAGTTTATTTGTTTATTGTTAAATAAATACTTAATTGATTTGATTATTTATTAGTTAAATAAATAATTCATGGATTGTGGTGGTGGACTAATTTAATTTGGTGTAATTTATTAATTAAATTAATGTTTGTAATTTTGTGATTTGGAATTTTAATTTAATGAGTGATTAAATTAAATAAATTGTTAAATTTATCATCATATTACATAATGGTAATATTCTAATTTAATTTAATAATTAAATTATAGAGTTATTAATTTGTTAGATAAAAATTATAATTGATATTGAAATTATAAGTTTATAATTATTTGATTCATGAAGCAATTTGGTTTATGTGTCTATATGATGTAATAAGTTGATGTTAGCTTTAGTTAAATTTGAATATTTGAATTTAACTAAATAAAGTCCCACCATTAAACCATATAGTAAATGATTTATTAAAATAAATTAAAAGAGGTTTAATGTAGTTTTTCCAAACAAGGCTTAGGGCTTGTTAATATTTATTTTTATCTTTATTTTTCCAAACAACCTAAGTGACTTTTGAATTTTAAAAAAAAGACTAACTGACAAAGAATTAAGAAGGGGTATTATATGTTTTGTCAGTTTTTATATTACGTAATAATATATATTATATGTATATATCAGTTTTATAAGTTACGTATAGTATAGAGGGATAAAAGAAGAAAAACAAAGAAAGAAAAGAGAAAGTTTGAGAGAAATTGAGAAGTCTGTGAGTTGAAGGAAGGAATTTGAGAAATCAAAGAAGCTAGCTAATCATCTTTGTTGGTTAAACAAGAATTTAAAGGTAGTAATCCAATTTTTAGTTATTTGCTTATGTTCTTCATTGAAAAAGTTATTTTATTTCTCTGTAAATTGATTTTTTATGATAATTATCAAATATATGGCTTGCATATGTTAATTTGTTTGCATAATCTGTTTCTATATGTTTTGTATATGATTAGAAGAAATCATGTTTACAGGGAAATACATTTATATATATGATATGGCTTATTTCAGAACCAAAATTTGTGTTCAATTCATATAATAATGTGTAAATTGGTTTTTAATTGTGAAAATACATGAAGAAACGAAAACAAAGTAATTTAAACATATTATTTTGGTGTAATAACGAATTTTCAGTGATTACTTTTGCTAATGATGTCTAAAAATGGAGTTTTTGCAAAAATATGAAATTTAAAGGATTTAATTCTATTGTTGTTGTTGTTTTGATGTTTTAAATCAATATATACATGTTGGGTAACATTTATATGAAGTTTATATGATTTGGGTGTATTAAATTTGTTGTTTAAATAGTGAAATTAGTGAGTTTGGGTTTGATTAGAGTCAAAAAATAGTCTGCGTAGTTTCTGTCTGTACACCAACGCAACTATGCTGGTGTCAAACGCAGAAATGGCGCAGCTATCCCAAGGCTTTAAGCAGTGCAGCTGCGCTAGAGCCAGAACATAGACAATGTTGAGATGTTATTTGTTTAATCATTTAAACTTAGTCTAATCTAGTTTAAAGTTCATGACAATCTATTAGGCTTATATCAAGGTATTATAACAGATTGTTCATGTGTGATTGATGATTTTAAGTTGTGAAAATTTATAAATTATACTTTTAAGCTATTATTGTAAATCTTTATTATAATTAATGAAGTTGAATCATTGACTAAGAATGAACTTTAGATTGGTTAAGTTTTATCGATTTAAGAAATTAGAATTCAAGTCGGGTTGACAAGTTATATAATAGTGGAAGTTGAATCTATGAGATTGATATTATGTGGCTAAAGTTGTGTTACTATGTTAATGGAATCTTTAGGGTGTTCGAGAAGCGTGAGTTATAATTGTGTAGCTAACACACGAGGCAAGTCTTCTATCCCTACTCATACATTACGCAAGTTTCTTGAATCTATTATTCAGTTGAGCAAGTTTCCGAACACAAATCTTTATTTGAGCTTATCCTACCTTGTTGATAATTTTGCAAATTTTTTAATATATTTTGTTTATAAATTATGCAAGTTCTCGAATTCTATAGAGCAAAATTCTTAATTCTGTTTCCTTATTGGAAAGTGTAACCTTGGCTTACCATTTTTGTTCAAGCAAGGTTGATTATATCTTTTCAATGCTTTGAACTTTATTCTTAAAGCATGACTTTGATGTAGTACAATATTCATTTATGGTTCATAACTACTTTGTATTACGTTGCTGACGAACCTTTGCATTGTCATTACACCTTTGATTCAACTAATCCTTAGTTGATGTTCGTTGAACTCTAAATTACCCTTGAAACTTATCCAAACCAAACTTACTTTAGTACGGACTTATATGTTAAAACTTTGATGAACAACCCTATTATATGGGATTATTTACGCGGAAGCTTTTAGATGTTTGTGCACAATACATGGTACGAATGACCAATCACCCTAAGTACGGAAGTCCCTATATTCTAATGATTGTTAAGGTTTAAGTTGAAACAAATACTTATAAACTTGGACATAGTTCATGGTCTTGTGATCCTCAGATGATTTTCAGTATCAATTCTTGATTATCGATATTAAGAAATGTTATTCAATTCAATTGAGTTTATTCATTGCCAGTTATTGTGTCCTTTCAAATGAGCATTTGTTTTGCTCACTCTTGCATATATATATATATATATATATATATATATATATATATATATATATATATATATATAACCATTGCAGCTAAAGTTGAGAAGGTTGACGAGCCAACCACTAGCAAAGGAAAAGGGAAGATGAACAAGTGTTGAAGACTTGATAATTGTTGACAATTATGTTTTCAGACTTAATTTTTAAATTATGAGATGTAACTAATTATTTTTCCGCATTTGAGTAATGTTTAAAGGTTAGATAACCTGGGATTTATTGATTATGTTATGTAACCATTTTATGGGAAGATTTATTGATTAAATTTTATTAAATTTGGGTAGTTAGAAATGACTGTTTGGACAGTGAACACTAAATTCTATGGAAATGAAGTACCCGGATTTGGAGGTTTCACAAGCATGATCTTATCATGATTTTAAAATCATTACTTAAAACTATGGGTTTATCACATATTATTAAAATAGCACCATTTAGATAATAAAATGCCTTTAATAAATAATATTTTTATTAATAAATGAATAAGATTGTTTACAAAGTATATGCTTTATCATCATACATGATTGGCTTGTATGCATAATACTTTCAGAAGGAACAGGGTCCACAATAGGAACATCCTCCTCCTCATCCATGACATTCGACCTATCAATCCGCATAAGGCGAATCACTAGCTTAGTCAACCAGCGATGTTGTCGGGCTCTCCTCCTCATCCATGGCATTCGACCTATCAATCCGCATAAGGCGAATCACTGGCTTAGTCAACCAGTGATGTTGTCAGGCTCTCCCCCTCACAACTCTGGAGGCCCTACGAGAGCTAATCGACTGGTTTGGATCCATAATCTGAACAAAGTCTCCAAATCAACTCAAAAAGAGTGAGGTAAGTTTCAAACTTAAAACTTATTGAAGTTAAATCATTGCTTCCTATCTGGTTTAAATCCTAAAGCATGCATTGTGTTAACATACATCCACAGTAGAGTTAAAATTACATATTCTTTAACATCTTAGGCTCATGAATTTTTTTTGCCAGAGTCTCCTATGTAAAATGGACTATCCACATGCACATAGGCATGACTAGGTGGCCATTCAGTAGCACACCTACCCAAAATCATGAACATCTTATATGCATGAAAAACATCAAAATTAAATCCACCACAGTGGCCAAATTACCATGTGTGCTTTATTTGGAAACCTGTGCTCATTTGTTCTCAAATAGGATGAATAAACTAGCAAAAAAGGGTGCCAAATGATTGTCTCAAAAGTTTGTTTTTTTCATATCAACACTTTCAGCACGGTAAAACATGAGCATTTACTAAGTTGAATAAATTTTATCAAGTCATATAAGCATGCATATTCACTATATTGTGTTTAGAAGCATTCTATATGAAATATAATGTTCTAACGATCAAAACTTGAAAAGAAAACGTGTAAACGTTACCAGAGTAGTGCATAACATTTGTATAGTGACAGATTTTACAAAAAATAGCCCGAACTCAGTGGATCTGAAATGGAATTTTTGGATTTTCTATATGGTTCAACTTAAAAATGACTTATGAAAGAGAAAGAAAGAAGAAAATATACCCGATGGGAGCCGCGGATCTACATGTGGCCATCCAGGGTGGGTCCCACCCCCTTCGGCTTGATTAAATTTTAGTTACAATGGAGTTCTCAAAAGCTAAAAAGTCAAATAAGGGAAAAAGGTAGTACGTGATTGAGCGGAAAGGGCATGAAATATTGAATTTAGATACCAAACTTCTGATCTATATATAAGTCATTGGTATTTACTCGGATGTGGGGATCAGAGAGCCAATGATAGAGAATAGCCCTAGTCAAAACATCGGGAAGGTCCGATGTCAGGAACCATTGGTCTTAAATGCATCAAAACGTGTAGATTTGTTCAGGGGTATAATTCGTCAGAAAGATATCCCCAGTAGATATATCAAACATGTTTGGGAGTATAAACCATTGGCGATAACTCTAGCATAGCATCGGGAAAGATTCTGTGATGTAAGCCATTGAATACTACTTCAACGAAGTCAGAATGATTGATAGTGTAAACCGTTTCCAATAACTCCAGCGTAGCATCGGGAAAGATCCGGTAATGTAAGACGTTGAAAACTACTTCAACGAAGGTCAGAATGATTGACAGTATAAGCCATTAGTAATAACTCCAGCGTAGCATCGAGAAAGAGCCGGTGATGTAAGCCGTTGAAAATTACTTCAACGAAGGTCAGAATGATTGACAGTGTAAACCGTTGGCGACAACTCCAGCGTAGCATCGGGAAAGATCCAGTGATGTAAGCCGTTTAAAACTACTTCAACGAAGTCAGAATGATTAACAGTGTAAATCTTTGGCAATAACTCAAGTGTAGCATCGGGAAAGATCCAGTGATGTAAGGCGTTGAAAACTACTTCAACGAAGGTCAAAATGATTGACAATGTAAACTGTTGGCGATAACTGTGACAACCCAAATTTTTATAAGTTATTAAAATAGGAATTTAATAATTAAAATTCTTATTATGAGATATTTTGAGTTTGAGTATTTATATATACGTGCTATATATTTTGAAACATGTGATTTGGGTTGAAGAGAAATATATATTCATATATTGGGAAGTGAGGTTTAATAGTTAAGTTAACTATCAAGGAATTAAATGAATTTTGTAATTAATTTTAAATATTTATTGAATTAAATAAATATTTTAATTAATTTATTTATTGAGATAAATAAATAATTGATGAATTGTGGTGAATTAATTTAGTAACTAAATTGATTAGTATTAATTAAATTGAGTGATGATAATTTTATCAAGGATTTAATTTAAGGAAATAATTAAATTAAATCAATTGCTTAATATTTAAGAAAATAATTAAATTAAATGAATTGTTTAATTTAAAGGAAATAAATAAATTAAATAAAGTTATGTGTCTAATTTATTAATTAAATTAGATATATATAATTATTTATCATTCATAAATATAATTATAATAGAAATTATTTTAATTACCATTACAAGTTATTTAAATTAATTGAGCTAAAGTTATTTAATTAACTAAAGGAGTGACATGAAACTATATAATATAATATTATTTAAATAATTTAGTTTGGGGAAATTTTTGGTTAGCCAAACAAGGCCTTATGGCCTTTGGTTTTTTTTTTTCAACTGACATCTTTTATTTTTTTTTAAAACTGATGAGTACGTGGGATGAGGGAGGTCATTTATTTTTTTTCTACGCTTCTTATTTTCTTCTAAGGCTAGATTATAGAACTACAAGAGAGAAACACAGAGATTTGAGAGAGAGCTTGGTGAGAAGAATTACAGTGATTTTGAGAAGAAGGGCTTTTGGGGAAAAAGGATTACTCTCAATTTTGCTAGCCAACAATCAAAGAATAAGGTATAATCAATTCGAGTTTTTAACTCTTGTTTTCTTAAAATTTCTATTGATAGTGGATTAGATTGATACACATATATGTATCTATGATTTATAATCTGTTATCTATCATATGTAAGTGATATTTGATGATTAAAAACATGAAATTGGGTTGTAGTAGAAAGAGTTCATATAATAATGTTTATGTTGTTGGATATGACTTAGAAAGTACCAAATTTTGTGCCCTATATGTGTTGTAATCTGCAAATTGAAGTTAGAATATGTTTGTATGTGATGAAACGAAAATAACATAGTTTAAATCATGTCAATTGATTAAGAAACGAAGTTGTGGTGATCGAATTCGCTAGAGATGTTAAAACATGAAAATAGAGTATGAATATGTATTTTGGGTCAAATTTTAGGTTGGTTAATGTTTTTATAAATTGTTAGAATTCTAGTATGTTGTAGTTCTATGAATTACGAATCCATATAATCAAAAATGAACTAATTTGGATGTGTATAACTCAAGTTATAAAGATTAGTAGGAGAAAAAAGGGTCAAAAATCGCGAAGAACAAAGAGTTTCAGTCCTGTTTAATCAAGCAATTTATATGCCCTAAGTCATTTGGGGGCGCAACTGCGTTGTGGCCAAGGCTTAATTGGGCGCAGCTGAGCCCAAAGTATGTCAGGTGTGACTGCTTTGACCTATTTTAGTAAAATAGGCATAACTTCTTCATACGAACTCCAATTGAAGTGATTCAAGATGATTCGGAACGAGGTCGAACAGACCTACAACTTTGATTCTTTAAGATTTTCAAATTGAGGTCGGGAACAGTGGTCAAAGTTGTCATATTTGTGACTGATGTGTATTCGAAGGCAATCGGAGGGCGTCGGACATGCACATACACAAGTATAGTGATGTCGACGATAATAGATGTTGTTCTAAGTTATAGAACATGAATATTATGAAGTATAATGATGCTTAACATTAATAAATGATATATTAGATAATTTGAATACGCATACTAAGCACACACAAGAGAGACAAATTGGGCGTGTGACGAATAAACGTCGAAACGCCGTGATAAGTAACAATGAACGTAAAAAGTGTAATCCAATGATGGCAACCAAAGAAAGCTATCATCAAGATAAACATCAATAATCCCCAGTGAGTCACTCACAAAAAGAAAGGAACATCTTTCACGGAAATAAAGTCAGAAAACATATCTAAAGATAAAGAACATTGGTGACAGCTTCAACATAAAAATCCAATGGTCTCAGCCATAGAAAACCTCCATAGGAGGGATTTTGAAAACATCTCTACAACTTGTCATCGAATCAGTCTCAATAGCTCTAATAGACATTTCAAGATGTTGGCGACAACTCCAACGTAGCATCAGGAAAGATCCGGTGATGAAAAGCTTTGTAAACTACCGTTCCAGTAGACATCATTGATAATTCCATCCCTAGCAGAAATGGCGGGAGCAGACAGTCATCAAATTCAAGCCCAGTGATAACCTCGGGAGATCAAGACAAACCCAGGTGACAACCCCAGGATATCAAGTCAGACCTTTGAGACAACCCCGAGAGATCAAGTCAAACCTCGGTGATAACCTCGAGAGATCAAGTCAAGCCCCGATGACAACCCTAGGAGATCAAGTCAAACCCCCAAAACAAACCTGGGAGATCAAATCTAGACCCCGGTGATAACCCCGGGAGATCAAGTCAAACCTCAGAGACAACCCCTAGAGATCAAGTCAAGACCCTGGAGATAACCCCTGGAGATCAAGTCAAGACCCCGGTGATAACCCCGGGAGATAAAGTCAACCCCTAGTGCCAACCCCGGGATATCAAGTCAAACAATAAAAACCCAAAACCCTAATAAGACTCGGATATTTAAATTTAGTTATATTAATAAAATCTCTCTATTCTGAAAGTGTTATGTGTTAATATATACTCTGTTTAACAAATTTGGTCAAATAAATTTTTGTCCAAAAATTGATGTGCTTGACACCTCGTGCTTAAAATTTTTCTTCCAAAAATGGACTTTTCAATATATTTATTTTGACAAGCTACTTTGTCATGCTTACACTGATAAAACGCTTTGTCGTGCTTGTTAGGATTTGTGTAAAATCTAGGTTAGGAACCCTAGATTAGAAAACCTAACCTTAGATTACAAAGCCTTACCCTAATTTAGAAACCCTAACCCTAATTAGATGAACTAAACCCTAATTTGGTTATCCTAATACCTAATCATGATTATTAAACTTCAATTAGGTACTAATAAACAACATTAAACAACCCTAATCATTAAAAACAAAACCCTAATCAAGATTAGTGAGGATTAGGGCATAATTAAGCTACTAATCTAACCTAACTAGCTCACAAGTAGGTTAGGAGTCACCAATGCAAGTTCCTAGGCTGCACATGACAAGCTTGTAACTCCCAAGCACCAGTAGAGTCATTGGATCAGATATTTGTGGAGGCAAGTAGGTGAAAATGACATAAAAACCCTAACCTAGCAATTCTATAAATAGCA
Organism: Panax quinquefolius; assembly: GCA_020205615.1. Lineage (NCBI taxonomy): Eukaryota > Viridiplantae > Streptophyta > Magnoliopsida > Apiales > Araliaceae > Panax > Panax quinquefolius. The sequence goes on along the minus strand of JAINUW010000499.1, from coordinate 364,641 downwards.
ACCCAATTTCAGTTCAAACTAACGAAATTTCTAAGCCTAAACACTCATATATCATACCTCAACAAACCTTGGTGATAGGAACAACAGATTTAGAAGCCAGAAATCCAAAATTAAGCAATAAAGGTGCAAACCCTAATTCATAGCTAGATCTTTAATGCTTTGTTCAAATTATTGTTTAGATGTTTAGAATTATGTATTAGGATGTTAGAAAGTATTTTATGTTGATAGAACATGTTTTTATAATATCTAGATGTGACACCCCCAAATTCTAGTACTTCATTTCCACCAGATTTGGTGTTCACTTGATAAAAACATGCATATCTAACTACCCAAACATAATAAAGTTTAATAATAAACCTTCCCATTAAAAGGTTACATCAATAAATCCAACAAAATCTCTCACGTTATCTAACCTTTAATTACAAACATCATATGCGGAAAATTAAATAAATACATCATCAGATTTAAATAAAGTTCACAATATAATAGTCAACAGTTTTACAAGTCTTCAAAACTTGCTTATCTTCCCTTTCCCTCTACTAGTTATAGGTTCATCAACCTTCTCAACTTTAGCTGTAATGTTTATATAAGCAAGAGTGAGCAAACAAAGCTCACTTAAAAAGAAAATGAATAAATAACATATCAATTGCCAAATGAATAGGCTCAATAGAAAATGAATAAGGTATTTCATCAATATTAATAATCAGGAATAAAATCTAAAATATATAACTGAGGGTCAAAAGACCACAAACTATGTCCATAGTTATAAGTATTCTTTCAACTTAAACTTTAACAGTCATAAGACTATAAGGACTCCTCGTACTTAGGGGGATCAGCACTTCGTACAATATATTGTGCACAAACATTTTAACGCTATGCGTAAGTTATCCCCTATAATAGGGTTGTTCATCTCAGCATTTAGAATACGAGTCTGCACCCAAGTAAGTTTAGTTTGGATAAGTTTCAAAGTAATTTAGTGTTTACGAACATCAATTAAGGATTAGTTGAATAAAACTGTAATAACATTATGCTATGGAATAAGTCATAAGTGAATCAACATTGTATACTAAGGTCATGGTTTAGGAATAATCTAAGAGCATAAACATTGAATAACATAACATACCTTGCTTAAACAATATTAAGCTAAGGTTATTTAGAATTGAGTATTGAGCATGCATAGCAAATAGTAAATTGAACGACAAAACTTGTTCAATATCAGTGTATCAGAATTTAGAAACTTGCATGCTAAACAACAAGTTAAATATTAGAAAGACTGGCTCAATATCAAAAGGTAAGATTTAGGAACTTGCACAATATAAATAGAATTACAAAACTTGCACAAAGAAGTCTAGGTTTAGAAAACTTGCTCAAAGAAAGTTTAGAGTTAGGAAAACTTGCCTTGCATATGAGCTAAATCGTAACAATTCGATTCACAGTATCCTATACACATGTCATCATGACATAATTAGTTACTACCGATACTTTGTATACACATAAGTGTGTCTATTTCATGTATGGCTTGACTTTTAACCACATAATCAAATTACACAAGATAATTCGTTAACTACTAATAATATACTCATTCATAGCACTATAATACCACATTTAACAAAATCACATTTTTTTAACAATCATAATATTGCATCATATTAACTATTACAGACTTTGTGTACAAGAAAATAATTTTCTGGGCCTTACTTCTAACCTAAGTCTTTGCAGCATATACGGTTTGAATCGAGGTTCATATTGCACACATACTGTAGCCATGCACAGAAACAAGTTATCATTAGGTGTCATACATGCTGACTCTGGCGTTGAGGCGTGAATCGCAGTGCCGGGCCTACGTTATAAGGTCTGCGAAGAGTGAAAAGTGCGGCTCTGATTTTGGCGCTGAGGCGCCGAATTACAGAACCAACCACACGAAAAACAGAACAAAGCTATTATGACTATTTAACAACTAAATTAACACGTATAACTTATGCAATTTACACATAACCTTTACCCATCATACATATACTATTTTAAAATAATTGAACAACAACTCCAAAAATTCATGAATACCATGGTTTCAACCTAAAACTCCATTGTCGACATTGTTTGATAAAATTAAACACTGTAACCATGATTATACACCAAATTACCTCATTCGAAATACGTTTTCTCCATTTCTTAACATATTAACATATTCAAGGTTCAATTTATCTATTAGTTCACAATCACATATCAATTTTGGTACTCCTACAATTCATGTTCATACAATATATGTTCACTGTAAAAACTATTTTCTTTCTTTTAAACGTAATTTAGCTTTCAGTCACACACACACACACACACACACACACACACACACACACATATATATATATATATATATATATATATATTACAATTACCATTTCACATAATTTATTAACCAATCATAAAGAAATTTAGATTATAGACAATTTTGTAAAGAACTTTATACTACAATTAAGAGCATAGAGGCTTAGGAATTATGTTGTAAAACATATATATATATATATATATATCATATTAAGGTTATCGAAGAATACCTTCAATTGTTTAATATTCCTTGCCAATCACAGAAAAACTTTTAACTTCACTGACCTTTCTCCTCTCAACTCACTCTAGACTCTCTCTCAAATTTCTTTGTATTTTCTTCCTCAGTTCAACAAATGACTCAAACGTGAAAACCAAACTGATAACCAAGCATATATCAGTATACGTAGAATAAAACTGATAGGCCATAATAAGCGTACTTAATATAATATCAGTTACTAAATATAACGTATAGGTTATAAATATATTTTATATTTTATTTGATTTATTTTATTTATATTATTAAAAATTCAAAATTTAACCATAAAGCTTTGTTTGGCAAAAACTCTTTAAAACTAAAGACTTAATATCCTTAAGCCTTGTTTGGCAAAAACTAAATTAAACTCCTTTAATTTATTTTAATAACCCCTTTATAGCATAGTTTATTGTCACACTTTTATTACCAAATTAAATTAAAAATATTATAATAATCCATTTAATCCCTATCAACTCTCTAATTTAATTATTAAATTAAATTAAAATATTTTCCCATAATAATTAATTTCCTTCACTCATTAATTATTTATTTATCAAATAATTAATTAAATCAAATCAAATTAAACAAATATTTATTCAACAATAACACATCAATTAATTATTTTAATTAAATATTTATATAATTTAATAAATATTTAAAATTAAAATTTAAAATTTCTAATTGTTATATTATTCCCTCTTTATAAGGATTCCTTCCCTAGAATCACAACTCAAACAAATCATTCATCACATTATTCTCTCCTTACAAAGATTATGTCCCCAGAATCGAAGACATAGACTAAACAAATAACTCAGGGTAATTCTTCATCATTTCTGTAAGACCTCGAATTTTATGAAATGAAAGTATTCAATTTTCTTATAATTATTATTCTATTTAGTAAATGGTTACATTGATAAAAGGTTAAAGTTAAGAGTGATATTTAAAATTTTTCCAAAGAAAGCAAGTTGATATAAAATATTTGTTGTGTTGGGGAATATTCGTTTTAATAGGGAATATTCGTACGGCGGCACAATCATTGGTGGACCCCACAACAGAAGTATTATCGTATTTAGAAAACGATAGAATTATCTTTTTATAAAAATAACAGCAAAAGTTTTACCGTTAAACTATTGAACTACTCGGTAGTAAAAGTACAGTAATACTCGTGGTTGCATAGTAGCACACGATATTGATTTTTGATGCTTACGTAAGAAGTCACTCAGTTATACTCAATTATTGCTATAGTAATTGCTGCATCATATCTCTCATATTATTGATTCAATTATTGTCAAAATATCATCTGCATAATATTTTATATTATTAAATCAATAATTAAGACGACAAAGTTATTCATATTATTATTTGCAATATTGATAATGTCTAGAAGTTTTGTCAAGGAGTGGTTTGGTCACCTACTTGCGGACCAATAAGGTGAAATTCTTATCGGAAGGCACCCTCTTTCTTGGGAACGACCTGGTTGTTAAATATTATGAGTTATAATATAAATGATGAATAAGTTCATGTTGATTAAAGATGAAATTGATAGTTTCATTGTGTTGGGATTATTAGTGTTAGTGGAAATCGACATTTATTTCGATAATAATTGATGTCTGGAAGTTATATTGACCAATCAGGTAATTAATCGGATAAATGAGCAATTAATTGCTATTAATTCATATGCTTATAACTATTTATTCACATATGTGTACTATTGATTAACATGCATGTAATATTAGGGGAGGTGGTGCAAGATTGATAATACTTGCATGACTAAATTAAAAATGGAGGTATAGATGAAGGTATTATACTGTAATTATTATTTTCACATGTATAGAACTATTGATTCACATGATTGTACTATTAATTCACATGATATACTATTCGGGGAGGTGGTGCAAGTTTGATAATACTTTCAGGACTAAATTAAAAATGAAGGAAAAGATGAAGGTATTATACTATAATATTTCGAGCCCCAAAACATTCAATTATCGAAACTATATTTTTCTATAAATAGAAGCTCATTTTTCCTTCATTCTCACCAATTCACTAAGACTCACAAGAGCAATTATAGAGAGAAAGAAGAAGAGAAGTCTGCTACTTCACTATTCCAGTATCTAGTCTTCCTCTGAGGTAAGGGGTATTATTTATTTCATATTCTGAAGAGATATTATTTTTCGTATTCGTATGAATATTATTTTTGTTCAATATTCGTAAGGAATATCATCTTCGTTCAATATTCGTAGGAATATTATTTTCGTTCAACAGTCGTAAGGAGTATTATTTCTTTCGTATTCATGAAGAGAGTTATTTTTTTTCAATAATCATAAGGGTTATTGTTCTATTCTTTATTATTCTGTTGGAATAACATGTCTACGCGGACTACCGCATGCATGGTGAAATTCTTCTGTTATTCCATTCTTTATTATTCTGTTGAAATAACCTGTGTACGCGGACTACCGCATGCATGGTGAAATTCTTCTGTTATTCCATTCTTTATTATTCTGTTGGAATAACCTATCTATGCGAACTATCTCATGCATGGTGAATGACCCTTCGTATTCATTCTTTATTAAATTGTGGAAATGATCTATCTACGTGGATTACGGCATGGCGGATGAAAATCCATTTGCAATTTCGTATATTCTATTATACTCGCATGAGATATCATTTCATTTGTATTCGTCATGAAATATCATTTTCTTTGGTATTTTTTTTTTTCGAGTTACTATTCCTGGGTTACTATTCACCTAGTAACTATTCACTCTAGTATTATTCACTTGGGTGTTCGGGGCACTTTTCATACCGGAGTACTATTCACGAGTTACTATTCACCCGAATAATATTCACTCGGGTATTTGGGGTACTTTTCATGTCTCTGGGTACTATTCCAAAGTATTATTCATAGGTACTATTCACTTGGTACTATTTACAGAAAAATATATTTCTTTTCTCATCCAAATTATTTTTGGTACATAAATATTTTCTTGAATTTTACTCCACAAAGCAGTATCATGTTGACAATTTGGATATTTTTAAACTCTGGATAAATTAAAAGTCTTTAATATTTATCCTTGATTAAGTTTGATTTGATTTCGTTTGATTATTGTTTATATCATTGTCATCATCTTCATGCTTATATTGTGATGAAAGTCATCTTTGACTTACATGCATAGTTGGACTGTTGATTGGTATGATTTTGATCAGGGATCATTCAGTATAATCATGACCCACAATGTTACAAATGATGTGGTAAAAGTTCTCATTGGCTCGTAGTGCATTGATGGACAGTTGTTGTTATGATTATGACCAGAGATTATTCAGTATAATCATGACCATTGGTGATTACATGAATATCCTTGGCCCGTAGTGCAAGGATGATTCGATGATGTGGTTTATTTATTAAGCTGAGTCTCGGCGATAAATTTGATGAAAAACTTTTTAAATCATAGAAGATAGTAAATATCATGCTCTACTTGACTCTTCTAATTGATTGCTTGTTCCGCTGCAGTTGTTGGTCTAAAACTTGTTGTCTATTATATTCTATCAGTTGTTATACTGTTGAAGGCTAATGATAATTTATTCTGCATTATCTTAGTCATAATATTTCATCGGGCTAGTTGAGCTCACCCTTTTCTTTCATTTGTTCTCTTCGAAATGAGAATATAGTCGAACTAGCCTGGAAATGGATTGACGGTCTAGGATAAGTGGCTTTAGTAGTCCTCACTATTCTGTGAAATGGTGTGATAATAATTATAATGAGGACTCTAGTTGAGTTTAAATACTGTCTAAAAGATAATATTCATGTAAAAACTCAGCTATGTTTTGTTGTATTTTACATGACAGTTGTATTAATTAAGTTGTATTTAAGTTATGTACCATGTATTTGGCTACTCAAGATGGGTGATGTATACCTATTTTGGGGACGTCGTAGTTGGTATCAAAGCTTAGGGATATGATCCCTGGCTGAGATGTGAGACAAGAACTAGGAGGGGAGAGACGGGGAATTCCTTTGCTGGTATGACCTACCTAAATTTATTTGGTATTTAATTGGTCGGTTAGAGTATAGGGATAATATGTGGTATGTCAATTAACCCTTGTTTTGTGGCAGTGTTTGAAAATGGCATCTGAAAATGTCGAGATAAGCAATGAAGCACATGAGACCGTTGAGTCACCAACGATCAATACCTTGGATAATGTGCATCAGGAAGATAATAATCCTCAGGTAAATAATAACACTGATCAGATGATGAACGATGGGATGTTCAGAGGCTTTATGTAATTCATGTAACATCAGGTGAGAGAGACTCTGATTCAAAATGCAGGTGGAAACACTGTCAACTCTCGAATGGTCACCGCTAAGCAGTTCAAGGAGCTGGGACCACCGGAGTTTTTGGGAGAGCCAGAACCACTTAAATCGGAGACGTGGATAAAGCAGATCACCAAGATATTTGATGTCTTTGGATGCTCCGAGGAGAAAAAGGTCCCCTTTGCCCCCTTCATGTTGCGAGGAGAGGCAGATTACCGGTGGGAATCAGTAAAACGAACTCAGCCTGTCGCAGTGAAGATGTCTTGGGAGAAGTTCCAAGAGTTGTTCAACAAAAAGTACTTTCCCGAAAGTATTCGTCACAATAAGACTGTGTCGCAGTACGAGGCTAAGTTTGCCAAGTTGTCCCGGTTCGCATCCCATTTGGTTGATAATGAGGAGAGAATGACGTGAATGTTTCTACGAGGTTTGAGACCCGAAATACGTTAATACCTCATTTCTCACAAATTATGTTTGTATTCAGATGTAGTGAATAGGGCTCAGTTATTGGAGCGCGATAATGAGCCAGCCCAACCAAAAGATAACGAGCAACAACAGGATAATAATCGTACCGGTGGAAACAGTCATCGGAACAATGATAACCATCGTGGAGTAAGGTATCATGCCAGAAATGGTAACCACTTCGGTGGTAATCATGGCCAAGATAATAGAAGAAATAATTCAAGTGGAAAATTCAAGAAGAGAAGATTTAACGATGATGGGAAGACGTCGGCAGCAGCACCAACACCAGCAACAAATTCTAGGGGAGGAGAACGACCGCCAGTTAGATGCTACAGATGCGGAAAGGAGGGACACATAAGCCTAAACTGTTCACAGCCTTCCAAGGTATGTTTTAGTTGTGGAAAAGACGGTCACATAGCTCAATTTTGTCCTGTAGCGAAATCAAGTCCAAATTGGGACGTGGGCACCAAAGGCGGATACGGACAAAACAAAGTCGGTGGTTTCAGGAAGAGCGTTTTTCATGAATTCAAAAAAAGTGAATAACCCAAATGAAGTTAGCACGGGTTAGTTAATTATAAATTCTTGCGAAGTCTATACCTTATTAGATACCGGTTCTACCCATTCTTTTATCTCTCTTGCTTGCGCTCAACGTTTAAATTTGACTTCGCAAAAATTTGACTTTGACTTATCGGTTAAAACTTCGTTAGGAGAAACCTTCGTTACACCCACTATTTATAAATCTTGTTTGATTCAAATCGACACCCTCACGTTACCTGTCGATCTTATCTCTTTGAAAATACTTGCATTTGATGTGATTTTATGAATTAACTAGTTAACTACTCATCATGCAAAAATTGATTGCTTTCGTAAGGTTGTTAGCTTTCATATTCCTAACCAACCTATTATGCGAATTCAAGTAAACAAAACATTAAATTAATCACTGACATACCAAGCCATAGGTAAAGAGCCCCGATCCTTTCGTTGTTGACTTCCTTGTGTGGAATGTACCGAAGCCAGACTATTTGTAGGAGACGCCGTGGATAATGGTGGCAAGTTGATAGGTATCAATGTGATGTTCTATCCAATTCTTGGGATGAGAGTCACAATTTTGAATGATATTTCTATTGTTAATAAATTTCCTGACGTATTCCTGAAGACTTCTTGACTTACCCCAGAGCGTGAAATCGAATTTTGTATTGAACCCAATATAAAACCCATTTCTAAAACCCTCAACTATTTTCTTCACCTAAAATGAATGTAACATGCGCCAAAGACGTTGGCTCGAGCTGTTGAAGGTTATGACTATACCATTCAATATCATTGTGGAAGAGCGAATGTGGTAGCTGACGCGTTAAGTAGAAGATCGTATGCGGTTACGAGTATGACGTTGTTAACATAAAAACCCATTTCGTATAACTTACAAATGATGAAGATAGAGTTAAGGACTTTGAGGACCCACGCGGTGATATCAAATATACGAGTAGAATCGACTTTAATCGATAAAGTTAAAAGTCGTTCAAGCTACAGACCCGGAGCTGGTGAATACGAAGAATAAGGTTCAAGAAGGCATTATTCTAGAAGCAAGAGTCGATGAATAGAGGAAATCTCAACCCCTGATTTATTGGTCTATTTGAAATCCTCGATCGAGTAGGAACTGTGGCCTATAGACTCATTTTACCGCCAAGTATGTTGCGTGTTCATAACATTTTTCACGTATTGATGTTACGTAAATATGTGGACGACCCGAACCACGTTATTGAATTAGAACTAGATGAGATAGCAGAAGATTTAATGTATGAGGAGATACGTGTTAAAATCTTGGATAAGAAGGATCATATTTGACACTTAAAAATTATACCTCAAGAGTTAGAATCTGACAAGGTATCCTCACCCCTTCGGCATACCAGGTACGTACGTAAATTTCAAGGGCAAAATTTCATAAGGAGGGGAGATTGTAAGACCCCGAATTTTATGAAATGAAAGTATTCAATTTTTCCATAATTATTATTCTATTTAGTAAATGGATAAATTGATAAAAGGTTAAAGTTAACGGTGATATTTGAAAATTTTACAAAGAAAGCAAGTTGATATAAAATATTCGTTGTTTCGGGGAATATTTGTTTTAAAAGGGAATATTCGTACGACGACACAATCATTGGTGGACCCCACAACAGAAGTATTGTCGTATTTAGAAAATGATAGAATTATCTTTTTATAAAAATAACAGCGAAAGTTTTACCGTTAAACTGTTGAACTACTCGGTAGTAAAGGTACTGTAATATGCGTGGTTGCATAGTAGCACACGATATTAATTATTGATGCTTACGTAAGAAGTCACTCAGTTATACTCAATTATTGTTATAGTAATTGTTGCATCATATCTCTCATATTATTGATTCAATTATTATCACAATATCATTTGCATAACATTTTATATTATTAAATCAATAATTGAGATGACAAAGTTATTCATATTATTATTTGCAATATTGATAATGTCTAGAAGTTCTGTCAATGAGAGATTTGGTCACCTAATTGCGCGCCAATAAGGAGAAATCCTTATCAGAAAGCCCCCTCTTTCTTGGGAACGACCTGGTTGTTAAATATTGTGAGTTATAATATTAATGATGAATAAGTTCGTGTTAATTAAAGATGAAATTGATAGTTCCATTGTGTTGGGATTATTAGTGTTAGTGGAAATCGATATTTATTTCGATAATAATTGATGTTTGGAAGTTATATTGACCAATTGGGTAATTAATCGGATAAATGAGCAATTAATTTCTATTAATTCACATGCTTATAACTATTTATTCACATGTGTGTACTATTGATTCACATGCATGTAATATTAGGGGCGGTGGTGCAAGATTGATAATACTTGCATGACTAAATTAAAAATGGAGGTATAGACGAAGGTACTATACTGTAATTATTATTTTCACATGTATAGAACTATTGATTCACATGATTATACTATTAATTCACATGGTATACTATTAGGGGAGGTGGTGCAAGTTTGATAATACTTTCAGGACTAAATTAAAAATGAAGGAAACGATGAAGGTATTATACTGTAATATTTCGAGCCCCAAAATGTGCAATTATCGAAACTATATTTTCCTATAAATAGAAGCTCATTCTTCCTTCATTCTCACCAATTCACTAAGACTCGCAAGAGCAATTATAGATTGAGAAGCTATAGAGAGAGAAGTTATAGATAGAAAGAAGAAGAGAAGTCTACTACTTCACTATTCCAGTATCCAGTCTTCCTCTGAGGTAAGGGGTATTATTTATTTCATATTCAAAAGAGATATTATTTTTCGTATTCGTATGAATATTATTTTCGTTCAATATTCGTAAGGAATATCATCTTCGTTCAATATTTGTAGGAATATTATTTTCGTTCAACAGTCGTAAGGAGTATTATTTCTTGTGTATTCATGAAGAGAGTTATTTTCTTTCAATACTCGTAAGGGTTTTTATTCTACTCTTTAATATTCTATTGAATAACTCGCTCACGCGACTACCGCATTGTACGTAAAATTCTTCCATTATTCCTTCTTTATTATTCATTGAATAACCTATCTACGCGGAATACCGCATGCATGGTGAAATTCTTCTGTTATTCCATTCTTTATTATTCTGTTGGAATAACATGTCTACGCGGACTACTGTATGCATGGTGAATGACCCTTCGTATTCATTCTTTATTAAATTGTGGAAATGATTTGTATACGTGGATTACCGCATAACGGATGAAAATCAATTTGCAGTTTTGTATATTCTATTATACTCGTATGAGATATCATTTCTTTTGTACTCGTCATGAAATATCATTTTCTTTGGTATTTTTCTTTTTCGAGTTACTATTCACCCAGTTACTATTCACCCGATTACTATTCACTCTAGTATTATTCACTCGGGTATTTAGGGCACTTTTCATGCCAGAGTACTATTCACCTAATTACTATTCACCTGAATATTATTCACTCGGGTATTTGGGGTACTTTTCATGTTGGGGTACTATTCACGAGGTACTATTCTCGAAGTACTATTCATAAGGTACTATTCACGGGGTATTATTTACCCAAAAAATATATTTCTTTTATGTCCAAATTATTTTTTGTACATGAATATTATTCTTGAATTTTACTCCACAAAACAGTATCATGTTGACAATTTGGATATTTTTAAACTCCGGATAAATTTAAAGTCTTTAATATTTATCCTTGATTTTGTTTGATTTGATTTCGTTTGATTATTGCTTATATCATTGTCATCATCCTCATGCTTATATTGTGATGAAAGTCATCTTTGCTTACGTGCATAGATGGATCGCCGATTGATATGATTATGACCGTGGATCATTCAAAGATAATCATGACCCGTAATGTTACAAATGATGTGGTAAAAGTCCTCATTGGCTGTATTTCATTGATGGACAATTGTTGGTATGATTATGACCGTGGATTATTCTAAGATAATCATGACCATTATCGGTGATTACATGAATATCATCGCCCATAGTGCAAACGATGATTCGATGATGTGGTTTATTTATTAAGTCGAGTCTCAAATGATAAATTTGATGAAAAACTTTTTAAATCATAGAAGATAGTAGATATCATGCTCTACTTGACTCTTCTAATGGATTGTTTGTTCTGCTGCAGTTGTATTATATTCTATCAATTGTTATACTGTTGAAGGCTAAGGATAATTTATTCTGCATTATCTTAGTCATAATATTTCTTATTGGGCTAGTTGAGCTAACCCTTTTATTTCACTGTTCTCTTCAGGAAATGAGAATATAGCTGGGACGAGTCGAAGAAAGGATTGACGGTCCAGGATAAATGGCTTTAGTAGACCTCACTATTATGTGAAATAGTGTGATAATAATTGTAATGAGGACTCTAGTTGAGTTTGAATATTGTCTAAAAGATAATATTTGTGTAAAAACACAGCTATGTTTTGTCATATTTTACACGACAGTTGTATTAATTAAGTTGTATTTAAGTTATGTATCATGTATTTGGCGACTCAAGATGGGTGATGTATACCTATTTTGGAATCGTCACAATTTCAACTTCGAGTTCCGACGTAGCCTCTTCGACACTGTGGTTCCTCCATATTACCTTCATGGAAGGTATCACTTTATTCTTGAGCACTTTTTATTTCTTGTCAACTATCTGGATAGGAACCTCTTCATAAGACAAGTCTTTATCAAACTATAATGGTTCGTACTCGATCACATGCTTGTAATCGGGTTTATACGGTCATAACACCGTAACATATAAAACATTGTGAACATTTTCCAACTCTGGAGGTAGAGCAACCTCATAAGCCACTTCTCCTACTCTTCGCAGCACTTCAAAGGGTCCAATAAACCTCGGTCTTAGCTTCCCCTTTTTACCAAAATGAATTTTCCCCTTCTAAGGAGAAACTTTTAAGAACATGAAATTTCCTACGTCGAATTCACGATCTTGTCGGTGTTGATCAGTATACTTCTTTTGTTTGTCTTGAGCAGCTACTAATCTTGTCCTGATGAGTTTAACAACCTCGGCAGTTTGTTGTACCAATTCCGGTCCTAACAGTTGGCGTTCACCGACTTCATCCCAGCACAGTGGAGTTCTGCACTTCCTGCCGTACAATGCTTCGTAAGGCGGCATGCCGATGCTTACGTGGTAACTGTTATTGTAGGAGAATTTCACCAATGGTAAATGTTCATCCCAACTCCCTTTGAAATCCATGATGCATGTTCTAAGCATATCTTCCAACGTTTGGATTGTTCGTTCGCTTTGACCATCTATTTGCGGATGATATGCCGTACTAATTCTCAACCATGTTCCCATGCATTCTTGTAGTCTCTTCCAGAAGTTTGACGTGAATCGTGGATCTCTATTTGATACAATTGAAACTGAAACTCCATGTCTTGAAATGATCTCTTTAACATACAAATTTGCCAACTGATCAAGATTGAATCTAATCTTTATGGGCAAAAGTGTGCTGATTTTGTCAGTCTGTCCACTATTACCCAAATTGCATCCTATCCTTTCTGAGTAGTTGGAAGACCTACCAAAAAATCCATTGTGATATGTTCCCACTTCCATTCTGGTATGTCCAACAGTTGAAGTAATCCGCTTGGCCTTTGATGCTCGACCTTGACTCTTTGACATGTAAAGCATCTCGCAACACATTCTGCGACATCCCTTTTCATGTTTGGCCAACAAAAGTGTCATCGTAAATCTTGATACATCTTCGTACTTTCTGGGTGAATCGAATATCTTGAGTTATGAGCTTCGGTTAAGATTTCTTCTTTAATATCTGGTACTGCTGGAACCCAAATTCTTCCCTTGAATCTTAGTAGCACTTCGGTATCGATCTTGTATTTCATTTCACCACTCTCAACCACTTTCTCTTTGATCTTTCCACATTCTTCATCTTGTAGTTGAGCATTCCTTACCTTGTCCACCAAAGTTGGACTAGCTTCTATTTGGAATAGTCGTTCATCGGATTCTTTTGGAAATGTTATTTCCAACTTTAGCTTTGTCATTGCTGAAATAAGCTCCTCCTGAGTTGTTATCAAAATCAACTTTTCCTGACCTTTCCTGCGTAAAGCATCTGCAACCACATTCGCTAAATTTTCCTTGATGATAAAGATCTCACAATCGTAATCTCTTATCAATTCCATCCACCTCCTTTGACGCATGTTCAGGTCCTTCTGAGTGAAAACATATTTCAAACTCTTATGATCTGTGTATATCTCACATTTTTCTCCATAGAGATAATGTCTCCATATTTTGAGAGCAAATACCACTGCATTCAACTCTAAATCATGAGTCGGATATTCTTTTTCATAATCCTTCAGTTGTCTTGATGCATATGCAATAACTTTGTCGTTCTGCATAAGAACACAACCCAATCCTTTATGTGATCATCACTATACACCACAAAGTTTCCTGTATTATCTGGTAATGACAACACAAGTGCCACACTTAACTTTTTTTTCAATTCTTGAAAACTCTCTTCACATTTCTCCATCCAAACAAATTTTACAACTTTCCTTGTCAAATTTGTTAACGGAGTGGCAATCTTGGAAAAATCTTGAAAAAACCGTTTATAGTAGCCGGTCAGTCCCAAGAAACTCCTCAGCTCCGAAGGTGTTCTTGGTTATTCCCAATTGATTACGGCTTCAACTTTTAATGGATCCACTGAAATCCTATCTTTATCAATCACATGCCCAAGAAATTGTACACGTTCTAGCCAGAATTCACACTTAGAGAATTTCGCATACAACTTTTCCTTTCTTAGTGTCTCCAACGTCAAACATAAATGTTCCACGTGTTCTTCTTGAGATCTGGAGTACACCAGAATGTCATCAATGAATACCACCACAAACTTATCTAAGAATGGTCTAAACACCCGGTTCATCAAATCCATGAATGCAACAGGGGCATTGGTTAATCCGAAAGACATCACCAGAAACTCGTATTGTCCATACCGAGTTCTGAATGTTGTCTTTGGTACATCCTCTTTTCTTACTTTTAATTGGTGATACCCACTTCTCAAATCTATTTTTGAGAAATATCTAGCACCCTTTAATTGATCAAACAAGTCATCTAGTCTTGGCAATGGATATTTATTCTTAATAGTGACTTTGTTTAACTCCCTATAATAAATGAAAAGACGCATTGACCCATCTTTCTTCTTCACGAATAACACCGGCGCTCTCCACGGTGACACACTCGACTGAATATACTTCTTGTCTAATAACTCATGCAATTGTACCATCAGTTTCTTCAATTCTACCGGAGCCATTCTGTACGGGGCCTTCGATATCGGAGCAGTTCTTGGCGCTAAGTCGATTACGAACTCAATCTCTCAGTCAGGCGGAAGTCTTGGCAAATCCTCCAGAAACACATCTACAAATTCCCTAACCACCGGTATCTCTTCCAGTTTCACCCCTTTCCTCTGAGTATCAACTATGTAAGCTAAATAACCCACACAACCTTGACTCAACAACTTCTTGGCCTGCATAATCGTCAGACATCTTACATGTCTAGGCGATCTGTTACCATGGAAAACTACCTTTGACGGAGTCAAAAGGTTTACACATTTCTTTTGGCAATCAATTATCGCTCCATAATTGAATAGCCGACCCATTCCCAAAATAACATCAAACTCTCCAAGATTTATCGGAATTAAATCTACCATCATGACATTTCCCTTAATTTTCACCCTACAATTCTTGTATACGAACCTAACAGGAATCACTTCCATATTTGCAATTTCTATGTTATAGGGAAATTTAATTCTTCATTAGGTAATCCTAACCTCTTAGCAAATTCATCAGATATAAATGAGCAAGTAGCATCCAAATCAAATAATACATAAGCATCAATATCATTGATTGGGATAATAACTGACACAACATCTTTCGATTGCACTGCATCCTGCACAGTCATGTTGAAGGTTCTGGTTGTGGGTCTGTTTGATGACCTTGGTCCCGCAATGGTCAATGTGCCTCCACTGCTACCTCTCTTATTTCTCGTTGTCTCTTCAGGTTTCTTCTTAGGGCACTCATGAACAAAATGATCCTTCGACCCGCACGTGTAGCACACATTCTTCTTGGGTTAGCTGCAATTTGGGGCAATGTGACCCTCCTGGCCACAGTTAAAGCATACACGCTTCCCCCTTAAGCATACACCCGCGTGAAACTTTCCGCATGTAGCACATGCTTCAAACTTTTTCTTCTGCTGGTTACCCTGTTGGTTTCTAGAACCCACATTTCCACTCCATTTTCTCTTCAGGTTATTGCTACCATTTCCTCCACTACCACTACCATTCTTACCTTCACCCTCATTCTTTTTCTTTCTTTGTTCTTGATTGTACTTTGTCACAGCCTCGCCTCCACCCTCAGTGAGAATTGACTTCTGAAGTACTGCTGTGAATGTCTTCAACTAGAACAGGGAGACTCTACTGTACATCCAGGGTTTCAGTCCCTGCTTAAATCTCCTCGCATTGCGCTCATCTGTGTTGACTTGATATGGCGCAAACCTCGCCAATTCGTTAAATTTTGCGGCATACTCCGATATCGCTATTGATCCTCGCCAGGTTCGATCGCACTCTATCTGATTCTTCGAAATCTCTGGGAAATAGGTCTCAAAGAATATCTCCTTAAACCCATCCCATGTCATCACCTCTTGTCCCCCTCGAGTTTTATTGTCTTGCCACCAATAACCCGCCTCTGCTTTCAACATGAATGTTGCAAAAGCAGTCTTTTAATTCTCCCCTACTCTTGTTACATCAAACACTTTCTCTATCTCCATGATCTAGGTCTGAGCTTCAACTGGATTCATGGACCTACGGAATTCTGGTTGTCCAACCGCCTTGAAGTCCTTAAATGTCACGGCTTGATTCTGCGGTTGATTCTGTAACACACCTGTCAGTAACGTCACTAACTGTTGAACGGGGTTAGCTTCCGCGTTGTTATTGTTGGTAGATCCCTCAAGGGTTCTTTGTCGAGGCTGACGTCTTCTTGGAGGCATTTTCTGTTAAAAATACACTCATTAGACTATTACTCAATTTCTTTAAGTATTTTCTACTTAATTAGCATCATCACGTAACACATAACAATTTGAATAAAATAATAACTTTTATTCATTCATAATCTTTTAGAAACATAAGAACAATAGGATCACTGTGATAACCCGGGATTTCGAATAATCCAAATTTCACAAATAAATTTTTTTTTATTTTATTTAATATTAACATTGATTGTTAATAGTGTACTGTGTATCTGTGATACAAGTCTCGAGAATTAGTCAATTTGTGTATTGACTGAAAAAGTAGAGTAGAGTTGTGTTTAACAGCTTTGGAAAACCCTACCCTAATTTCTGGATAGGGATTTAGTAGAAAATGTAATTAAAATAATTATATTGACATGTATGTGTTTGTACTGTATAGAGATTTTGATCAATGATAGATTAGATAAGATTTAAAATTTATAAACCCTAATAAGATATTAGAAACCCTAATCTCAGGATTAGAAACCCTAACGATTAGTTAGAAAACCTATCAAAAGTTGAGAAACCCTAATTTCATATTCGGGAATCCTAAATGCTAATTAGGAAACCATAATCCTAATTAGCAAGCTTAATGTGTTTATTCAACATTAATGTGATTAGGAAACCCTAATTTAATTAGGAAACCCTAATTGTAATTTAGAAAATTTAAAATTTTCTAATTAAAACCCTAATTGGAAATTTTAGAAACTAGTGTTGTAAAACCTAAGGCTTAGAACCTTAGGGTTAAACCTTATGGGTTAAACCCTAAGGGTTGGTTCAATTGTCTAGTACGCCATTAAATAAAAATATAAATGACAAAAATGCCCTTTTTCATTTCTTTAATTGGTGACTTGTAGAAATTGCTAGCAACTTTAGTTGGTGAGCAACTACATTGACTTTGTGACATAGAAATCCAACAAATATCAGCCAACACATCAGATCTAGCAACATGTCAAGCAATATATATAGATTTGAGAGAGAAAAAGTGTAGCATTTGCTCATTTTACACCCCAAGCTCTCACCAACTCTCTCTCTCACCAAGTCCCCGAATTTGTTAAGTAGATCAGTCCCCTAAACAACTCTTAGATCACCAAGAACAACTAAGGAGATCTAAGATCAAGATTTGATAAGAGAGGTATAAAACCCTACTTCACTTTGATCTTGTAGGCTTTGTTAAAATTTATGTTTTTGTGTTTTTATAAGTGTTATAAGATGTTTTTATATGATCTATGTTGATCCATCATGGATCCATAGCATCAAAGTGGGTAAAAATTTAAGTATTCAAAAACTGTTCTTGAGCATTCTTAGTGGTCTGACAAGAAATGTCAGTGGCCCTAGATCTGTCTATGTTGTTGATTTTTGATGTTTTATTGTTTGGATCTGTAACTTGTTATGTTGTCTTTAATCTGGAAGTGGTAGTACAACCGTCAGATGTCTAGATCATGAGTTATAATCGGTAAAAGTCGGTTGATTGACTACACGGTCGAAAGTATAAACTGGGTAACCTGTAAATGTTAAACCAAGTGTTTGAAGTGTTTTGCACGCCCGGATCTGTCAAAGTTGTTTGTTGTTTGTTGATGTTGTTGAATACATGTTATAGCCTGCTAGATGGAGTATAAATCCGTGCCTTAAAACCTTTTAAACAACAACTGTGTTGGATATAAGAGACGGTCAAAGTAGCCATCCTAGACTGATTTTGTGTTTCTGGAAATTCCAGAAAACCATAAGAACAGGACGTCTGACATACTTAGACCGTATGATTCCTGGCTGTTGATGATAAATTGATCTATTGATTTAGTAATGTTCCTTGACATAAGTAGTACACATTTGAGCCATTAGATCATATGAACCATGATCAGAACACTTAGATAATCGAAATATTATGATATAGCCATTAAATTACAGGTTTTTCGAAAACCCAGTGACGTCCTCGACAACAAGTTTAATTGCCCAGATCTTCATGTTATGTTGTGATATGACCAAATTGATGATTAATAGAAGTAGTATTACATGTGTACTACGATATTGAACCTTAAGTTATCCCAGAAACTATTTTAAACCGAGAATTTAAGTTTGGTCAAATAGTAAGCGATTGATAACGAAAGTCACGTTGTTTTTGAACTCAAGAACACCAACAATGGCGCTTTATTAGGTCGCTAAAGACCTATAAATGATTTTTATATAATTTTAATTTCAATTTTCGAAATTACTTAAAAAATAGAAATAAATTATAAAAATTCTAAAAATAGTTTTAAAAATTATTTTAAATTATGAAAATAATTCTTGACTATTTGGCATATTTTTCATTAATATTTATAATTATTTAAATATTAATGGTATTTAATTTATTTAATTATTATATTAAATAAATGAAAAATCATTTTAAATAAGAATAATGTATTTAAAAATATTTTGAGTTATAAAATATAACTTTTAATATTTTAAGAGAATTTTTATTAATAATTTAATATTAATGATATTAGATTTATTTCATTAATAAATTAAATGAATAAGTTAAAATGATTTTATTAATTTAAAATCAGTTTAAATTAGAATAAAGTGTTAGAAAATATTATGAATTATAAAATATAATGTTTAATATTTTTGGAGAATTTTCATTAATAAATTAATATTAATGATATTAGATTTATTTAATTATAATATTAAATAAATGAATTAAAAATGATTTTATTGATTTAAAAATCATTTAAAATGAGCAAAAAGATTTAAATATATTTTAAGTTATAATTAATAACTTTTAATATTTGGATGATAATTTCATTAATATTTAAATATTAATGGTGATGATTGAAAAATGATTTTAATTACATTAAAAATCATTTAAGTAGAATATTGATGATTTAAAAATATTTGAAGTTATTAACAATAACTTTAATATTTTGACAAAAATGTCATTAATATTTTTATATTATTAAATATTAATGATGATAAGATTATTTGATAATTAAATCATTTAAAAATGATCCCGATGTTTGAAAAGTTATTATAAATTATAATAATTGTTTGATAATTATTAAAAGCTTCTGAAAAATATTATTAACGATAATTGACTTATCTAAAATAATATTGAAGCATAGAAACTGAACTTAATTGACAATAATTATGTTAATTGTCAGATAAGGTGACCAGAACACCGAGAATAGACCAAAGTCCAACAAGACCAAACTAGTTAAACTTGATAAGTGTTTATATAGGTTATAAACACTGATGTTCCTATGTGGTAATGTGTCTAGTAGAAGTTTGAATGTAGAATACAGTGATGCATATTGTGAATTATTGTGCTAATTGTGAGACCAATTTTATTGGTTATAGGTCTTTTGAAAGCTGATAAGTTTATTGTGTAACTGTAATCAGCGGAAGAGGCAAGTTTCCTAACTCAACCTTGAGTTAATATTGTTTAATTATTATTGGTGGTTAATTATTGCTAATTAGACCACGTCCAGGGATTAATTGTTGATTATTCACAGTTAGTGCATGCTAAATAATTCAAATTAAATTACTGATTCGTAAAATATACTATCGTAGAATAACTGTTGTTGGATATTCACATCCGTAGAAGCTAGTATTGATAGTACCAATAATTCCTGTTTATTGTCGAATTATGTTAAGAAATGTCTTAGCCAATTATTCTAGTTAGACAAACATTTGATAGAACTTGATAGGTTCGAGAAAAGAAGAGAAGAGAATTTAATTATTATTGATAGATCAATGCCAGTTGTATCGGCTAGATCGAAAAAGAAAACTTGATAGGTTTGAGAAGAGAAGAGAAGAGAAGCAAATAGAATTTGAAATCATAGTATTTCGTTGTTAAATCAAATTCTTGATTTTGAGACTGAGAAGAACAACCTTTCATATAAAGGGAACATTTTTGATCATATATTCGATCTTGGCGCCGACTTAAGTATTATGCATAATATAGGGTACAAGGAGTTGGCCGGCTCTAAGTACTTGCAAAGGGGTATGATTTAATCTTTATAGTTATCTGATACACCTGAGTATATATCAAAGTAAATCTTTGATAGATATCCGAGAAGAGAAGTTCAAGATCTAATGGATCGCTCAGCATAAATCTGGAAAAAAATTCCAATTTGCTATTTCGTAGAATTAATTCTTGATTATTCATTTGAATATCTTAGAAAACCTTGAAAGCGTTGAACTCTTTCATTATCAGATTATTGTTGTGTAAAATGCGAGAAGATTTGTTATTTATTCCTATACCTTAATCGTATGTCTTAACATGTGGGGCAAACTTGTTACTCACCCTTGCTAAATAAAACTTTTCAGCTAGGGACGAAGTTGCAGAAGGTGTTGTGAAGAAGAATAAAGGCAAAGGCATCGCGATAAATTAGTTATGTTGAACATTATTATAATTATGATGTATTGTAAACCCTTTTTGTTTATCTGAAGGGTAATGTTGAAATCTTAAGGTTAGAGAACCTGGGACTTATGTATTAATAGCATATGTTAATGAGTTATGCATTCCTATTTCTATATAAATGAGTAGTTAGATGTTATTATATTGTGGATCGTGAACACCAAACTCGGGGGTCAGG
The DNA here is from genome assembly GCA_020205615.1 of Panax quinquefolius. Classification (NCBI taxonomy): domain Eukaryota; kingdom Viridiplantae; phylum Streptophyta; class Magnoliopsida; order Apiales; family Araliaceae; genus Panax; species Panax quinquefolius. The sequence goes on along the minus strand of JAINUW010000499.1, from coordinate 343,161 downwards.
TAACCCGGATTTGGGGGTGTCACAGGTTGGTATCAGAGCTGTAGGTTATAAACCTTAAGTGGGGTGGGGAAAAACCCTAGGATTATAACCATTAGCTAGATAGAGAATACTCATTTAGAGTACTAAGTGAGGGATTGCAAAAGCGCATTGATAGTGAGATATGTGGACATATAGTGTGAGAAATTTGTATTGGAGAAGTACTAATCAAGTTGTTTAAATTGATTATAGGATGTCGGGAGAAGATAAGAAGAGTACAAAGATGTCAGCGGCTGTCGCACTAGTGCCAGTAGCCGAGGTGCCAGCACAGAGCGAGTTAGTAGTAGAATTAGGAAAAGATGAACTCATGGTTAATCTCGGGAGTGATCATAATGATTATCCCGAGATGTATCTGAGTAGTGATGAGGAGGCGGAGTCTAAAGAAGCTAAGGTGGAGTTAAAGAATAAGATCAAAGTTGGAGAACAGGATCAGCTATCTGCAGAAGTCCAGGAACTCCGGAGTAAAGTATTTCTCTTGGAGGAGCTGTGGAAGATAGAGCGAGCATTACACGAGATGACTGAAGAATAGAACGAGCTGAAGGCGCAGGTGGAGAGGATGAAGACTGAAGGTGATGGATCATTTAAAGGAGCTAGCAAGAAAGACAAGAAGAAGAGAAAGAGGACAAGGACAGCGACAACTCTGAAAATTCAAACCCAAAGAAGAGGCAAGCTTGAAGTAGGTGTGGGAAGACTCATATGGGAGAATGCATGATGTGGAAGAATGTGTGCTTCAATTGTAAGCAAGAAGGACATATTTCTCTACATTGTCCAAAGTCGAATATGAGGAAATGTTTCTCATGTGGTAAAACGGGTCACGAATTCAACAAGTGTCCCAACAAGAAGAAGACGGGTGAAGGGAGTGGTTAGTAGACAACTTAGATATAAGTGATAATATCTTTTGGTAGAAGATTATGATGTTAAGTGTTGTAATATCGAGAATGATATGTAAACATATGTAAATATATATGTTTGTAGGAATGAAATCTTTATTTTCTATATGAATATAAGATTAAGATTAATTTTTGTGTTCTTAAAACTCATACGTATGGTATGTTCATGACTTATAATTATATGAAATGTTCTGATCCCCTCAACAAATGGACGCCAAAGGTCTAACTAGGATAAGTTCATACACTCGTATAATTATGGCAAGTTTTTGAACTCATAAGTGTGGTAAGTTTGATGAACTGGGATTAGATATGTGAATATGGTAAATGACAACTTTTTGTGTAAAGTTGGAGAAGTGAAACTTTTTGTGTAAAGTTGGAGAATTAAAACTTTTTGTGTAAAGTTGGAGAATTGAAACTTTTTGTGTAAAGTTATGTAATATGTGTTAAGTACTATATGTACTATGTGCTATTTGAATAAATATGCGATTACATAAGAACTATGTGTTGAATTCTTATTGTGTTAAGAATTTGTATAGAGAAAGAGAATTAATATAAGATTTTTATTTAAATCATATCATGTCGCCTAGACGACAGAATCGAAATCAAAGAGAAGAGCAGTCGGTAAATAATGAAGGTGGTAAAGCTGACCCAATGCAAAACTTATGCAAATATGATAACCGAAGCAATGGAAAATAGAGCTGCAGCAAGAGGAAGAGCGAGAAATCAGCCAGCTGATAGATTGGCTAACTTCAAGGATTTTAAAGCGGTAGGACCGCCAGAATTCAAGGGAACCACGGATCCGATTGAAGGCCAAACTTGGGTGAAGGAGATGGAGAAAGCATTCATCATTGCGCGAGTGGTAGAAGAGCAGAAGACAGCTTTTGCGATATAATTAATGAAGGGAGAAGATAATTACTGGTGGGAGACAAATTAAGCTAGAGCGGGTACAGCCATAGTGACATAGACCAGATTCAACGAGTTGTTCTTTGAGAACTACTTTTCACCGAGTATGCAAGCTCGGAAGGAAGTTAAGTTCTTAGAATTAAAATAGGAGAATATGTATGTTTCTGAATATGCTACTAAATTCAATGAATTAGCGAGGTTTGCACCTCATCAGGTGGAAACGGAATTACAAAAAGCGAGAAGGTTTGAGAATGGGTTGAAGCCGAGTATACACAACAAAGTAGTTGTGTTACAGATCAATACGTTCGCGGCTTTACTGGAAAAAGTTTTAATTACTGAAGGAGGGAGTGAAGATGCATCTCGATTCCATCAGGAGAAGAAGAAGAAGACCAATGACGGAGGAAGCAGTGGGGGTAGTAACCCGAACAAAAGGAAGTGGAGTGAGAATACCCAATTGGGTAGTAAGACTGAAGGGAATAAGAAAAGAGGAGAGCCTTGTGCAAACTGTGGAAAGAATCATCCAGGAGTTTGTCTGAAGAAGAAAGGAGTTTGCTATAACTGTGGGCAAGAGGGGCACATGTCACCCAATTGCCCCAGTCCGAAGAAAATACAAGGTTGTTATTCTTGTGGATGGACGGATCATCTAGTTCGGAACTGTCGTAAGAAGAATGCGGAGAAGAAAAGTGTCAACAAGGGACCTGGTGGTGGAACCTTGGCAATTCGAGGACCTACACAGCCAGGAAGATCAACCGTCCGTACATTCAACATGACGGCGAAGGAGGCAATGGCTACACAGGAGGTGGCCGCAGGTAACGATTTCATTTAGAAATTTAATTATGCGAGTATTATGATTTAGATGTTTCTATGAACTGTTTTCTTTTATAGATTCAAGTCACAGGTTAGAATTTGAAACACAAATTAATATTGTGTTGATAAAAATGAATTGATAATACAACTTTAAAAGATTGTAGAGAATAAGAAAGCGGTGATTCCAAGGACGAAATCCTTTTAAGGAGGGGTGAATGTGATAACCCGGGATTTCAAATAATCCGAATTTCATGAATAAATTTTTTTTATTTAATATTGACATTGATTGTTAATAGTGTACTGTGTATCTGTGATACGAGTCTCGAGAATTAGTCAATTTGTGTATTGACTAAAAAATTAGAGTAGAGTTGTGCTTAACAGCTTTAGAAAACCCTAACCCTAATTTCTGAAAAGGGATTCGATAGAAAATGTAATTAAAATAATTATATTGATATGTATGTGTTTGTACTGTATAGAAATTTAGATCAATGATAGATCAGATAAGATTTAAAATTTATAAACCCTAATCTCAGGATTAGAAACCCTAACGCATAGTTAGAAATCCTAATCAAACGTCGGGAAACCCTAATTTCATATCCGAGAATCCTAAACCCTAATTAGGAAATCCTAATCCTAATTAGCAAGCTTAATGTGTTTATTCAACATTAATGTGATTAGGAAACCTTAATTATAATTTAGAAATTTTAAAATTTTCTAATTAAAACCCTAATTGGAAATTTTAAAAACTAGTGTTGTAAAATATAAGGGTTAGAACCTTAGGGTTAAGCCCCAAGGGTTAAACCCTAAGGGTTAATTTAATTGTCTAGTACACAATTAAAATAAAAATACAAATGACAAAAATGCCCTTTTTCATTTCTTTAATTGGTGACTTGTAGAAATTGCTAGCAACTTTAGTTGGTGAGCAACTACATTGACTTTGTGACATAGAAATCCAACAAATATCAGCCAACACATCAGATCTAGCAATATGTCAAGCAATAAATATAGATTTGAGAGAGAGAGAAAGTCTAGCAGTTGCTCATTTTACACCCCAAGCTCTCACTAACTCTCTCTCTCACCAAGACCCCGAATTTGTTAAGTAGATCAGTCCCCTAAACAGCTCCTAGATCACCAAGAACAACTAAGGAGATCTAAGATCAAGATTTGATAAGAGAGGTATAAAACCCTACTTCACTTTGATCTTCTAGACTTTGTCAAAATTTGTGTTGTTGTGTTTTTATAAGTGTTATAAGATGTTTTTATATGATCTATGTTGATCCATCATGGATCCATAGCATCAAAGTGGGTAAAAATTCAAGTTTTCAAAAACTGTTCTTGAGCATTCATAGTGGCCTGACAAGAAATGTCAATGGCCCTAGATATGTCTATGTTGTTGATTTTTGATGTTTTATTGTTTGGATCTGTAGCTTGTTATGTTGTCTTTAATCTGGAAGTGGTAGTACAGCCATCAGATGTCTAGATCGTGAGTTATAATTCCATCAAAGCGGTTGTGAATCGACTTCGATCGATGTATAAATCTGGGTAACCCGAAAATGTTAAACCAAATCGGCGGTGCCTTTTGCAATGTCCAGATCTGTTAGGTTGTTTGTTGTTTGTTGATGTTGTTGAATACATGTTATAGCCTGCTAGATGTAGTATAAATTCGTGCCTTAAAACCTTTTAAACAACAATTGTGTTGGGTATAAGAGACGGTCAAAGTAGCCATCCAAGACTAATTTTGAGTTTCTGGAAATTCTAGAAAACCATAATAACAAGACGTCTGACATACTTTGACCGTATGATTCCTCATGATTCTGTTGATGATAAATTGATCTATTGATTTAGTAATATTCCTTGGCATAAGTAGTACACATTTGAGCCATTAGATCATATGAACCATGATCAGAACACTTAGATAATCGAGCTGCAATATAGCCACTTGAATTGCCTGGGTTTTTGGAAAACCCAGGTGACGTCTGACAACAAGTTTAATTGCCCAGATCTTCATGTTATGTTGTGATATGACCAAATTGATGATTAATAGAAGTAGTATTACATGTGTACTACGATATTGAACCTTAAGTTAGCCCAGAAACGATTTTAAACCGAGAATTTAAGCTGGTCAAACAAGGTAGGTTGATAAACGAAGTTGTCAGTGTTCTTGAGCTTAAGAACACCAACAGCGACACTTTGTGTCGCTAAAGTCCTATAGCGACGGTTTCTATTAATTTTAATTTCTGAATTTCCAGAAATTACTTAAAAATAGAAATAAATTATAAAAATTCCTAAAAATGGTTTTAAAAATTATTTTAAATTATGAGAAATAATTTTTTACTATTTGGCATAGTTTTCATTAATATTTATAATTATTTAAATATTAATGGTATTTAATTTATTTAATTAGTATATTAAATAAATTAGAGAAAAATAATTTAATACTATAAAAAATCATTTTAAATAAGAATAATGTATTTAAAAATATTTTGAGTTATAAAATATAACTTTTAATATTTTTAGAGAATTTTCATTAATAATTTAATATTAATGATATTAGATTTATTTAATTAATAAATTAAATGAATAAGTTAAAAATGATTTTATTAATTTAATAATCATTTAAAAATAAGAAAATTGATTTAAATATATTTTAAGTTATAATTAATAGCTTTTAATATTTGGATGATAATTTCATTAATAATTAAATATTAATGGTGATGATTTAAAATGATTTTAATTACTTTAAAAATCATTTAAGTAGAATATTGATGATTTAAAATATTTTAAGTTATTAACAATAACTTTAATATTTTGACAAGTATGTTATTAATATTTTATATTATTAAATATTAATGATGATAATATTATTTGATAATTATATCATTTAAAAATGATTTCGATGTTTGAAAAATTATTATAAATTATAATAATTATTTGATAATTATTAAAAGCTTCTAAAAAATATTATTAACGATAATTAACTTATCTAAAATAATATTGAAGCTTAAAAACCAAACTTAATTGACAATAACTATGTTAATTGTCGGATAAGGTGACCAGAACACCGAGAATAGACCGAAGTCTAACCAGACCAAACTAGTTAAACTTGATAAGTGTTTATATAGGTTATAAACACTGATGTGGCTATGTGGTAATGTGTCTAGGAGAAGTTTGATTGTATAATACAGTGATGCATGTTGTGAATTATTGTGCTAATTGTGAGATCGATATTATTGGTTATAGGTCTTTCGAAAGCAGATAAGTTTATTGTGTAGCTGTAATCAGCGGAAGAGGCAAGTTTCCTAACTCAACCTTGGGTTAATATTGCTTAATTATTATTGGTGGTTAATTATTGCTAATTAAACCACGTCCAGGGATTTATTTTTGATTATTCGCAGTTAGTGCATGTAAAATAATTAAAATTGAATTACTGATTCATAAAATATACGATCGTAGAATAACTGTTGTTGGATATTAACATCCGTAGAAGCTAGTATTGACAGTACAGATAATTCTTGTTTATTGTCAAATTATGTTGAGAAATGTCTTAGCCAATTATTCTAGTTAGACAAACATTTGTTAGAACTTGATAGGTTCGAGAAGAGAAGAGAAAAGAATTTAATTATTATTGATAGATCAATGCCAGTTGTATCGACTAGATCAAAAAAGAAAACTTGATAGGTTTGAGAAGAGAAGAGTAGAGAAGCAAATAGAATTTGAAATCACAGTATTTCGTTGTTAAATCAAAATCTTGATTCTGAGATTGAGAAGAACAACCTTTTATATAAAGGGAATATTTTTGATCGTATATTCGATCTTTGCGCGCGACTTAAGTATTATGCATAATATAGGGTACAAGGAGTTGGCCGGCTCTAAGTACTTGCAGAGGGGTATGATTTAATCTTTATGGTTATCTGATACACCTGAGTATATATCAAAGTAAATCTTTGATAGATACCCGAGAAGAGAAGTTCAAGATCCAATGGATCGCTCAGCATAAATCTGGAAAACATTCCACTTTGCTATTTCGTAGAATTAATTCTTGATTATTCATTTGAATATCGTAGAAAACCTTGGAAGCATTGTACTCTTTTATTATCAGATTATTATTGCGTAGAATGCGAGAAGATTTGTTATTTATTCATATACCTTAATCGTATGTCTTAACTTGCGAGGCAAACTTATAATGACCCCAAAATTCATACAATTTAATTCTCAACTTTGGTCATTAATAACACATCTACCTTATGATTTTACATCATTATTCGATGTTAAACTTTATAAAATGCGGAATAATTTAAACTTTTATGTCTTCTTACTTTAATTCCTTGAATCAAAACCTTTATCATTTACATGTCTTTGAATCAATCTTATTTTACGATTTGCTTTATCATTGTTATTATATAAAATTTTACATTTCAATCTGATAACCTTTACATATTAGATAACTTTAACTTTAGCTTTTCAACTTAACATAAAACTATACATCATAAAACATTTAGTACATCTCATCAGTCTTAATCATGGTATAAAGAAATAACAACTTTAGCTAAAATATTAATCTTCGTGTATTATTTCTGATCCACGTCATTCAAGTAGCATATAATGTTACCTTCAATCCTTAACCTGCAAAAATGGTTGTTTGTAAGGTTGAGCTCGACAGCCCCACAAAATTTAACAGTTTTCATGCATCACATAGCACATAATAGCATGCTAAACATATATCTCATAAACATTAGAATAACATAACATACATGTTACAGTTCATATAACAAGTATAAAGATTGAGTTCCTTACTCAATCAACATGCTTTACTCAATCAACGTAGTCATAAGTTGACTTTAACATATCATACATTCAACATATATATAACACATCATGCTCTTTATAATAAAATTTTAAAACAGTTAATCATCAAGTTCACATAGCAAATAGGAACTGAAAGACTTTCCTTGATTGTTGTTTACCAATAACAGTTTAACAACTTACAGGTATCTGCACTTCACGTGCCTTACACAATTATATAATCATGCACACCAACTATTAGTCACATAGCAATGCATAATAGTTGTAATTTAAACTTTACTCTACCTCCCATAACCATTCTTATTAATTAATACACAATATTCAATTTGATTGTGTTAACTTTCAATTTATATCTCACTGTATTCCATATTCGAAGTTCATTCAAGTGTTTAAGTCTTGCTTGGACTACTTATTGGTTTTATATTAACACTATTCAATATCTTATAATATTCATTTCATTTGATTTAAAACATTTTTTTACGTTCATTATCACTTATCACGGCGTTTTGATGTTTATTTCTCACAAGCCCAATTTGTCTCTCTTGTATGTGCTTAGTATCCGTATACAACTTATCTAATATATCATTTATTAATGTTAATCATCATTATACTTCATAATATTCATGTTCTACAACTTAGAACAACATCTATTATCGTCGACATCATTATACTTGTGTATGTGCATGTCCGACGCCCTCCGTTTGCCTTCGAATACGCATCAGTCACAAAGATTACCATTTTGACTATTGTTCCCGATCTCAAATTTCAAAACATAAAGAATAAAAGTTGTAGGTCTGTTCGTCCTCATTCCGGATCATCTTGAATCACCTCAATCGGAGTCCATATGAAAATGTTATGCCTATTTTACTAAAACAAGTTAAAGTAGTCATACACGACATATTTTTAGTGCAAATTGCATACCCAAATGACTTAGGCACAAAATGAGCTTTGCTCTCAAGTTAGCGTAAGCGGGACTGAAGCTACTGTTTTTCATAATATTTAACTTTTTTTCTCCTACTAATCTTCATAACTTGAGTTATACACATCCAAATTAGTCCGTTTTCGATTCTATGGATTCGTAATTCATAGAACTACAACATAATAGAATTATAACAATTTATAAAAACATTAACCAACCTAAAATTTGACCCAAAACACATGTTCATACTCTATTTTCATGTTTTAACATCTCTAGCGAAATCGATCGCCACGACTTCGTTTCTTAATCAACTGACACGATTCCAACTACGGCGCTTTCGTTTCTTAACATTCAAACTTATTCTAACATCAAATTGCAGATTATCATACATATTAAACATGAAATTTTGTACTTACTATGCCATATCCAACAATATAAACACTGTTATATGAACTCTTTCTACTACGACCCAATTTCACATTTTTAATCATCAAATAACACTTACATATGATAGATAACAGATTATAAACCCTTTACAACACAATTACCAATTATTCTAAGAAATCATCCCCCCAATTTCTTCCCTTTTCCCCAAAAATTCAAGAATATCAATCATAATTTTCATGGATTCTCTTACTACAATCATGTATAAATATCAACCATATATGATGATTATCAATTTATATTCCATATATACAAGTATATATATCAATTCAATCATAACTATAAGTTTTTACGGAATAACCACAAAGAAATCAAAACATATAGGTTAGAAGAAATTTATACCTTAAACCCTTGATTGTATGCTAGCAAAATTGAGAGCAATCCTTTTCCCCAAAACCCTTCTTCTCTAACCCCCAAATATCACTGAGTTTTTTTTCCTCTCTTCCTCCAAGCTTTCCCTCAAAACTCTACTCTTAAGCCTTAGGGGAAAATAAGAAGCGTAGAAAAAATAACTGGCCTCCTTAACCCCATGTACTCATCAGTTTTAAAAAAAAAAAAAGACGTCAATTGAAAAAAAACCAAAGGCCACAAGGCCTTGTTTGGCTAACCAAAAATTTCCCCAAAATAAATTATTTAAATAATCATATATTATAGAGTTTCATGTCACACCTTTAGTTGATTAATTTAAATAACTTTAGTTTAGTTAATTTAAATAACTTATAATAATAATAATAAAAATCTTATTATCATTATACTTATAATTAATAAATAATTATATATCTAATTTAAGTGATAAATTAGAAACATCACTTTATTTAATTTATTTATTTCCAAATAAATTAACCAATTCATTTAATTTAATTATTTTCTTAAATATTAAGCAATTGATTTAATTTAATTATTTCCTTAACTTAAATCCTTCGGATAAAATTATCATTACTCAATTTAATTTACATTAATCAATTTAGTTATTAAATTAATTCACCACAATTTTATCAACCATTTATTTATCTCAATAAATAAATTAATTAAAATATTTATTTAATTCAATAAATATTTAAAATTAATTACTAAATTCATTTAATTCCTTCAATAGTTAACTTAATTATTAAACCTCAATTTCCCAATATATGAATATATAGATATTTCTCTTCACACCAGATCATATATTTCAATATATAGCACGTATATATACATACTGAAACTCAAAACATCTCATAATAAGAATTTTAATTATTAAATTCTTATTTTAATAATTTATAAAAATTTGGGATGTCACAAAACTTGTTTCTCACCCTTGCTAAATAAAACTTTTCAGCTAGGGACGAAGTTGCAAAAGGTGATGTGAAGAAGAATAAAAGCAAAGGCATCGCGATAAATTAGTTATGTTGAACATTATTATAATTATGATGTATTGTAAACCCTTTTTGTTTATCTGAAGGGTAATGTTGAAATGTTAAGGTTAGAGAACCTGGGACTTATGTATTCCTATTTCTATATAAATGGGTAGTTAGATGTTATTATATTGTGGATCGTGAACACCAAACTCGGGGGTCAGGTAACCCGGGTTTGGGGGTGTCACAATCACTGCTACTTACATTACTTTCCTGAACTACTAAAGTTCCATGATAACATCATCATCATATCCCATAGGTTACATAACACTTGGAATTTATATTTTATTTATCATATCATAAATCACATATCAAGTACATTTAAGACGACCTACTAAAATACTATATAGCCTTACGACGCTCTTCTTCCATAATATGGAGCATTGTTCAGCGATCTAATATGTACGATGGCAGCGTTTCGAACTATATCGGATAACCCATGACTCAATCTTGAGCTTGATTGATCACAGTATTGAAAACACTATCCATCTCTTCCATCTTGATCTTCTTCACTTGTACATCTCTCTCTGCTACCCTGGCTCATTTAGTAGCTTCTTCGTACGCATCTTCGGCTCTTTCCCTCTTGGTAGATTCTTCATTTAGCTTGTTCTTTAGGTTTGTGATCTCCTCTGTCAGTTGCTCGTTTCCTCCTTCAGTGTGGATCAGCTTCTCTTCGACATTACTCAGACGTTCTTCTAGATCTTGGATCTCGTCATCCTTCTACACCATTGAGGGTTGCTGTTCAGCTACTATCTCTCTTAACTCCTCGACGTTATCCTGAAGTTCCACATTGCGGTCGTACACTTTGTCGTACATACGGGCAATAATTGAGTTAAGTGGAATCTCTTCCTCCTCGTCCTCTTCATCCTCATTCGACTGTGGTAGCTCCTCAGGGTCTTCCTCGTCCATCTCGATCTCATCATCCTCATCAGGTAACTCCTCCTGATCAACCATTGTGACCAACGGAGATGATTCCCGTGGCATTAGTTGTTTCCAAATCACCTGAATATCTCGAGGCTCCTCCCTTTAGGCATCTGGGGTCCTTCATCCCTAGCCTGACTAGATTCTCCTACATTAGCCATCCTGACAACAACATTTTAGGTTTTGATTACTAATCAATACTACTCGACGCTCACGAACACATAAGTTGTAATCACATAAGCACATAAGTGTTTTATTACTTCTTCCTTCAAACTCGATAAGTGTATATCACCACTATCTTTTCAAAGTTTACTTCTTAATGCTTTTCCCCACCTAAGGTTCATAATCTAAAGCTTTGATACCAATTTGTGACACCCCCAAATCCGGGTACTTCATTTTCACCAGATTTGGTGTTCACTTGATAAAAACATGCATATCTAACTACCCAAACATAATAAAGTTTAATAATAAACCTTCCCATTAAAGGGTTACATCAATAAATCCAACAAAATCTCCCAGGTTATCTAACCTTTAATTACAAACATCATATGCAGAAAATTAAATAAATACATCATCAGATTTAAATAAAGTTCAACAATATAATAGCCAACAGTTTTACAAGTCTTCAAAACTTGCTTATTTTCCCTTTCCCTCTACTGGTTGTAGGTTCATCAACCTTCTCAACTTTAGCTGTAATGTTTATATAAGCAAGAGTGAGAAAACAAAGCTCACTTAAAATGGCAATGAATAAATATCATATCAATTTCCAAATGAATAGGCTCAATAGAAAATGAATAAGGTATTTCATTAATATTAATAATCAGGAACAAAATCTAAAATATATAACTGAGGGTCAAAAGACCACAAACTATGTCCATAGTTATAAGTATTCTTTCAACTTAAACTTTAACAGTCGTAAGACTATAAGGACTCCTCGTACTTAGGGGGATCAGTCCTTCGTACAATGCATTGTGCACAAATATTTTAACGCTATGCATAATTTATCCCCTATAATAGGGTTGTTCATCTCAGCATTTAGAATACGAGTCTGCACCAAAGTAAGTTTGTCTAAGACCCCAACTTTTATGAATAAAGATGAACTTTTCTATAAATGTCATTTTGAATAATTATGGTGTTGATTTGTTATAATATTAAAGTTGTGGGTAATATTTATAAATTTTGCAAAGTAAGCAAGTTGTTATAAAATATTCGATTGGTCGGGGAATATTTATTTTAACAGGGAATATTCGTACTACAGCACAATCATTGGTGGATCCCATAACGGAAGTATTTTCGGAGTTATAAAACAACAGAAATATCTTTTTATGAAAATAATGGCGGAAGTTTTACCGTTAACTGTTGAAATATCCGGTAGTAAAAGTACAGTAATACACGTGGTTGCATAGTAGCACACGGTATTGATTATTGATGCTTACGTGAGAAGTCACTCAATTATACTCAATTATTGCTACAGTAATTGATGCATCATATCTCTTATATTATTGATTCAATTATTGTCACAGTATCATCTGCATAATATTTATATTATTAAATCAATAATTAAGACAACAAAGTTATTCATATTATTATTTGCAATGTTGACAATGTCTTGAAGTTCTGTCAAGTAGAGGTTAGGTCATCTAATTGCGTGCCAATAGGAAGAAATCCTTATCGGAAAGCCCCCTCTTTCATGGGAACGACCTGGTTGTTAATATTGTGAGTTATAATAATATGAATAAAGGTTGTTAAAAATATTGAGGGGATTTTTATGAAATATTTATCTTAAATTTTTCTTATTATATGGACCCCCATTTACCCATTTTTCAAAATAATCAGTAGAAGTTATTTTAAGGGAGGGCCCATGGGTGGGGCCCACTTGTGGAGGAAAGTTTTGGGGTGGGATGTTATGTTTGTCACGGGTATGAAGAAGGAAAATATGGTGGGAGTATTTATATATATATAATATATTATAATAAGTTTTTTTATGAAAAATAGAATATATTATATTTTATTATACATAGTATTTGCATAGTGCCTGCATAATAAGTGCATAGTTTCAAAATTAAAAATCAGACGTTTTGGTTCAGCGCCCGTGAGAAGAAAAAAAATATTATTATGCAGTCCGTGATTCTAAAATTCAAATAGTATCCTTTCCATTCTTCTATAAATAGGATGCTTAGTTAGAATTGAAAATCACACTAGAATCAGAGAATTCTTCTTCTATAATATTGAGCATATTTTTTCGACTTTTAGAAAGCTTTGAGCGTAGAAAATAGTGAAAGTTTTCTTCAAGAATATCCCCGCTATACCAGTTGGAATACTTTCTTTTCAAGGTAACGGATGTTATTTTTGTTCAATATTCGTATAAAATAATATTTTCTTTCATACTCTGTAGTATGTAAGTAATATTATTTCATTTCAGATTTCGAATTCTACACTCATTTTGTTAAAGTTTTGGCTTCTATACTCCGTGAAATTAGTAGAATATCCTTAAATTTTATGTTTCATCCAGTATCTTTTCATGAAAATATTATTCTGAATATTCTTGACAAGTTTTAACTTTTTCATGCCAGAGTATTATTCACGGGGTACTATTCCCGAATTACTATTCACAAGATACTATTCACTCGAGTACTATTCACTCGGGGTACTATTAATGATAAAAATTGATTCTTTTTCGGTCCAAATCATTTTTGATACAATATTATTCTTGAATTTTACTCCATAAAGCAGTATCATGTTGATAATTTGGGCATTATTGAATTTTGGATAAATTAAATTATAAATCTTTAAAAATTTATTATTTGCTTTCATTTAATTGAATTCTTATATCATTGTCATAATCCTCATGTTTATATTGTTATGAAAGTCATCTTTGGCCCATAGTGCATAGATGGACTTGGTATGATTATGACCAGGGATTATTCGGTATAATCATGATTGTAATATTACAAATGATGTGCTAAAAGTCATCATTGGCCCGTAGTGCATTGATGGACAGTTGTTGGCATGATCATGACCATTGGTGAAAACATAAATATCTTTGGCCCGTAGTGCATGGATAATTTATGGTCGTGATACTAAAGAATATCCTTGGCCATAGTGCAGCGATGATTCGATGATGTGGATTATATATTAAGTTGAGTCTCAGTGATAAATTTGATGATAAACCTTTTAAGTCATAGAAGATAGTAGATTTCATGCTCTACTTGACTCTTCTAATGGATTTTTTGTTCCGCTGCAGTTAAACTTGATGTTTATTATATTTTATCAATTTAACACTGTTGAATGCTAATGATAAATTATTCTGCATTATCATAGTCATAATATTTCTTATTGGGCTAGTTGAGCTCACCCTTTGCTTTCATTGTTCTCTTCAGGAAATGAGAATATTGCTGGGACTAGTCGGGGAAAGGAGTGACGGTCCAGATGTTTGCATTAGTAGTCCTCACTATTCTATGAAATAGTGTGATAATAAATGTATTGAGGACTCCATTTGAGTTTAAATCCTGTCTAGAAGACAATATTAGTATTAAAACTCTCAGTTTATGTTTTGTCGTATTTTACACGACAGTTGTATTATTAAGTTGTATTTGAATTTTGTACCATGTATTTGGCGACTCAAGATGGGTGTTGTATACCAATTTTGGGGGCGTCACAGTTTGGTTTGGATAAGTTTCAAGGTAATTTAGAGTTTACGAACATCAACTAAGGATTAGTTGAATAAAACTGTAATAACATTATGCTATGGAATAAGTCATAAGTGAATCAACATTGTATACTAAGGTCATGCTTTAAGAATAATCTAAGAGCATAAACATTGAATAACATAACATGCCTTGCTTTAACAATTTTAAGCTAAGGTTATTTAGAATTGAGTATTGAGCATGCATAGAAAATAGTAACTTGAACGAGAAAACTTGTTCAATATCAGTGTATCAGAATTTAGAAACTTGCATGCTAAACAACAAGTTAAATATTAGAAAGATTGTCTCAATATCAAAAGGTAAGATTTAGGAACTTTCACAATATAAATAGAATTACGAAACTTGCCCAAAGAAGTTTAGGTTTAGAAAACTTGCTCAAAGAAAGTTTAGAGTTAGGAAAACTTGCCTTGCGTATAAGCTAATTAAACCGTAACAATTCGATTCACAGTATCCTATGCACATGTCATCATGACATAATTAGTTACTACCGATACTCTGTATACACATAAGTGTGTCTATTTCATGTATGGCTTGACTTTTAACCACATAATCAAATTACACAAGAAAATTCATTAACTACTAACAATATACTCATTCATAGCACTATAATACCACATTTAACAAAATCACATTTTTTTAACAATCATAATATTGCATCATATTAACTATTACAGACTCTGTGTACAAGAAAATAATTTTTGGGCCTTCTCATAACCGGTACGCTACCATACCACGCTTTGAACTAAGGTTCATACATGATGAGGCGGGCTGAGTCATGAGAAACAAGCTATTGGTTGGCGTTAGAAGGCCTTGCTCTCATGGCTATGCATGAAACGATCCATGGGCTTCAAGACATGGTAAGAAGAGTGGGGTTCATGGCTTTGATTTATTCAACAATAACACATCAATTAAATATTAATATGATTTAATAAATATTTAAAATTATAATTTAAAATTCCTGATTGTTACACTAGATGCCTCAAATTAGTGTTTTTAGTAATCTGGAAATTTTGGAAAAACAAGCCTGACAGTCGAATGTCAGAGCTTGTAGATTCGTGTATGTTAATAATTAGGTCTATTAATTGTCTGTTATTTGTAGTCTGATATGAGGTCTTTAATTTGAAAAAGAAAACAGGTTCATTAGAACCATATATTGCAAGATATAGGTAGTCAAAGGTTGTTGACCGATCACAAAGTTCTGTTTTTTGGGTTACCCAAAAAACTCAAGAACAGATTGAGCCGACTACTTGGACTAGCCTTTTAATCGCTTTCTCTTAGTTGTTTCTATAACTTTTTGTAATGAATTAATACCTAGACATACCTACTACATATCTATGATCGTAAATTACTTACACAATTCATAGGATTACTGGAATTAATGGTCAAAAGTCGTTGACCGAGCTTGACCAAGTTTTTTGGGTTACCTAGAAAACTGATGAACACGAAGAACAACCTTTAGTTGTACTTTGACCAACATAGATCGAAACCTTAGAATTTTTCTTTGTCTAAACTAGTGATATATATAGGTATCTTGACATTTAGACTACCAATTACAAGAAAAATAACACAAATCTATTACACAGAATCAAAGGTATGAAAGCCACACAACCGTTGACCGACCATGACCACTGTTCTGGGTTACCCAGAAACTCAAGAACAACTCTGACAGTAACTTTGAGCCTCTATAACTTCTTGTTATCTGTAGGTTAAAGCATAAAATTTGTATGATGTTGTACGACTATATGAGTACTATAATAGCAATACTTGTCCAAACCCAGAATCATTAACAGTAGCAAGACAGCTCATAGTCAAAGTGGTCCCTCGACTATGACTGGCCAAAACCCATAAACTCAAGAACACCTATAGTGACACTTCCTGTCACTACAGGGCTTTAGCGACAGACAAAAATTTATTTTTAGAAATTAATTGATAAAAATTAGAAATAATTAATAAATAAATATAAAAATAATTTTAAAAATTAATTTAAGTTATTATAATTAACTTTTGATATTTTTACATAAATTCAATAAATATTTTATTTTATTTGGATATTATTTATAATTAATTTAATAATAAAGTAATTAGAATAATTACTTATAAATAATAAATAAATATTGAAAAATAATATTAATGATTTAAAATTATAATAAATGGTTATAAATTATTTAAAAATAGTAAACAAGATTTTTACAAAAATTCTAAGTAAATACTAATTATTTAGAAATAGAAATAAATGATTTAAAAATCATATAAGGAATAAATAAATACTTAAAAATTATTATAAGCTTCTAGAAATTATTATAATGAATATATAAATTATCTAAAAATATAATAAAGCTTATAAATAAAATTTAGTCAAAATAACAACTTATTTAATACTTAGTAACGTTATTAAACAATGAAACCCAATCGAACTTAACCTGAACATATGTAAATTTTGTATTTGAGTATTGTTATCAATACTAATGTGTTAGATTTATATGAATGAACATCGTAGGTGTTTATTAACGAATCGAGTAGAATTACTTGACAGATCTCCGCTCAGGCAATTTTCCTATACCCTAATTACTTTCGTAAGTTTACTAAACCCAAATTATTACTTACGAAAATTTCTCAAACCCTGTTTATTTGTTGGACAAGATTTTTATCTTGAAATGCTGTTGATATGATATACTACACCAAAACTTGAATTACCACTTATTGTAAGGTTATTGCTATAGCTTCAGCATAACTAAGAAATGAATTATTTATTCATATGATATTGTTTATTGAGCATAAACTGTTGTGTCAAACCAAATTTTTTTGGTAGGACTGAAAGTAGTATGCACACAAGCCAATCATGTTTGATGATAAAGCATATACTTTGTAACAATCTTATTCATTTATTAATAAAAAGTATTAAAGGCTTTTAATTATATACATGATGCTCTTTTATAATATGTGATAAACCCATAGTTTTAAGCAATGCTTTTAGAATAATGATGACGATCATTCTATTGAGATCTAAATTCTTAGAAAGCTTAAAACTTAAATAGTTCCCAATCGTTGGATTACTAAATTTGGGATTAGTGAATCTGGATAGATTGGTACATATGTTACTTGCTCATTGGATGAGGATGATTGATCTCATGATCATTTGTGTGGGGACACTAAAGCAAGTATGTATGTGCTTATTAGAGAATAAGTTCACTGAACGTGGCTCACTAAGGAATACCTAATGGAGTTTTACTTATGCATCAATAGAATTTCTGTAGTGATAGTAGTACAAGTGATCCTTGGACTTGAGATCATCATATTATCTTGTGTATGATGAGTTATACTTTCACTTATTACTTAAGACCCTTAGGGTATATCAAAGGTTATGCTTGGGTATAATAAGTTGTATATGGAGATAATGTATGACCAATAAAGAATCACCACTTCTAGTAAAAGAAGAGAAATGTCCTATGTGATTTGATAAATTACAACCCAGTAGTCCTTGGCCAAGGCAGAATGAAATTAGAAAGGTGTTTCTAATTTGCATTATTTGGAGTTGTGCATTTAAGAGTCGAAATACATATAATTAAATAAAATAAGACTTGACAGTAATTCAATGTCTTATATTTAATTGGAACATTGTATGGTGGAAGGATTGAATTGTACGGTAACTATTTACTCAAATGTTCTTTTATGATTAATGTTGAAATCTATACTATCTAGAAAGTCGTTAATCGCTATGGAGGCTTATCCCTATTGTAGAATAAATATTATTTATTTAAATTAATTAATAGTTTAATTTATTTATTTAAATAAGATTAGAATTGTTCTAATTGATTTATTCACAACCGATTTAATATGGAGAACCAAAAAGGTCTCACCAGAAAAGGAAGAATAATTATTTAAGAAGTTAATGGTATAATCGTAATAATATGTTAAGTGTATTTAATTTAATCTATGGTGATAGAATAAATTAAATAGCATAATATTTATTATTTAATATTTTGGAAATATTAAATATATAAATTAACAAGAGGAGTCTTATTAATATTATTACAATTATTATTATTTTAATTTTTAAAGAGTTAGAAATTAATTTAATATTAGTACTCTCATTTATTCCTAATAAGATTAGGAGGCTAATTAATTAAAGGATTTTAATTAATTAAAATAAAACCCAATTCCTTAATTGTTAAGGAGGGTTGCCCACATCTATAAATAAGAAGAGTCTTATTATGGGTGAAGGTGGTTGTTGACTTTTTAACAACATACGTAATTTCAATAGTTGGAGAGTACGCTCTTTTTTTATGAGAGATATAAAAACTAGGGTTTTGCCAAACACCCATCTTCTTGAATTTTTCTTCTTCCTTGGTGGATCACCTCTAGAGGCCAAACACTTGGGTAGCTAACGTTGATCAAAGGAAGGAACCAAACCCGGTGGATTCAAGTTCAACGCGAAAAAGATTTAGACTTAAACTTGTACCTGAGGAAGCTCGAATCTTCAAGGGTATGATTCTTGTTCTTTATCTTTTCGGTTAATTAATAATTGTGTATAAAGGATGATCCGGGTATATGGTTTGTAAAATTTTAAAACTCTGATTTTTCACGCTTTCGCTTATTTTGTGCAATTTGATTGCGTTCATGAATATTACAAACCTAACAATGGCATCAGAGCCAAACCTTTATGCGAATTATTAATTGTTTTGATTTGATATGTATGTTGATATGTGTTTAAAACAATTTAATTGGGTATAATTTTGTTGTATAAAATTTATTTAAAAAAGAAAAAAAAACGGAAATCAAAGTCGCGAACTGTTGCGAAATGACGGATATTCAAAAGCTACAGATTCAGGATTACTTTGGTTTATATATTATATATAACTAAACGTCCATGATTGTTACTATATATATATATATATATATATATATATATATATATATTCTTAATTATTTTATAATTAAAATAAAGTTTATTTTAATCTTAAAATAAAAAGATTTATTTTAATTTTAAAATTACATTTCATGCTAACTAATTAGAGTTGAAATTGGATTCCATGGTTTCTAAAATAAAGGAGTTTGTTTGTGAATAGGAAAGTGAATCCATGTTTCCTTAAATAAAGGAGTTTATTTAGATATGGAATAAGATTTCATATTATTCAAAATAAAGGAGTTTATTTGTGAATATAAAAGAAAATCCGTGTTTCCAAAATAAAGGTTATTTTGACTTGGAATTGGATTCCATAACTAATTAAAATAAATGAGTTTATTTTGATTAAAATAAAATAGTTTATTTTATCCAAAATTGGATTAATTAAAATAAAAGAGGTTTATTTTGATTTAAATTTGGATTAAAATAAAGAAGTTTATTTTGATTCAAAATTAAATTTTATACTAACTAAAATTTGTCCATTAAATGATATCAATATATATATTAAATATTTATTATTAATGAGATAAATTTATTTATTGATACATATGTAGATGTGTATGATAATAAATGAGATTGATTATTGACTATTGACCAATGTAATTGGATTTTATTTTAGTTGGATGCATGAATGTAAGGGTTTTATTAAATGGGGTCTGCGTACCCCGTCTTCTCTAATTTTCTCTTAATGTAAATTATATCTCTCTCCTATGTACTTCCCCTTGATTGCTGATCAAGGTTTCTATTTATTTAAAATAGTTTTATAATAGGAATAGTTATAATTAATTTTGAAGAATTGGAGATCAAGGAACAAGGAGCGTTTGAAGACCCGTTTGTAATGGAGCCCGAGTTTAAATGTAATAGTTTTATTTAAATATTAATTCTTGCACCCCTAGGGTTTGACCTTTTGGTTCACTTGGTGGCTCTAGTGAACCAAACTAGAATAAAAGTCCATAATCAATCCGGGTAGAATATAGTATTCTATATGTGCATGCTTATGTGTGTGTGTGTGCGCGCGCGCTAAACAAGATGAGACAAATTAATAACAAATCCCTCAAATATTTTATTAAGTCCTAAGCGTTCAAAGATATTTAGAATATCGAACGTCGCCTTCTAGCATGATAAAAATAATAGAGTATCAATTAATTATTGTAAGTTTGTTGTGTCACCACAAGGCTTATCTTAATTCTTTGAGATGTTAATTTTATCGCATTTGATGCTTATAAAGAAAACTGAACAATGCTGTTTTATTGTGTCACCACAAGGACAATATTTTTCTTTTTTGAATATATGGAGTGCTAGGTTGGACTTAACTTGGATAATTTTTATTCGGATGTGCCACCACTTGATCAAAATAATCTAAGAGGCAAAATACAAGGAGTTACATAGTTGATGTAATTGACAAGAGTTGTCTACCTATTTATTTATATATAATTTGTTGTGTCACTATGACACCCCCAAACCCAAGTACTTCATTCCCACAGGAATTGGTGCTCACTAAATCAAACATTAATATCTAACTACCCATTATAATAAAACTGGATAAATAAAACCTTTCCCATTAAAGGGTTACATAATAAAAATCTCCCAGGTTGTCTAACCTTTAAATACAATCATTCAAATGCGAAAAATTAATAAACTTCTTTACAACCATTTAAATAAAATATGAAAATTAAATATCAACATATTACAAGTCTTCAATACTTGCTCATCTTTTTTTTTCCCTTACTGGTGCTAGGTACATCAACCTTCTCGTCTTTAACTGTAATAGTTATATAAGCAAGAGTGAGCAAACAAAGCTCACTTGAAACAATAAGCAATAAAAATCTTTACAACAACTGTCAAATAAGAGGCTCGAAAGAATTCAACAATATGATTTATCAACATTCTGAAGTATATAACTGAGGGTCCTAAGACCACAAACTATGTCCATAGTTATAAGTAATTTTTCAACTTAAACTTTAACAGTCATAAGACTATAGGGACTCCTCGTACTTAGGGGGATCAGCCCTTCGCACAATGTATTGTGCACAAACATTTCAACGCTAAGCGTAAGTTACCCCCAATAATAGGGTTATTCATCTCAGTATTTAGAGTACAAGTCTGCACCAAAGTGAGTTTAGTTTGGATACATTTCAGGGTAATTTGGAATTCAACGAACATCAACTAAGGATTAGTTGAATAAAACCAATAACATCATACTATAGAATAATCGTAATTGAATCAACATGGTAAATTAAAGTCATACTTTAGGAATAATCTAATAGCATATAACTTGAATAACTATAACACACCTTGCTTGAACAATGTTAAGCCAAGGTTATTTAAAATTGAATACTAAGCATGCGTAGCAATTTGAACGATAAAATTGTTCAACATTAGTATGTATAATTGTGCATGCTAAACAACAAATTAAATACACGAATAACTTGTTCAATATAAAAATCAAAGTTTAGAAAGCTTGCATCATTTATAAGGTAGTCGAATTGGAAACGATAATTGGTTCAACAAGATAATAGATTAGAGAACTTGCCTTGCACGTAGGTTAAACCGAAAAATTCGAATCTCAATACCTATATATATATATATATATATATATATATATATATATATATATATATATATATATATATGTCATCATGACATAGTTAGTCACTACCACTTTACAAACATAACTAAGTACAGTCATCATGTCAGTTTGATTATTTAATCACATAATCAAGTTATAACACATGTTAATCGTTAATAACATGTTCATTCTAGATATAGAAATATTAAAATCATAACTTAACAGTCTTATTATTAACACATAACCATTCCTTTAGACTTTGAGTACAAAATTAACACTGTCAGACCATTCTGCTAACTCGCGTTGCGATGCCACAGTTTATACTTGTGGGTTTGGCGTTCTTGATGCGATGATGGAAATATGGCATGAGAATTATATTACTAGGTCGTACACTGCTGGCATCGATGTCTTTGCAGTCTGCGAGAATTATACTGCCAAGCCGCGATGTGGCGTCAAATTGCAGACTTCGGCAGACAGCTACGGAAATCTTATGAACAAAGCTAATTTTGGCCTACAAGCTCCTTTATAACAGTCTAATTAATAGATAAGTCATATAGAGACCTTATATAAATATAATTCAAGGACTCCTAACATGTTTCTACCCATAAAACAACATAAACAACGAATTTAAAACATACAATTTCACTATTTTTGATAAAAACTCACTTTTTGATGTTTTTAATGAAAATAAACACTGTGATTTTGTTCTTCAATCAAAACAGTTAATTCAAAGCACTTTATCAATGTTTATACATACTCTATCAAATTCAACAGTCAATTTATCAACTAAACAACTATTTAACCCTTAATTTCTACCTTAAACTAAATCATACTCATTCATATAAACTCTCTGTAAAATAGTTTTTAGGCACAAACCACATACATAACATCAATTCATTGACTATGCTCATATATAACTTATGAAAATAGTTTTACAACACTAGATTATCATATAAAACTATATACATAACAAATAATTCAATTTCTACAAAGCTTTTATGGAGAAAAATTGGGAGAGAAAATACAACTATAACTTTGAAAAGAAAAACAATAACAGAGTTTAGATGATAACTTGTTTGAAGAAGATGATGGTTAACCCTTTTTGATTCTCAAGCTTCTTTTCTCCAATTCCCTAACCTTTCTTCCTCTCTTCTTTTCTCTCTGTAAACTCTCTTCTTCTCTCTTACCTCTCTATTCTAACCTTACGTCTTAGAAAAATAACGTATAATAATAATATAGATATTAAATATATAATATAATTCTAACTTAACTGACATCAGTTATGTTTTATTTGAAAATCAATAGCCATAAGGCTTGTTTGGTGAACCACAAGAAAAAAATAATCAATTAATCCTTATGCCTTGTTTGGTAAAACTCAATTAGAATAAAGACTCAATAGGCATTAGGCCTTGACTGGCAAAACTGAATTAAACTCCTTTAAGTTATTTTAATAACTCCTTTATAAAAGGTTATTTGTCACACTTTTATTTAATTAAATTAATTCTAATAACAATTTATTAAATTACTTTAACATGTAAATCAATACCACAAAATTATAATTTTTTATATAATTATAACTTTATTTAATCAACTAACACATCCTTTTAATTACAAATTCAAATAAAAAGAATAATAATTCAATTAATCAAAACTCTCTAACTTAATAATTAAATTAAATTAGCATGTAATAATTTAATTTCCTTAATTATTTATTTACCAAATAATTAACCAAATCGAATCAATTTGAACAATTACAAATTCAACCATAAACACATCCATTAAATACTTATATAATTCAACAAATATTTAATATAACAATTAAAAATTCTGGAATGTTACATCATTCCCTCCTTACAAGGATTCTGTCCCTAGAATCACAATTCGAACAATTCATTCGTCACATTCTCCCCTACTTACAAAGATTCTGTCCCCAGAATTGAAGACATAGATTAAACAAATAACTCAAGGTAATTCTTCATCATTTCAGCTTCGAGTTCCCACGTAGCCTCTTCGACATTGTGGTTCCTCCATATTACCTTTACAGAAGGTATCACTTTATTTCTGAGCACTTGTTCTTTCCTGTCAACTATCTGGATAGGAACTGAAAGTAGTATGCACACAAGCCAATCATGTTTGATGATAAAGCATATACTTTGTAACAATCTTATTCATTTATTAATAAAAAGTATTAATTTATTAAAGGCTTTTAATTATCTACATAATGTTGTTTTATAATATGTGATAAACTTATAGTTTTAAGCAATGCTTTTAGAATAATGATGATGATCATTCTAATGAGATCTAAATTCTTAGAAAGCTTAAAACTAAAATAGTTCCCAATTATTGGATTACTAAATTGGGAATTAGTGAATCCGGATAGATTGGTACATACGTTGCTTGCTCATTGGATGAGGATGATTGATCTCATGATCATTTGTGTGGAGACACTAAAGCAAGTATGTAGGTGCTTATTAGAGAATAAGTTCATTTGAACGTGGCTCGCTAAGGAATACCTAATGGAGTTTTATTTGCTGTCAATAGAATTCTCAGTAGTGATAGTAGTACAAGTAATCCTTGGACTTGAGATCATCATAGTATCTTGTGTATGATGAGTTATACTTTGACTTATTCCTTAAGACCCTTAGGTATATCAAAGGGTATGCTTGGGTATAATAAGTTGTACATGGAGATAATGTATGATCAATAAAGAATCTACCACTTCTAATAAAAGAAGAGAAATGTCCTATGTGATTCGATAAATGACAACCCAAAGAGTCCTTGGCCAAGCAAATAAAATTAGAAAGGAGTTTCAATTTGCATTATTTGGAGTTGTGCATTTAAGGATCGAAATATATATAATTAAATAAAATAAGACTTGATGTAAATTCCATGTCTTATATTTAATTGGGACATTGTATGGTGGAAGGATTGAATTGTATGCGGTAACTATTTACTCAAAGGTTCTTTTATGATTAATATTAAAATCTATATTATCTGGAAAGTCGTTGATCGCTAGGAGGCTTATCCTATTGTAGAATAAATATTATTTATTTAAATAAATTAATTGTTTAATTTATTTATTTAAATAAGATTAAAATTGTTCTAATTGATTTATTCACAACCTAGGTTTAATATGGAGAACCTAAAGGGTCACACCATAAAAGGAAGAATAATTATTTAAGAAGTTAATGGCATAATCGTAATAATATGTTAAGTATATTTAATTTAATCTATGGTGATAGAATAAATTAAATAGCTTAATATTTATTATTTAATATTTTAGAAATATTAAATATAAATTAATAAGAGGAGTCTTATTAATATTATTACAATTATTATTATTTTAATTTCTAAAAGAGTTTAGGAATTAATTTAATATAAGTACTCTCATTTATTCCTAATAGGATTAGGAGGTTAAATTAATTAAAAGAGTTTAATTAATTATCCCTAATAAGATTAGGGGAGCCTAATTAATTAAAAGAATTTAATTAATTAAATAAAACCCAATTTCTTAATTGTTAAGGAGGGTTGCCCACATCAATAAATAAGAGGAGTCTTATTATGGGTGGTGTGGGTTGTTGACTTTTTTCAATATACGACATAATTTCAATTGTTGGAGAGAGTACACCTTTCTATAGAGATAGAAAAAACTAGAGTTTGAGCCAATACCCCTTTCTTGAATTTTCTTCTTCCTTGGTGGATCACCTCTAGAGGCCAAACATTTGGGTGGCTAACGTTGATCAAAGGAAGGAACCAAACCCGGTGGATTCAAGATTGAACGCGAAAAGGATTTGCAGGTGAATTTGTACCCGAGGAAGCTCGATCTTCAAGGGTATGATTTATTCTTTATCTTTTCGTTTAATTAATAATTGTGCATAAAGGGTGATCCGGGTATATGGTTTGTAAATTTTAAACTCTGATTTTTACACGCTTCCGCACTTTTATGCAATTTGATTGCGTTCTTGAATATTACAAACCTAAATAAAGGCATCGAGCCAAACCTTTATGCAAATTATTAATTGTTTTAATTTAATATTATATTGATATGTGTTTAGAACAATTTAATTGGGCATAATTTAATTGTATAAAATTTTTTTTAAAAAAAAAAAAATCAAAATCACGATTTTCATGAAAATCGGAATTGGCCACGTGCTTCCTTTTATTTAAGATTACTGAAATCAAGGAAAAAGGAGGTGCTTGCTTTTATGCTAATCCGTGGCGAAGATTTTGTTGAAAGAAGAAGTATCAATATATATAATATATTTAATGATTCTTGCTAATATATAACATATATATATAAATAATGTACGAATTTCAAGGCAAAATTAAATTAAAAAAAAAAAAAACTAAAGACAATTTTTGAAGCAAAGAGTCATTTTTTGAAGCACGCAGTTTTTTGTTATATATATATATATATATATATATATATATATATATATATATATATATATATATATATTAGAAAATATATATATATATATATATATATATATATTTATATATATATATATATATATATATATATATATATATATATATATATATATTCTTAATTATTATATAATTAAAATAAAAGTTTATTTTAATTTTAAAATAAAAGTTTATTTTAATATTAAAATATAAAGTTTTATTTTAATTTTAAATAATTTTATAATTAAAATAAAAGGTTTTATTTTAATCTTAAAATAAAAGGTTTATTTTAATATTAAAATAAAAGATTTATTTTAATTTTAAAATTAAATTTCATGCTAACTAATTAGAGTTGGAATTGGATTCCATGATAACTAATTGGAGTTGAAATTGGATTTTATTTTTCCTAAAATAAAGGAGTTTATTTGTGAATAGGGAAGTAAATCCATCTTTCCTTAAATAAAGGAGTTTATTTAGATATGAAATTAGATTTCATATTATTTAAAATAAAAGAGTTTATTTGTGAATAGGAAAGAGAATCCATGTTTCCTTAAATAAAGGAGTTTATTTAAATATGAAATAAGATTTCATATTATTCAAAATAAAGGAGTTTATTTGTGAATAGGAAAGAGAATCCGTGTTTCCTTTAATAATTTTTTTTTACATGGAATTGGATTCCATAATTAATTAAAATAAAAGAGTTTATTATAATTAAAGATTTTTTTACATGGAATTGGATTCCATAATTAATTAAAATAAAGGAGTTTATTTTGATTAAAGATTTTGATTAAAATAAAATAGTTTATTTTATTCAAAATAGGATAAATTAAAATAAAATAGTTTTATTTTGATTTAAATTTGGATTAAAATAAAAGAGTTTATTTTTATTCAAAATAGATTTTATACTAACTAAATTTGCCCATTAAATGATATCAATATATATATTAAATGTTTATTATTCATATGATGAATGTTATTTATTGATGCATATGATGATGTGTATGATAATAAATGGGATTGATTATGGATTATTGACCAATGTGATTGGATTTTATTTTAGTTGGATGCATGAATGTATGGGTTTTATCAAATGGGGTCTGCGTACCTCGTCTTCTCTAATTTTTCTTAATGTAAATTTTATCTCTCTCCTATGTACTTCCACTTGACTGCTGATCAAGGTTTCTATTTATTTTAAAATAGTTATGTAATAGGAATTTTTAGAATTATTTTGAAAAATTGGAGATCAAGGAGAAAGGAGCGCTTGAAGACCCGTTTGTAATGGAGCCCGGGTTTAAATGTAATAGTTATATTTAAATATTATTTCTTGCAACCCTAGGGTTTGACCTTTTTGGTTCACTTGGTGGCTCTAGTGAACCAAACTAGAATAAAAGTCCATAATCAATCCGAGTAGAATATAGTATTCTATATGTGCATGCTTATACTATATATATTATATATTATGCAAACATGCTTCGCATGTTCATTAATATGACGCGTATTTTATATATATATATGCATGCGCGCTAAACAAGATGAGACAAATTAATAACAAACCACTCAATTTTTATATTAAGTCCTAAGCGTTCAAAGATATTTGGAATATCGAACGTCGCCTTCTAGCATGATAAAATTAATAGAGTATTAAATATTTAATATGAGTTTGTTGTGTCACCACAAGGCAAGTATTAAGTATTTAAGATGTTAATTTATCACATTTGATGCTTATAAAGAAAATTGAACAATATTGTTTTGTTGTGTCACCACAAGGATGATATTTTTCTTTTTTGAATATATGGAGTGCTAGGTCGGACTTAACTTGGATAATTTTGATTCGGATGTGCCACCACTTGATCAAAATAATCTAAGAGGCAAAAGAAAAGGAGTTGCATAGTTGATGTAATTGACAAAAGTTGTCTACCTATTTATTTATATATAGTTTGTTGTGTCACCACAAGGCTATATACATTTGAAATGGGATCCTTATTCTCACTAGCAGATCTTTAATTTGATTTAGCCGAACTATATAAGTGAGGGTTATATAGTTTGAAGAAAATAGTGGGAGATACCAATTTAAAACAAGACCTAATTTATTTTGGTAATTAATAAAAGAATGTATGTTAAAATGTTGTTAATTACAAATTCATTTACGTAATTTTACAATGTCTAAAATTACTATCATCTGCGAAGCATATTAGATGCTAAATTAATCGGGATCAATTAAACGGATTGGTTAAGGAATTTGAGAATAGTTCTCATAGTCGAAAAAGCTATCTTATATCCTTAATACGCCTATCCCTGCAATGGTTGCAGACAATGCCTCTGAGGAAGACATTGCTACTTTTAGAAAGTGGCAAGATGATGCACAGTTGGCTCAATTCATCATGCTCGCACCCATGAGTAACGAGCTTCAGCGTCAGCATGAAACTATGGATGCTCCTACTATATTCCTGCACATCAAGTAGTTGATGGTGAGGAAAGTAGGACTGATAGATATCAGATATCTAAGGAGCTCTTCCGATCTAGAATGGCCAATGGCACTATAAGATGCATAAAAAAGTTCTTAACATAATCAATTTGATTGATCAATTAGGACAACTGGTTTTGTCATGGATGGAGAGTTGAGCCAAGATTTGATCTTGCACTCACTCCCGGACTCCTTTCACAATTGTTGTGAATTTTTCATATGAACAAGCTAGATATCGACTTTCATTGATTTGCTTAACATGTTGAAAAAATGTTGAGAGTCACTTTCCAACCAAGAAAGATCAAGTCTTCTTGGTAGGGGCCAAAGGATCTTCCTAAAAAGAAGAGCGATTCAAAGAAGGTATATAGAAAGGCATAAACAAAGGATAATAAGAACAAAACCGATATGGATATCAAAGGAGTTTGCTTCCACCGCTATAAGCCCGACACCGGAAAGAAATCGCAAGAAGCATCTTGCAGAGTAGCTAACCAAAGAAGCTTAGTGAAGTTTTGGTTACAAATACAAATTTGTTCATGATTTAAAATAAATTTTTCTTTAAGTCAAGGTTCTACTTGGATATTGGATATCGACTTTGGTTATCATAAATATAGATTTATGAAGGACCAAGCGTAAGTGGAAAGCTAAACAAATATAAATAATCCTATGTGGGAAATGTAGCAAAGGTTGCCATATTAGCCATAGAAACTTATAGTTTAGCAGATCGCCTACTGTAAATCTATTAAGTCAATAAGTTGTTATTGTATTCCAGTTCTTGTTAAAATATTATTTCCATTTTATTGTTGACAATGAAATCTTTGGTATTATAATTAAGAACAAATTGTTGTTCTATTTATAATAATAATGTTTTGTATAGAATCGGAATATTACTTAATAAATTTTGTATACTTGACTTACATGAAAATAATTTTGCATATTGAACAAATTAGTATAAGAAAAGGAGATGATCATTCAAAGAGTTGAATGTGTGTATTTGCTGAAATACAAGTATGAATTATTTGAAAGGTTCAAACAATTCAGAAGTGAAACAAATTGATAATGTATTAAGATTCTTTGATTAGATCAAGGAATAAATACTTGTGCAATAAGTTTCTAGATCATCTCAAATAGTTTTCTCATAATGGACACATCCTGATATGCAATAATTGATTGATGTATCTGAATGAAAAATCGTACCTTGTTGGACATGGTGCGGTCCATAATGATTTTACTGACATTCCAGTATCTTTTTGGGTCATATCTTAGAAATGGCTACATATCTGCGGAAAAGGTAACCTCAAAATCCAGCCCCAAGACTCCATAAAAGTTATGGACAGGGAGGATTCCTAATCTTAAGTATGTTAAGATAAGGGGTTGTCCAACTTATGTGAAAAGGTTTCAAAGGATAAGCTTGGGACAAGATTTTATAAGTGTCGATTTGTGGGACATCCTAAAGTAAGTTTAGGGAATATGTTCTATAATCCTACTTAGTAAAAGGTGTTTGTTACGAAACACGCTGCCTTGTAAGATAAAGGTGTTTATCAATGAAGGGGCTAGTGGGAGGATAATAGATCTTGAAAAGTTCAAGAACCACAAAACACTATAAGTCAAATAAGAGGAACTCAGAGATAGACCTATTGTACCACAACCTAATCGTAAATCGAATAGTATCAAGATACCTAGGAGGTATGGATTCATCATGGATGATGATGATGAGGTACGATCATAGAAAGATGATGATCCGAGTTACATTCGATGAGGTAAGACTTCTAGTGTGTACAAAAGGGTCATGGGGAGCGCCAGTGACATTCCTAATATTATATGTTGATATACTACGGATGAGGAATAACATACCAATGCTACAATCAAGAAATGATAAAGTTGTCTAAACATTCCTCCATGAATGATTTGGAAGAGTATCTTAATTGGGGATATAAATCTATATAGATAGATTCAAGAGGATGCTCGACTTAACCCAAGGAACGATATTCATTTGATGCTAAAGTCGTTTAGCATGGCAAACTCAAGAGATGTCTCATGTCGATGAGCTATGGAGTGAATCTCTCTTAATAGTCCCTACGCACTCTCGAAAAGAGAGGTCGCATGAGTGACAATCATGTATGCAATGAAATGTACGAGACCGATGTTGATCGGTCCATATTACGGAGAAGATCAATCAGAAGATAGTGAAAACATCTTAAAGTGCTTAACCTAAGCACTAAGGATGTGATCATATTCATGGTGGGTCTAAATTAAAACTAGAGGGCTTAACAGACTCAAGTTTTTCGAGACGCACCAAGACGACGAGAAAAATCCACTTTAAGGTAAAGGGTTACCTTAAACAAAGGTGCGATGAATTGAAAGGTTCCAAACAAAGAAAGAGTTCTTTGGTTTAGTAATTAAGACAAAGTATATAGCTATAAATGAAGTCATAAGTTGATTGTTTGGATTAAAAGTTCATTACGAACTAGGAAAAGTTCCTAAGTCTCATCTTGGATCTAAACATGTGTTGTGGCACTTTCATTTGATTATTAGAATCATTGAAAGATGGGAAATCACTATAGAGATAGTGGACTCTCATGAACAACATTACATATCCATTAACTAAAGCTTATCCAAAAGCCAGGATAATCGTCACTTAGAGAAGAAGAGTATGAGTTACCATGACGATTGGCTTTAGTGCAAGTGGGAGATTGAAAGTAGTATGCACACAAGCCAATCATGTTTGATGATAAAGCATATACTTTGTAACAATCTTATTCATTTATTAATAAAAAGTATTAATTTATTAAAGGCTTTTAATTATCTACATAATCTTTGTTTTATAATATGTGATAAACCCATAGTTTTAAGCAATGCTTTTAGAATAATGATGATGATCATTCTAATGAGATCTAAATTCTTAGAAAGCTTAAAACTAAAATAGTTCCCAATCATTGTATTACTAAATTGGGGATTAGTGAATCCGGATAGATTGGTACATACGTTGCTTGCTCATTGGATGAGGATGATTGATCTCATGATCATTTGTGTGGAGACACTAAAGCAAGTATGTAGGTGCTTATTAGAGAATAAGTTCATTTGAACGTGGCTCGCTAAGGAATACCTAATGGAGTTTTATTTGCTGTCAATAGGAATTCTCAGTAGTGATAGTAGTACAAGTAATCCTTGGACTTGAGATCATCATAGTATCTTGTGTATGATGAGTTATACTTTGACTTATTCCTTAAGACCCTTAGGGTATATCAAAGGGTATGCTTGGGTATAATAAGTTGTACATGGAGATAATGTATGATCAATAAAGAATCTACCACTTCTAATAAAGAAGAGAAATGTCCTATGTGATTCGATAAATGACAACCCAAAGAGTCCTTGGCGGCGGCGAATGAAATTAGAAAGGAGTTTCTAATTTGCATTATTTGGAGTTGTGCATTTAAGGATCGAAATACATATAATTAAATAAAATAAGACTTGATAGAAATTCCATGTCTTATATTTAATTGGGACATTGTATGGTGGAAGGATTGAATTGTACGGTAACTATTTACTCAAAGGTTCTTTTATGATTAATGTTGAAATCTATATTATCTGGAAAGTCGTTGATCGCTAGGGAGGCTTATCCCTATTGTAGAATAAATATTATTTATTTAAATTAATTAATTGTTTAATTTATTTATTTAAATAAGATTATAATTGTTCTAATTGATTTATTCACAACCGGTTTTAATATGGAGAACCTAAAGGGTCACACCATAAAAGGAAGAATAATTATTTAAGAAGTTAATGGCATAATCGTAATAATATATTTAAGTATATTTAATTTAATCTATGGTGATAGAATAAATTAAATAGCTTAATATTTATTATTTAATATTTTAGAAATATTAAATATAAATTAATAAGAGGAGTCTTATTAATATTATTACAATTATTATTATTTTAATTTCTAAAAGAGTTTAGGAATTAATTTAATATAAGTACTCTCATTTATTCCTAATAGGATTAGGAGGTTAAATTAATTAAAAGAGTTTAATTAATTATCCCTAATAAGATTAGGGAGCCTAATTAATTAAAAGAATTTAATTAATTAAATAAAACCCAATTTCTTAATTGTTAAGGAGGGTTGCCCACATCAATAAATAAGAGGAGTCTTATTATGGGTGGTGTGGGTTGTTGACTTTTTCAATATACGACATAATTCCAATTGTTGGGAGAGTACACCCTTTCTATAGAGATAGAAAAAACTAGGGTTTGAGCCAATACCCCTTTTCTTGAATTTTCTTCTTCCTTGGTGGATCACCTCTAGAGGCCAAACATTTGGGTGGCTAACGTTGGTCAAAGGAAGGAACCAAACCCGGTGGATTCAAGATTGAACGCGAAAGGATTTGGAGGTGAACTTGTACCTGAGGAAGCTCGATCTTCAAGGGTATGATTTATTCTTTATCTTTTCGTTTAATTAATAATTGTGCATAAAGGGTGATCCGGGTATATGGTTTGTAAATTTTAAACTCTGATTTTTACACGCTTCCGCACTTTTATGCAATTTGATTGCGTTCTTGAATATTACAAACCTAACAAGAACCTCTTCATAGGACAAGTCTTTCTCAAACTGCAATGGTTCGTACTCGATCACGTGCTTGTAATCGGACTTATATGGTCGTAACACCGAAACGTGAAAAACATTATGAATGTTTTGCAATTCTGGAGGTAGAGCTACCTCGTAAGCCACCTCTCCAACTTTTCGCAGTACTTTGAAGGGTCCAATAAACCTCGGGCTTAGTTTCCCCTTCTTACCAAATTGAATTTTTTCCTTCCAAGGTGAAACTTTTAGGAAAATGTAATTTCCTATGTCGAATGCACGATCTTGTCTGTGTTGATCAACATATTTCTTTTTTGTCTTGAGCAGCTATCAATCATGTTCTGATGAGTTTGACAACCTCAGCAGTTTGTTATACCAGTTCTGGTCCTAACAGTTGACGTTCACCGACTTCATCCCAGCACAGTGGAGTTCTACACTTTCTGACGTATAATGCTTCGTAAGGCGGCATGTCGATGCTTGCATGGTAACTGTTATTGTAGGAACATTCTACCAACGGTAATTGGTCATCCCAGCTTCCTTTGAAATCCATGACGCATGCTCTCAACATATCTTCCAATGTCTGAATCGTTCGTTCGCTTTAGCCATCTGTTTGCGGATGATATGCCGTACTCATTCGCAATTGTGTTCCCATACATTCTTGTAGTCTCTTCCAGAAGTTTGATGTCTTATCACAATCTCTTTAACATATAGTTTTGCCAGCTGATCAAGATTGAATCTAACCTTTATTGGCAAAAAGTGTGCATATTTTGTTAATCTGTCCACTATCACCCAAATTGCATCATATCTTTTCTGAGTCGGTGGGAGACCTACCACAAAATCCATTGTGATATGTTCCCATTTCAATTCCGATATTTCTAATGGTTGAAGTAATCCGCTTAGCCTTTGATGCTCGGCCTTGACTCTCTGACATGTTAAGCACTTTGCAACGCATTCTGCAACGTCTCTTTTCATATTTGGCCACCAAAAATGTTGTCGCAAATCTTGATACATCTTCGTACTTCCTGGATGAATTGAATATCTCGATCTATGAGCTTCTGTCAAGATGTCTTCTTTAATATCCGCATCATTGAACCCAGATTCGTCCCTCAAATCTCAAAGATTCCACTCCAGATCAACCTTGTATTTCACTTCTTTTCCTCGACCACTCTCTCTCTTATTTTCTTCGCATTCCTCATCATGCAGCTTGAACGCTTTTCACTTTGTCCACTAAAGTTGACCGCTTCCATCCGTATATAATTTCTCATCGGATTCTTTTGGAAATTTGATTTCCAACTCTAATCTTGACATAGCTGTAATAAGCTCCTCCTTATCAGTTAACAACATCAACTTTTCTCTGCCTTTCCTACTCAAGGCATCTGCAACCACGTTTGCTTTGCCTGGATGATAAAAGATCTCACAATCATAATCCTTTATCAATTCCATCCATCTCCTTTGACGCATGTTCAGGTTTTTCTGAGTGAAAATGTACTTCAGACTCTTATGGTCTGTGTAAATCTCACATTTCTCTCCATAGAGATAGTGTCTCCATATTTTTAAAGCAAACACAACCGCCGCCAACTCTAAATCATGAGTCGGATACCCTTTTTTGTAGTCCTTCAATTGCCTTGATGCATACGTGATGACTTTTTTTTCTTGCATAAGGACACATCCTAATCCTTTGTGTGAAGCATCACCAGACACCACAAAATTTCTCAGATTATCCGGTAATGACAATACAAAGCCATACTTAGTTTCTTTTTCAATTCCTAAAAACTTCCTTCACATTTCTCCGTCCAAACAAATTTTACAGATTTCCTCGTCAAATTTGTCAACGGAGTGGCAATCTTGGATAAATCCTGGATAAACCGTCTGTAATACCCTGCCAATCCCAAGAAACTTCTTACTTCTGATGGAGTTCTTGGTTGCTCCCAATTTATCATAGCCTCGACCTTTGATGGATGCACTGAAATTCCATCCTTGTCAATTACGTGCCCAAGAAATTATACACGTTCTAACCAAAATTCACATTTAGAGAATTTCACGTACAACATTTCCTTTCTTAACGTCTCCAGCGTTAGACGTAAGTGTTCCACGTGTTCTTCTTGAATTCTAGAGTACACCAGAATATCGTCAATAAACACCACCATAAACTTATCTAAAAATGGTTTAAACACCTTGTTCATCAAATTCATGAACGCTGCAGGGGCGTTTGTCAAACCAAAAGACATCACCAAAAATTTGTAATGTCCATACCGAGTTCGGAATGCAATCTTCGGTACATCCTCTTTCCTTACTTTCAGTTAGTGATACCCACTCCTCAAATCTATTTTTGAGAAATATCTAGCACCCTTTAATTGATCAAATAAGTCATCTATTTTCGGCAATGGATATCTATTCTTAATAGTGACTTTGTTTAACTCCCTATAATCAATGCAAAGATGCATTGACCCATCCTTCTTCTTTACGAATAACACCAAAGCTTCCCACTTGACACACTCTGGCTTGAATGTATTTCTTGTCCAATAGCTCCTGCAGTTGTACCATCAGTTCCTTCATCTCTATCGGAGCCATTCTGTACGGGGCTTTTGATATCGGAGCGGTTCCTGGTGCTAAGTCGATCACGAACTCGATTTCTCTGTCAGGCGGAAGTCCTGGCAAATCCTCCTAAACACGCCCATAAATTTCCTAACCACCGGTATTTCTTCCAGCTTTGCACCCTTCTTTCGAGATAGTATCGACTATGTAAGCTAAATAACCCACACAACCTTGACTCAATAACTTCTTGGCTCGCATAATCGCCGACATCTCATTTGTTCAGGTGATTTGCTACCATTGAAAACTACCTTTGATAGAGTCATAAGGTTTACACATTTCTTTTGGCAGTCAATTATCGCTCCACAATTGAATAACCAATCCATTCCCAAAATAACATCAAACTCTCCAAGCCTAATCAGAATTAAATCTACCATCAAAATATTTCCCTTAATGTTCACCCTACAGTTCTTGTATATGAACCTAACAGGAATTACTTCCTTATTCGCAATTTCTATGTTTAAAGGGAAATTCAATTCTTCACTAGGCAATCCTAATCTCATAGCAAATTCATCAGATATAAATGAACAAGTAGCACCCAAATCAAATAATAAATAACCATCAATATCATTGATTGGGATAATATATGACACCACATCCTTTGATTGCACAACATCTTGCACAGTTATGTTGAAGGTTCTGGCTGTGGGTTTATTTGATGTCGTTGGCCCAGTAATGGCCTCCACTACTACCTCCCTTGCTTCCTGTTGTTTCTCCAGCTTTCTTCTTAGGGCACTCACGAGCAAAGTGATCCTTTGACCCGCAAGTGTAGCAAACATTCTTCTTGGATTGATTGCAGTTTGGGGCGATGTGACCCTCCTGGCCACAGTTAAAGCATACACGTTTCCCCATTAAGCATACACCTTTGTGAAACTTCCCGCATGTAGCACATGCTTCAAACTTCTTATTCTGCTAGTTACCTTGTGGATTCCCAAAGACCCACATTTCCATTCCACTTTCTTTTCGATTATTATTACCATTCCCACTACCACCACCTCCATTCTTCACCTCCACTTCATTCTTCTTCTTTTCTATTCTTCGATTGAACTTGGTTATCGTGCCTCGCCGCCACCTTTTAACGAGAATTGCCTTTTCCATTACTAGGTGCAAATGTCTTCAACTAGAACAAGGAAACCTTACTAAACAACCAGTGGCTTCAAATCTTGTTCAAACCTCTTCGCCAAGGCTCATATGGCCTTGACTTGGTATGGCGCAAACCTCGCTTGAACTCGTTGAATTTCAGCGACATACTCGACACCATCATCGCTCCTCGCTTTAGTTCTAAAATCGCACTTCTAACTAACTCTTCAACTCTCTCGGGAAATAGGTCTCAAGAACATCTCCTTGAACCTATCTCAAGCCATAACCCCGGTCCTCCTCGAGTTTTATTGGCTCGCCACCAATAACTAGCATCTTTCGCTTTCAACATGAATGTTGCAAAAGAAGTTTTCGATCTTCCCTACTCCTGCGCAACATCGAACACTTTCTCTATCTCCACGACCAGTGTCTCAGCGCTCAATCGGGTTCATGGACCCACTAATTCTAGTGGTCCAACCGCCTTGAAGTCCTTAAATGTTGTAGCTTGATTTTGTTATTGGTTCTCATGGTTGATTCTCAGCAGAAGCACTGCTGTCAAGAACGCCACCAAATTTGTTGAACGGGTTAGCTTCAAACATTATTATTGTTGGTTCCTTTAGTGGTTCTCTCCGTCTGGTGGTTGACGCCTTGAGGCATTTTCTCGTTAAAAATACACTCATTAGATTATTACTCAACTCTTTTAAGTAATTTCTACTTAACTTGCCCCATAAAAGTAATCACCACATAACACATAACACTTTGGATAAAAGAAGATAATAACTTTTATTCATTCTTAATTTTTTGAAAACATCATATCAATAGCATCACTGCTATTTACATTATTTTCCTGAACTACTAAAGTTTCAGGACATCATCATCATATCCCATAGGTTGCATCACACTTGGGATTTACATATTATTTATCATAACATAAATCATAAATCAAGTACACTCCCTACGATGTCTTACTAAGATACTGCATAGCCTTACGATGCTCTTCTTCCATAATTCAGAACATGGTTCAACGATCTAGTATGTACGAGGGTAGCATCTCGAACTGAATTGGGTACCACATGACCCGATCCTGAGCTCGATTGATCACTGTGTTGAACACATTATTCATGTCCTGCATCTTCATTCTCTTTGTTTGTGCTTCTCCCTCTGCTATTTCAACTCGTTGATTAGCTTCCTCGTACGCATCTTCGGCTCTTGCCCTTTTTGTAGATTCTTCTCTCAACTTGCTCTTCAACTCTGCAATCTCTGCTCTCATTTGCTTGTTCTCTTCTTCAGTGTGAATCAGCTTATCTTCAACATTTTTCAAATGTTCCTCTCGGCCCTGAATTTCGTCGTCCTTATGTGCCATCGAGGCCTGTTGCTCAGCTGCTATCTCTTGCAATTCCTTGACAGTATCTTGAAGTTCCACATTGTGGTCATGCACCTCATCGTATATACGGCCAGCTATCGAGTTAAATGGAATCCTTTCCTCCTCGCTTTCTTCATCCGTCTGCGGCGCCTCCACCTCAATCCTCCTCGTCTATCTTTATCTCATCATCCTCATCAGGTACTCTCTCCTGCTCAACTACCGTAACCAACTGAATCGCTTCTCGCGTGGCGATAATTGTTCCCAAACCACCAATATCTCGAGGCTCTTCCTCCCTAGCTTGACTCGTATCCTCCTATATTAGTCATCCTATCAACCAAAGTTTAAGTTTTAATTACTAATCATTACTACTCGACACTCACGAAGCACATAAGTTGTAAACACATAAGCACATAAGTATTTTATTACTTCTTCCTTAAAACTCGATAAGATTTTATCATCACTATCTTTTCGAAGGTTATTTCCTAAGGCTTTTCCCCACCTAAGGTTCATAACCTAAGGCTTTGATACCAACATATGACACCCCAAAACCCAGGTACTTCATTCCCACAGGATTTGGTGCTCACTAAATCAAACATTCATATCTAACTACCCATCACAATAAAACTGGATAAATAAAACCTTTCCCATTAAAGGGTTACATAATAAAAATCTCCCAGGTTGTCTAACCTTTAAATACAATCATTCAAATGCAGAAAATTAATAAACTTCTTTACAACCATTCAAATAAAATCTAAAAATCAAATATCAACATATTACAAGTCTTCAATACTTGATCATCTTTCCTTTTCCCTTACTGGTGCTAGGTACATCAACCTTCTCGTCTTTAACTGTAATAGTTATATAAGCAAGAGTGAGCAAACAAAGCTCACTTAAAACAATAAGAAATGAAAATCTTTACAACAACTGTCAAATAAGAGACTCGAAAGAATTCAACAATATGATTTATCAACATTCTGAAGTATATAACTGAGGGTCCTAAGACCACGAACTATGTCCATAATTATAAGTAATTTTTCAACTTAAACTTTAACAATCATAAGACTATAGGGACTCCTCGTACTTAGGGGGATCAGCCCTTTGTACAATGTATTGTGCACAAATATTTCAAAACTAAGCGTAAGTTACCCCTAATAATAGGGTTGTTCATCTCAGTATTTAGAGTACAAGTCCGCACCAAAGTGAGTTTGGTTTGGATACATTTTAGGGTAATTTGGAATTCAACGAACATAAACTAAGGATTAGTTGAATAAAACCAATAACATCATACTATAGAATAATCGTAATTGAATCAACATGGTAAATTAAAGTCGTGCTTTAGGAATAATCTAATAGCATACAACTTGAATAACTATAACACACCTTGCTTGAACAATGTTAAGCCAATGTTATTTAAAATCGAATACTAAGCATGTGTATCAATTTGAACAATAATACTGTTCAACATTAGTATGTATAATTGTGCATGCTAAACAACAAGTTAAATACAAGAATAACTTGTTCAATATAAAAATCAAAGTTTAGAAAGCTTGCATCATTATAAGGTAATCGAATTGGAAATGATAATTGGTTCAACAAGATAATAGATTAGAGAACTTGTCTTGCTCGTAGGCTAAACCGAACAATTCGAATCTCAATACCCTATATATATATATATATATATATATATATATATATATATATATATATATCATCATGACATAGTTAGTCACTACCACTTTACAAACATAACTAAGTACATTCATCATGTAGGTTTGATTATTTAATCACATAATCAAGTTATAACACAAGTTAATCGTTAATAACATGTTCATTCTAGATATAGAAATATTAAAATCATAACTTAACAGTCCTATTATTAACACATAACCATTCCTTTAGACTTTGAGTACAAAATTAACACTGTCAGACCATTCTGCTAACTCGAATCATGCTAACGCCACGCTTTATACTGGTATATCATAAACGTTACGGAAATTATACTACTAGTCCATATCATAGGCCATGGTACAATGACCGCCATGGTCGAGAATTATTATATCGCTAAGTCATATCATTGCAAAGGTTGAATTGCGATTTCTACAGATAACTACTAAATCATATATGAACAAAGCCAATTTTGGCCTATAAACTCCTTTTTATAACATACCTAATTAACACATTATATATAGACCTCATATAAATATAATTCAAAGACTCCTAACATGTTTCTACCCATAAAACAACATAAACAACGAA
Source organism: Panax quinquefolius (assembly GCA_020205615.1). Lineage (NCBI taxonomy): Eukaryota > Viridiplantae > Streptophyta > Magnoliopsida > Apiales > Araliaceae > Panax > Panax quinquefolius. The sequence goes on along the minus strand of JAINUW010000499.1, from coordinate 302,127 downwards.
TTTAAAACATACAATTTCACTATTTTTGATAAAAACTCACTTTTTGATGTTTTTAATGAAAATAAACACTGTGATTTTGTTTTTGAACCAAAACAGTTAATTCAAAGCACTTTATCAATGTTTATACATACTCTATCAAATTCAACAGACAATTAATCAACTAAACAACTAATTAACCCTTAATTTCTACCTTAAACTAAACCATACTCATTCACATAAACTCTCTGTAAAATAGTTTTTATGCACAAACCACATACATAACATCAATTCATTGACTATGCTCAAATATAACTTATGAAAATAGTTTTACAACACTAGATTATCATATAAAACCACATACATAACAAATAATTCAATTTCTACAAAGCTTTTATGGAGAAAAATTGGGAGAGAAAATACAACTATAACTTTGAAAAAAAAAACAATAACAGAGTTTAGATGATACCTTGTTTGAAGAAGGTGATGGCTAACCCTTTTTGATTCTCAAGCTTCTTTTCTCCAATTCCTTAGCCTTTCTTCCTCTCTTCTTTTCTCTTTGTAAACTTTCTTCTTCTCTCTTACCTCTCTATTCTAACCTTACGTCTTAGAAATATAATGTATAATAATAATATAGATATTAAATATATAATATAATTCTAACTTAACTGACATCAGTTATGTTTTATTTGAAAATCAAAAGCCATAAGGCTTGTTTGGCTAACCACAAGAAAAAAATAATCAATTAATCCTTATGCCTTGTTTGGTAAAACTCAATTAGAATAAAGACTCAATAGGCATTAGGCCTTGATTGGCAAAACTGAATTAAACTCCTTTAAGTTATTTTAATAACTCCTTTATAAAAGGTTATTTGTCACACTTTTATTTAATTAAATTAATTCTAACAACAAATTATTAAATTACTTTAACACGTAAATCAATACCATAAAATTATGATTTTTTATATAATTATAACTTTATTTAATCAACTAACACATCCTTTTAATTACAAATTCAAATAAAAGAATAATAATTCAATTAATCAAAACTCTCTAACTTAATAATTAAATTAAATTAGCATATAATAATTAATTTTCTTAATTATTTATTTAACAAATAATTAACCAAATCGAATCAATTTGAACAATTATAAATTCAACCATAAACACATCCATTAAAAACTTATATAATTCAACAAATATTTAATATAACAATTAAAAATTCTGGAATGTTACAGTCACCACAAGGCTATATACATTTGAAATGGGATCCTTATTTTCACTAGCAAATTTTTAATTAGATTTTGCCGAACTATATAAGTGAGGGTAATATATTTTGAAGAAAATAGTAGGAGATTCCAATTTAAAACAAGACCTAAATTTATTTGGTAATTAATAAAAGAATATATGCTAAAATGTTGTTAAGAACAAATTCATTTACATAATTTTACAATGTCTAAAATTAATATCACTGCGTAGCACATTAGATGCTAAATTAACCTGACCGAATTAAACGGATTGGTAAACGAATTTGAGAATAGTTCTCATGGCTGAAAAGCTATCTTATGTCCTTAATACGCCTATCCCTGCAATGGTTGCTGACAATGCCTCTGAGGAAGAGGTTACTACTTTTAGAAAGTGGCAAGATGATGCACAGTTGGCTCAATGCATCATGCTCACATCCATGAGTAACGAGATTCAGCGTCAGCATAAAACTATGGATGCTCTTACTATATTCCTGCACAGCAAGTAATTGATGGTGAGGAAAGTAGGACCGAAAGATATCAGATATCTAAGGAGCTCTTCCGATCTAGAATGACCGATAACACTACAGTACAGACACATGTCCTAAACATGATCAATTTGATTGAACAATTAGGACAACAGGTTTTGTTATGGATGGACAGTTGAGCCAAGATTTGATCTTACACTCACTCCTGGACTCCTTTCGCAATTGTTGTGAATTTTTCATATGAACAAGCTAGATATCAGCCTCGCTGATTCGCTTAACAGGTTGAAAAATGTTGAGAGTCATTTTCCAACCAAGAAAGACAAAGTCTTATTGGAAGGGCCAAAAGATCTTCTGAAAAGAAGAACGATTCAAAGAAGGTAAATAGAAAGGCAAAAACAAAGGATAATAAGAACAAAACTGATACGGATAGCAAAGGAGTTTGCTTCCACTGCAATAAACCTGGACACTAGAAAGAAACTGCAAGAATCATCTTGTAGAGGATAACCAAAAGAAGCTTAGTGAAGTTTTGGTTACAAATATAATTTTGTTCATGATTTAAAATAAATTTTTCTTTAAGTCAAGGTTCTACTTGGGTACTGGATACCAACTTTGGTTATCATAAATATAGATTTATGAAGGAACCAAGCAGAAGTAGAAAGCTAAACAAAGGATAAGTAATCCTATGTCTATGAAGCAAAGGTTGCTGCATTAGCCATATGAACTAATTATTTAGTATTGCCTACTGAGCAAGTCTATTAAGTCAATAAGTTGTTATTATATTTCAGTTCTCATTGGAAACATTATTTTCATTTTTCTTGTTGGACAATAAAATCTTTGGTATTATAATTAAGAACAATTAGTGTTCTACTTATAATAATAATGTTTTGTATAGAACTAGAATATTACTTAATGGATTTTGTATACTTGACTTACGTGAAAAATAATTTTGAAAATTGAATAAACTAGTATATGAAAAGGAGATGATCATTTAAAGAGTTGAATGTGTGTATTTGCTGAAATACAAGTGTGAATTATTTGAAAGGTTCAAAGAAATCATAAGTGAAACAAATTGGCAAAGTATTAGGATTCTTTGAGCAGATCAAGGAAGGAATACTTGTGCAATGAGTTTCTAGATCATCTCAAATGGTTTTCTCACAATGGACTCCTCCTAATACGCAATAATTGATTGATGTATTTGAAAGGAAAAATTGTACCTTGTTGGACATGGTGCGGTCCATAATGATTTTACCGACATTCCAGTATCCTTTTGGGATAATGTCCTAGAAATGGCTATATATCTACGAAAAAGGTAACCTTAAAATCCGGCCCCAAGACTCCATAAAAGTTATGGACAGGGAGGATTCCTAATCTTAAGTTTGTTAAGATAAGGGGTTGTCCAACTTATGTGAAAAGGTTTCGAAGGATAAGCTTGGGACAAGATTTGACAAGTACAGTTTTGTGGGACATCCTAAAGAAAGTTTAGGATATATGTTCTATAATCCTACTTAGCAAAAGGTTTTTGTTGCGAAACATGCAACCTTTTAAGATAAATGTGTTTATCATTAAAGGGGCTAGTGGGAGGATAATAGATTTTGAAGAGTTCAAGAACCACAAAACACTATAAGTCAAATAAGAGGAACCTGTAGATAGAACTATTGTACCACAACTGAATCGTAAATCTGGAATACTACCAAAGATACCTAGGAGATATGGATTCATCATGGATGATGATGATGAGGTACGTATTATAGAAGATGATGATATAGTTACGTACGATGAGGTAAGAGTTGTAGACACTCAGAGAAATGGATTGAAGCAAGCTTCTAAATAATGGAACATTCATTTTGATGAGAATGAACCTAGTACAAAAAGGTCAGTGGGAGCGTCGTGACATTCCTAGTATTATATGTTGATATACTACTGATAAGGAATGACATACCAATACTATAATTAGTAAAGATAAAGTTGTCTAAACATTCCTCCATGAATGATTTGGGAAGAGTATCATAATTAGGAATACAAATCTATATAGATAGATTTAAGAGGATGCTCGATTTAACCTAAGGAACGTATATTCATTTGCTGCTAAAGTGGTTTAGCATGGAAAACTCCAAGAGATGTCTCATGTTGATGAGCCATGGAGTGTATCTCTCTTAATAGTCCCCACAGACTCCTGAAAAGAGAGATCGCATGAGTGACAATCATGTATACAATGAAATATACGAGACCTGATGATGATCAGTTAGATTCTGGAGAATATCACTGTAAGACAGTGAAAAATATCTTAAAGTACTTAATCGGCACTAAGGATGTTATCATATTTATGGTGGGTCTAAATTAAAACTGGAGGACTTAACAAACTCAAGTTTTTCAGATAGACCAAGACGATAAAAAATTCACTTTAAGGTAAAGTGTTATCTTGAATGGTGGTGCAGTGATTTGGAAAGGTTCCAAACAGCAAAGAGTTGTTAGTTTAGTGATAAAGACAAAGTATATAGCTATAAATGAAGCTGCAAGTTGATTGTTTGGATGAAAAGTTCATTACAGAACTAGGAATAGTTTCTAAGTCTCATCTTGGATCTAAACATGTGTTGCGATACTTTCATTTGATTATATGAATCATTGAAAAATGAGAAATCACTATAGAGATAGTGAACTCTCAAGAACAACATTACATATCCATTAACTAAAGCTTATCCAACAGCAGGATAATCGTCACTTAGAGAAGAAGGGTATGAGATACCGTGACGATTGGCTTTAGTGCAAGTGGGAGATTGAAAGTAGTATGCACACAAGCCAATCATGTTTGATGATAAAGCATATACTTTGTAATAATCTTATTCATTTATTAATAAAAAGTATTAAAGGCTTTTAATTATCTACATGATGCTCTTTTATAATATGTGATAAACCCATAGTTTTAAGCAATGCTTTTAGAATAATGATGATGATCATTCTACTGAGATCTAAATTCTTAGAAAGCTTAAAACTAAAATAGTTCCCAATCGTTGCATTACTAAATTGGGGATTAGTGAATCCAGATAGATTGGTACATACGTTGCTTGCTCATTGGATGAGGATGATTGATCTCATGATCATTTGTGTGGAGACACTAAAGCAAGTATGTATGCGCTTATTAGAGAATAAGTTCACTGAATGTGGCTCGCTTAGGAATACCTAATGGAGTTTTACTTGCCTGTCAATAGGAATTCTTGTAGTGATAGTAGTGCAAGTGATCCTTGAACTTGAGATCATCATAATATCTTGTGTATGATGAGTTATACTTTGACTTATTCCTTAAGACCCTTAGGGTATATCAAAGGGTATGCTTGGGTATAATAAGTTGTACATGGAGATAATGTATGATCAATAAAGAATCTACCACTTCTAGTAAAAGAAGAGAAATGTCCTATGTGATTCGATAAATGATAACCTAGTAGTCCTTGGCCAAGGCAGAATGAAATTAGAAAGGAGTTTCTAATTTGTATTATTCGAAGTTGTGCATTTAAGAGTCAAAATACATATAATTAAATAAAATAAGACTTGACAGTAATTCCATGTCTTATATTTAATTGGAACATTGTATGGTGGAAGGATTGAATTATATGGTAACTATTTACTTAAATGTTCTTTTATGATTAATGTTGAAATCTATATTATCTAGAAAGTCGTAAATCGCTAGGGAGGCTTATCCCTATTGTAGAATAAATATTATTTATTTAAATAAATTAAAAGTTTAATTTATTTATTTAAATACGATTAGAATTGTTCTAATTGATTTATTCACAACCAGCTTTAATATGGAGAACCTAAAGGGTGACACCATAAAAGGAAGAATAATTATTTAAGAAGTTAATGACATAATCGTAATAATATATATTAAGTGTATTTAATTTAATCTATGGTGATAGAATAAATTAAATAGCTTAATATTTATTATTTAATATTTTGAAATATTAAATATATAAATTAATAAGAGGAGTCTTATTAATATTATTACAATTATTATTATTTTAATTTCTAAAGAGTTGGAAATTAATTTAATATTAGTACTCTCATTTATTCCTAATAAGATTAGGAGGCTAATTAATTAAAGGATTTTAATTAATTAAAATAAAACTCAATTCCTTAATTGTTAAGGAGGGTTGACCACATCTATAAATAAGAGGAGTCTTATTATGGGTGAAGGTGGTTGTTGACTTTTTAACAACATACATAATTCCAATAGTTTGAGAGTACGCTCTTTTTCTATGAAAGATAGAAAAACTAGGATTTTGCCAAACACCCGTCTTCTTGAATTTTTCTTCTTCCTCGGTGGATCACCTCTAGAGGCCAAACACTTGGGTGGCTAACGTTGATCAAAGGAAGGAACCAAACCCGGTGGATTCAAGTTGAACGCGTAAAAGATTTGGAGGTGAACTTGTACATGAGAAAGCTCGAATCTTCAAGGGTATGATTCTTGTTCTTTATCTTTTCGTTTAATTAATAATTGTGCATAAAGGATGATCCGGGTATATGGTTTGTAAAATTTTAAAACTCTAATTTTTCACGCTTTAGCTTATTTTGTGCAATTTGATTGCGTTCATTAATATTACAAACCTAACAAAGACAACCTATTCTGAAGTTGGGTATCCTGTAAGGGATCGAGGTTTGGGTGACATTATTTTGGGTGCACTTGAGCACTGGTTGGATGAGATGCATACTCCTAGGGTATTGAGTTGGTTGATCCCATATCTCATATCTAAACAAAATTTTTAAGTCTGTGTGACTGACAGAAATAAAAGTCCAGAAATAGTTGAAAAAGAAACTCCAGAAATGGTAAAAACTATCAGTCAAATTTTGAATTGTTATACTTCTTCAAATCATATATTGTTATAAATATAAATCCTGCTGTGCATGTCATAGCTCACCCTTGCAAATTATTCCCTTTGCAGTATTAGATGGTAACCCTTGAATATCTGGAGTAGATAAAGGGAAGCGTCCCTGCTTAGATTAGCTTATATTATTGTCTAGTTGAATGTAATACTTTGTAATAAGATATTCATTATGAAGAATTATGTAACCGAACCTTAATATTATGATATATATAACATCGTTTATTTCCGCAATCGTGTTTTCTTACATATATAGATGTAATTAGAATCTTCAATCTAGTTTGAGATCCTTGGGAACAATTTATCTAGGTGAGGGTATTGATAACATAGACTGTTCATGTTGTTGTTAATACTCTGGATTTTGGATAAATAGTTACTATCGATATGATAGTGTAATTCTCATGAAATAGACAATACAATCTGGGTGAAGGTATTGGTAATATAGACTGTTCATGTTATTACTAATACTCTGAATTTTATATATATAGATACTATTCACAGATACAGTTCATCCAAGTGAGGGAATCCAAACACAGTAATAGTTCTCTTGAGAAGTGTCATCTGTTATAGGATATTGTGAATCTTAGATACATGAGAAGTTTATCTGGTAATAAATTGTATAGTCACTCAATTAGATATAAGCATATAATCAGATACCATGGGTGTATAGATTTAAATGCGTTATATATATTGATTCATAGTAAGCACCATATCGAATACCGTGGGAGTATAGATATGGGGGCGTTACACAAACCCCGGAGAAAACCCCAGGAGATTAAGTTAAACCCCGTCATTAACCTCGGGAAATCAAATCCAAACCCCAATGGCTACTCCGTGAGATCAAATTAAACCCCGGTAATAACCCCGTGAGATCAAATCCAAACTCCAACGACAACACCGAGAGATTAAATCCAACCCCGACGACAACCACAGGAGATCAAATCAACCACAACAACAACACTGGGAGATCCAGCCAAACCCCGGCGACAACACCAGGAGATCAAAATTAAACCCTTGGAAATCAAATCAATTTCAGAAACAACCCTTAAGACAAACAGTATGCCAACATCGAAGATAACCCCGAGGAAGACAAATGTCGCCACGTCAAGCCTAAAACAAATTCGGGAGGGGAAAATTAGTAATTAGGCCAACTCAACATCAATTCAGTCCAAATCACTACAAAAGAAGTTATACAAAACCATAACATCAATCCCGAGTGAAAATAACACAAGATAGCTCAACGGATGGACTGCGAAGACTTGAAGATCTAGTCATTGACCCATCTTCCCATATTCAAAAAAGGTCAAATCCCATGTCATTGTGTAGCTCTCGTCAAGTGCTTTCTGAAAAGGTATAGCACGCCTCCATCGAATTCCCAGATTAAAAGTTATGAAGGTTCGAGCGAACAACGCATTAATCTGAGTGTACGTACTTTGAGACAACGGAACCCACGCGGCCCAAGCACACCCAGGCAGCCGCAGGTAGACCCGCGGCTACTTTGGTCTATAAATAGACCACCTATCAACCAAAATAAAAAAAAAAAAAAATAGAGGGAATTTCATCCATTTCAGCTCTTAACCTTTCCTATAATGTTCCAAACTTTGATATTCTTCTTTGTAAACACTTATATACATATATACTACAACATATTAAATTTTAACCGGTGGAAACGGAGTTTTCAAGCTTCAAAAGTCGTTTAAAGCTCTCATTGCTATACACTGTAAGATCCTTTCAGATCTTAAGCTTTTACTCGCTTTTATTATATATATATATATATATATATATATATATATTAAAGCGATAAAAAGCTAAACTAGTATATATACATATATATATATATATATATATATATTAATTGTTTACTACAATTAAAATATTTGTTTTAACTTTGCTTAGTCAATATAAAAACAATTGATATTAACGTTTTTGGATTAGATTTATCTAAATCTAGCCATATCTAACTTTTAACCAGTTCAAAAGTTGTAAAACTAAAACTGTGAGACCCCAGATTTTATCAATAAAGATTTAAATTTTGTCGAAATAATTTTTAATATTATGGTGTGAATTTGAGATAATATTATAGTTGTGGGTTGTATTTATAAATTTTGCAAAGTATGCAAGTGGTTATATTATATTCGATTGGTCAGGGAATATTCGGTTTAGCGGGGAATATTAAATATAACTACTCAATCATTGGTGGACCTCATTAATGTAATTATTATTGTCGGATTGAGAAAACGACAAAAATATTTTATTAAAATAACGACGGAAGTTTCTACCGTTGATCTTGTTGAACTACTCGGTAGTAAAAGTTGCATAATATGTATTATGTGGTTGCATAGTAGCACACGGTATTGATTATTGATGCTTATGTGAGAAGTCACTCGGTTTGATTCCATTATTGTCGATTAATAATATGAATTATTATAGCGATAATGACGTTTTGTTTTATTCAGTATTATTAAAGTAATAAAATGTAAACATCTTTTATATAAAATGAATACTTTATTAAAGTTATTCTATAAATAGAATATATTATATTTTATTATGCATAGTGTTGCATAGTGTTTTTGCATAGTGTTGCATAGTGTTTGCATAGTAAAATGTTTTTATATAAATAGAATATATTATATTTTATTTAAAAGATTTTGCTTTAAATATGGACCGTCGATTAAAGTAAATCAATCTGGACCGCTCATGGATTAATTACTATGCATTCTATTTTCCTATAAATAGAAGCTCATTCCTTCATTATTTTCTTAGGAATTCACCAAACTCTGTAGAAAGAAAACTATAGAGAGAAGCTATAGAGAAAATATATAGAGAGAAAGAAGAAGAGTATTACGGTACTTCACTACTTTGATATCCGGTGTCTTTTACTTAAAGGGTATTATTTGTTGTACCCGTAAGGGATATTATTCGCTTTATATTCATGAAGAGAACCTCTCATTATTCCATTCATTATTATTACGTTGGAATAACTTTTGTAAAAGTGGTATACCCTATACATAACCTTTATATATCTTGCATACCCTATACTTGGTAAAATCCTTATGTTATTCCATCCTTATTTATTCATTGGAATAACTCACTTACGCTGGAATCCCCTATACTTGGTGATCTTCTTCATTATTCCATTCTTTATTATTACATTGGAATATCCTCATGCGTATGTTTTACACCGGACACTGGTTCCATTGTTTATTATTCCGCATTTATTATTCTCATTGGAATATCCTCATGCGTGTGTTTTTTACACCTGACACGGTTCCATTGTTTATTATTCAAAGATTTATTATTCTGTTGGATCATCCCGCTTTGTGAATTTCACCGACGACGGTTCCGTTATTATTATTACATTGGAATAACTTTGTCTGTCATCTAAGTACCGCATGCATGGTGATTTCTTTTGTTATTCCATTCTTTATTATACCCAATTGGTTAAAACTTTGACTTCTATACTCCATGAAATTAGTAGAATATCCTTGATATTTGCGTTTCATCCAAAGATATCTTTCATGGAAATATTCTTCCGATCATTCTTGAATTTTACTCTACAAAACAATTATCTTGTTGACAATTTGGACGTTACTAATTCCTGGATAAAATAATTCTTGAACTTGTTTTATTGAATTATTATGTCATTGTCATCATCCTCATGATATATTATGTTATCTTTGGCTTACGTGCATAGATGAACTTAGTATGATTATGACCGAGGATCATTCTAAGTATAATCATGGCTTGTTATAAATGATGTGATAAAAGTCCTCGGTGGCACAGAATGCAGTGATGGATAGTTTTTGGTATGATTATGACCAGGGGTGATTCGGTATAGTCATGACCATTGATAATTTGATGAAAATCCTTGACCGTGGTACAGGGATGATTAGATGTGGTGGTTTATTTATTGTTGAGTCTCAAATGATAAAAAATTGATGAAAACCTTTTAAAACCTAAAAGATAGTAGATTTTATTCTCTACTTGACTCTTTTAATGGATTGCATATTCGCTGCAGCTTAAACCGGTTGTCTATTGTATTTTATCGGTTTAACACTTTGTTGAAGGCTAATGATAATTTATTCGCATTATCTTAGTCATAATATTTCTTCTTTGGGCTAGTTGAGCTCACCTTTTCTTTCACCGTTTCTCTTGAGAAATGAGAACATAGGCCGAACGAGTCGGGAACTGGAGTAATGGTCCGGAGGATAGCATTAGTAGTCCTCACTATTCTCGTGAAATAGTGTGATAATAGTTGTAATGAGGACTCCTTTTGAGTTTGTATAATATCTAGTAGACAATATTTGTATTCAAACTCACGCTTTATGTCGACAGTGCCTGACATGCTTATGTTAGTAAGTTGTATTTGAATTTATGTACCATGTAAGTGGCGACCCAAGATGGGTGACGTATACCTAATTTTGGGGGCGTCACAAAAACCGTTAAGCTAGAATGGCTAAGATTTATTTAAATTTAGTTTTTTTTCTAGTTTTCGTAAATATTAAGCAACCACGCGTCCCTAGATCTATATCTAGAGGGAATGGGAAGCTTGGCTACGTGCATGCAGGGATTAAACTAATGAATCCTCTGTTTTATGATGTTTAGATTAAGTATCTATTTTATTTGCTATGCAGTTTAGTCATAAAACATTATGTGAGCCTAGAAACCACGGGATTTAAGATCCAACTAATGGATCTAGATCTGGTTCTTATGATGGACCCTTTTTAGTTGTACAATTAGCTTGTAAATCATATTTGTGGTGCTCGGGTCGCTTCGATGGCTTTCATGCCCATAAGAAGCCCGACACTTATATGTATATTATTTTGTCGAAGATGATTCGCATCTCGAGAATAAAATCAAAACAAGGCGAATACGAAATAAAATGGAAATATCAAAGGCCTCAATTACTATGTGAGCATAAGGGTTTGAAAATTTATTTTCAAAACATCATTTCTGTATATTTTGCTTAAAATTATATTTTTATACAAGTTAAACCCTTTGTATATAGGTGCGAACGAGGCATAACACTACTTTCAAATAATGCACTTTGGCCCAATTAACTGCACACACGCACACACACACACACTTCAAATAAATTAGGGAATTTAAAAGACACGGTAACTGTATTTTTACAGAAGTTGGGAGGTGCCTAACACCTTCCCCTCGCTTAATCAAGCCCCCGAGCTCTATGAATCTCAGTTTTCAATGCCTATTAAACAAAGTCCAGTAATTGGTCCTTTTTGCAAATCTTTTCAAATTCGGTTGAGTTGGTACAACCATTTCACTATTACCAACTGGCGACTCTGAATTTTCAAATTGTCAACATTTTGTGTCGATCCCTTTTGTCAAACTCACCCATTTCAAATAAAATTCAACACATAGAAAACATAAAGGGTAAAGAAAGACTAAAATAGTAATTCCAAAAGAAAGAAATTTTTCCCGACGTCGACAGTACTCATCTGATCGAAATGCTCATTCACTTGTTCCTTCGCCATATCTAATTTTCAAGTTAATTCCTGCACCATGGCTTCCATTATGAATTTTGTATCGAATTTTGATGGAATCTCCTCCATAGCACCTTTACCCTTTGAGCTAGACATAATTTTGCTACAAAATAAGGGTTAGTAGAAAATAATTTCCTCACCACTCCCTTATGTGTTTCACTCAAATTAATGTACCCCTCATGTATACACTTAATTTACACCACAAGGTCTTTCAAAAATAGCTTAAAAACTTATCATCTCTATCAGAAACAATAGTTCTAGGCATACCATGCAATAGAATAATTTCCCTAAAAAACAAATCAGCTATATGGGATGCATCATTAGTTGCCATATTTAAAAATCTATCCACAATCACAAATATAGAATCATTACCATGCTTAGACCTAGGTAAACTTAACACAAAGTCCATTGATATGTTAATCCAAGGTTCATTAGGTATAGGCAATGGTGTATATAATCCATGAGGTTGAACACGAGATTTAGATTGACGACAAGTGATGTATTTATCATAAATTCTTTCAACATCTCATTTCATACGAGGCCAATAAAAATGTTCTTTTAAAACAGCCAAAGTTTTATCAACATCAAAGTGTCCTATGAAATCACCCTCATGTGATTCCCGAACCAACAATTCATGCAAATAACATGTAGGTATACACAGTTTATTCTCACAAAACAGAAATCCATCCATTTTAAAGTATTTACCTACAACATTTTTTCTCAAGTTTTAAACTCTTCATCGAAATCAAGGTCATTAGCTTACAATTCTTTAATTCGCTTAAAACTAAGTAATTTCGAATCAAGAGTATTTATCAAAACATACGTTCGAGACAAAGCATCCGCAACGACATTTTCCTTATCCTCCTTGTATTGAATGACATGAAAATATCTTGATAAACTTTATCAATCGCGCATGTCTTTTGTTCAACTTGTGTTGTCCTTCTAAGTATTTCAATGACTCATGATCGGTATGTATCACAAACTCCTTGGGCAACAAGTAGTGTTGTCGTGTCTCTAATGCTCTAACCAAAGCATATAACTACTTGTCGTAAGTAGGATAGTTCAAAGCTATCCCACTCAATTTATCGCTGAAATACGCCACTGCTTTTCCTTCTTTCATCAAAACAACTCCAATTCCTAAACCTGAAGCATCACACTCAATCTCAAAAGCTTTAGTAAAGTTAGGCAAAATAAGTAAAGGAGCATTTGTTAATTTATCCTTAATCAATTTAAATGCTTTTTCCTATTCATCACCCCACTTAAAGCCCACACTTTTCTTGATGACCTCGGTCAATAGTGCTGTAATCTCACTGAAATTTTGAACAAAGCATCCGTAGAAACTTGCGAGTCCATGGAAGCTTTGAACTTGACTCACAATTGTAGGACTCGGCCAATCTCGGATCGATCAGATTTTTTCCTCATTAACTTGGACTCCCTGTGAACTAACAATAAAGCCAAGAAAAACAATTCTATTGGAACAAAACATGCACTTTTCCATGTTAGCAAATAACTTTTCATTCCTAAGTACATCTAAAACAAATTTTAAATGCAGAACATGCTCTTCCAAGTTTTTGCTATAAATAAGAATATCATCAAATTAAACAACCACAAATTTTCTAATGAATGGATGCAACACATGATTCATTAATTATATGAATGTACTAGGTGCATTATTTAAACCAAAAGGTAACACTAACCAATCATACAAACCATATTTTGTTTTAAATGTAATTTTTCATTCATCACCCTCTTACATTCTATTTTGATGATAACCACTTTTTAAATTAATTTTTGAAAATATGCAAGACCTATGTAATTTATATAACATGTCATCTAAATGGGGAATAAGGTGTCATAATTTTACTGTAATATTATTTAGCACTTGACAATCGATGCACATCCTCCATTTCCATCTTTTTTGGCACTAGGATCACCAAAACTGCACTCAGACTCATAATTTATCTAACAAACCCTTTCCCCATTAGCTTGTCAACTTTTCTTTGTAACTCCTTCATCTCCTCGGGATTACTCCGATAAGCTGAAAGGTTTGGAATGGTTGCATCGGGAAAGAAATCAATTTGGTGTTCAATTCCCCTAATAGGTGGTAGTCCTTGAGGAAGCTCCTAGGAAAATACATCTTTGAAATCCTATAAAAGAGAAGAAACAACACTAGGTAACAAATCATTAGCGTTAGTATTCAAAAGAGCCTCTTTATACGTACCGAAGTAAAATTATAGGCTGTTTAGAAACCAAAGCTCGCCTCACATCACTTTTTTTTTTGCAAATATATTTGTTTTCTTTTCTTCTCCTTTCTATTTCTCTCTTTCTTTTTCTATCTTATTTTTCTCTTGATTTTTCTTTTCCTCACTTTCTTTTTTTTATCATGGCCTTTTTGTAAATAAATTTGATCCTCATGTACCTATTGTGATGATAAAGGACACTATGTAACTTTCCTCCTTTACTTGCGCATAAGCCCTGTCATCATAACCAACGTCTCGCCATGCATAGCAACCTCCCTATCATCAACCTCCTCTGACGGTGGCATAAAATTGGTGTAACTATCTTCTCCCTCGGTTTCAACCTCTCCATTATCAAGTAACAACATAGTTCTCCTATTTGGGCATTGACTAGAAATATGTACCCTTCCTTGACATTTAAAGCATACAATATCTCAATTGTGACTAAAAGAAGAAGAAGGTTCAGTTTTATCTAGTTTTCCATGATTAATAAATTCGGTTTAAACTCCACTTTCAGATTGTTCACAGCTGGCTTCTCCTCCCTTTTTGAAACATTAGATTTCCATGACAACCCCGTGGTAGGATTAGAACATTGGCCTCCTCTCTCCTCTTAAGTTGTTTCTCAATCTTTATAACCATGTGTACCATATCCCCCAATTCCACATAATGTTATCGTTCTACTAAGTCTGCTATATCCCAATTTAGCCTTGCTAAAAATTGTGTCATTGTTGCCTAACTATCCTCATCCATGTTAGCTTTAGCCATCAGCGTCTCCATCTCTTTGAGGTATTCATCCACACTCCTACTCCCTTATTTTAGATTTCGCAAACTCCAAAACAAATCCCTACGGTAGTGACTCTGTACGAATATCTTTTTCATCACTGTCTTCATCTCTGCCCAAGTTTCAATTGGACGTTCCCCCATCTACTCTTTCTAGTAATCAACTGAACCCACCAAGTGACTGTATAATTTGAAAATTCGGTAACGGCTAATCTGACTTTCTTGAGATCTGAATAATTGTGACAGTCAAATACCCATTCTATCTTATTTTCCCATTCTAGGTATGCCTCCGGATCACTCCTCCCTTGGAAAGCTGGTATTTTCATCTTAATGATATTCACGTTATCATCTACCTTATTCTGACCTTCCCTCTCTCTAGGACCTCTTGGCCTTGGATGTAGGAAACCAGATTCACGATCTTCCTCCTCACTGAATTCCCCCTCGAAGTAATTTTCCTCCGTTTTAGTTTCCCGTTGATGAGTTCTCCCCTTTTTTTGTGTTCCGTGAGGTTTTTGGGATAATCCTCCTCGTGTCTCACTAATTTAATCAAGTCGTTCATTCATCATCTCCCACTTTTGATTCCACTCCTTATTAATAGCTTCTAACATAAATTTCATGTCAAAATTTATGAAAGATTGCTCTTCAAAAGTCCCTTTATCCTTGGAATTTGACATATTTCCTGCAAAACAAGGGTTAGTAGAAAATAATTTCCTCACCACTCCTTTACGTGTTACACTCGAATAAATGATTTCACTCGTGTATGCACTCATAATTTGGATTTTACCCTCGATTAATCTCACTACTGAGCCTCTTACCTCTAAATATTCTCTTTAATAAGATCTTCTTGAACTCACCTAGCAAAATTCTCAATTTTACTAATCAATCCAAAAATAACTTATCAGGAAACAAAATATCAAAGGTATAAAATCTCACAATAGCATGCAATTGAAAAGAAAAATAAAATTCAAAAATTTTTTCTATACACGCTAGAATAATTCAAAAAAAATTTTGCTCAACAATTTCAACAGAAATATAAAGGATAAGTTACTCGCTAGAACTTAGATCTAATACCAAATGATAGAATCCATGGCATGCTTGCTAGAGGTGGTCGTCGCCCGGATCATTTCTAGTACAGTTGAAAGTATGGAACTCTCTCGACACCTCAACCCAACGTCTATATTGAGACGTGATGAGTGGCATACCTACGAATCGGGTTTCTATTCGGACTTAAACAGTGTTTAATCCAGTTATTTTTGTACACTTTTATGTGTTTTTATTTTATTTTGTATGTAGGTTACATTACGTGTTAGTTGTGGTATAATGGTGGTAATGTGGCGAGAAAATAGCATTGAAAGCAAGAAAGCAACAACTACAGAAGATACCCCCGCTGGGGCGGGCCCTATAACAAAGAAATACCCCTGCCGGGGCGGGGGTTCATGTGTAAGAAAAACCAGACCCCGCTGGGGTGGGCATCATCAAGGCAAAAACCCCCCACCGGGACGGGGGTACGCAGACAGAGAGGAAAGAATTTGGTTGCAATTCTAATACTGTAGATGCGTGGAAGGAAGGACTTTGGTTCTGATTAGGAATGGATTGTGATCATTTTGATCGGCTATTACAAAGGCATAAGAGGAGAAACACATGATTAATTACTAATCATTAATCAACTTTAGAGCCCTAATTTCTTGAAGATCATTGAAGGAGTGGACCAGAAGATCAAGATCATAAAAATTACAGAATTGAGTGAGGATAAAGGTGGTTCTATACTAGTCTTTGTCTTTTTATTTAGTTTCTATAATTGCGATGATGAATTCTCTATCTATTCAGTTTTTAATTCATTCATAATGAACTAAATTACTTATTAAGCTTGCAATGGATCTTTAATGTGGAATGATGATTATCATGCTCTAATTTCAGTTTAATTAAGCTATCTATTCAATTTATCTATTGTGATTTAAGCTTAGTTCATGAATTGCTTGATCACCAATTATATGTGGATTTGTATGGACTTGAGAGACGATGTAGGAATCTAGACTTAGTCATAATAGCATGTGTCCATGATTTCTGCATTTTGATAGAATTCATGATGTATGTTTAGGATAGAGATATACCTAATATCGCATGTAATCGTGTAAGAACTTGGAATTTAAACCTTATTTGGTTTTAATTCACATATAGATATAGTGAATTAGTTAATTACAATTTTTGGCTTAATTCTATCAATTGTGGATTTAAGTTAATATGGTGTTAGTGCATCGAGAGATGGCTAGTTCTACTTTAGTGTTCTTGATAAATGAACTGAGATAGTTAATTGAATTGAAAAGAAGTGTGATAATCAGAGTGAAACTTAAAGTGAAATTGTTGGCTTAATTCTCCATTATCTGATTGAAATTTACGGTTATTAGTTGTGTTGATTAGTTTTGATTTATAGTTTATTAGTTTTAAATAACTGCAATCATTCATTCAAATAGTTTAATAAAATTAAAATAATACAAAACTGGTAATTGTTAGATTAAAATTCATACTTGTCTATGTGGGAACGATACTCTACTTATCATTATATTACTTGTTGATCATGTATACTTACATGCAGTGCGTATTTTAGATTTTATACTAACAAGTTTTTGGCACCGTTGTCGGGGATAATTTTTTATTTTATTACTTTTAATATCAGTTTAATTAGTTCAGTTTTAGTTAAACAATTTTCTCTTTGTTTTTGTTATTTCGTATTTCAGGTTCTCTGATTTAGTGCATGCAAACTCGGTTAAAGAAACCAGACTTGCTTCCTTTCGAGGATGATATCGAATAAAGGTTTTAGAGACTTAGTAAGTGGATTAAGGAAAATAGGGAGAATTTTAATAAACAGGAAAATATGGTTGTAGAGGATCAGAAAACATTGAGGGACTATGTTACTTCCAGGGTGACTGAAATTCAGTCGAGCATTACCAAGCCTGCGATAGCTGCAAATCACTTTGAGATAAAGCCTGAGACGATTTAAATGATACATAATTCAGTCTAGTTTGAGGGATAGCTAATGATGATCTAAACGAGCACCTAGTCAACTTTTTGGAAATTTGTGATACCTTCAAATACAATGGGGTATCCAATGATGCAGTCAGGCTTTGCTTGTTTCCATTCACACTGCGGGACAAGGAGAAGAGTTGGTTACACTCACTACTTCGAGGGTCAATTACTACATGGGATGACCTTGCTCGGAAATTTTTGGCTAAATTTTTCCCACCGGCGAAAACTGCTAAGATAAGGAATGAGATTACTATGTTTAAACAGCAACATAGGGAGTCTCTATACGAAGCTTGGGAAAGGTACAAGGAACTAATATGGAAGTGTCCGCATCACAGACTACCCAAGTGGATGCAGATGAACACCTTTTACAATAGGCTAAATGGAAATCTCCGTATAAGTATTGATGCAGCGTCTGGGGAGCTTTTATGGTTAAAAGTTTTGAGGAAGCATATGAATTGATTGAGACAATGGTAGCTAACAACTACTAGTGGCCCACAACGAGAATGACACAGCCTAAGGTAGATGGGTGTTAGAAGTAGATGGGGTGACAACATTAGCAGTACAGATTTCAGCGTTGTCAAAGAAGATGGATGCTCTTACAGGTGCACAGACTCAGTAGGTGGCATATATTTGTGAATTGTGTGTTGGGGAACATCCAACAGAACAATGTGCCATTAATCTAACTGTATTTCAGTTTGTAGGCAGTTATAATAGAATACCTTAGAATCCTTACCACAATGCCTACAATCCGGGGACTAGGAATCATCCAAACTTTTCATGGAGTAACAACCAAAATTAGTAGGCTCCACGACTGTCTTATCCCCCTGGGTTTCAAAATCAGCATCAACAGTCAGCTCCACAACATGAGAAAAGTCAGATTTAGAAGAGCTGCTATTGAAGTACATATCGGGTAATGAAACAGCGATGAAAATGCAAGCAGCGGCGATAAAGAACTTGAAAATCAGATGGGATAGCTTGCATTAGCATTGAATAACAGGCCTCAAGGGGCTCTACCGAGTGACATTGAGAAAAATCCAAGGGGAAATCATAAACAATATCAAACAATTACATTAAGAAGTGGGAAACATCTTGAGGGACAAAATGCAAAAAAAATTGATCAAGAAAGATGTAAAGGAAAGTGAGAAAAATTAGATGAAGAGAAACAAGGTGAAGATAAGCAAGTGGACAAGAAGCACACAGATATTGAGCCAGTTGTCTATCCTCCACCACCGTTTTAGCAGAGAGTGCAGAAGCATAAATTGGATAAGAAGTTTTTAAAGTTTTTGGAAGCCTTCAAGAAATTACAAATTAACATTCCATTTGCAAGAAGCCCTAGAACAGATGCCGAGTTATGCAAAATTTATGAAGGGTATTCTGTCAGAGAAGAAGAAGGTTGAAGACTATGAGACTGTGGCATTGATGGAGGAATGTAGTGCGGTATTACAAAGAAAGTTGCCTCCAAAGTTAAAGAATCTAGGGAGTTTTACCATTCCTTGCACGATTGGGAACATGACCTTCAATAAATGTTTGTGTAATTTGGGTGCGATTAAGAAACTCATGCCATTATCGGTGTATACTCAGTTGGGTTTGCTGGAACCAAAACCTACAAATATCTCACTTCAGCTAGCAAACAGATCAGTAACTAATCTGAGAGGGATTGTTGAAGATATTTTAGTTAAGGTGGATAAGTTCATATTTCCAGCAGAATTTATTATTTTGGATTATGAAGAGGACAAGAATATCCCAATCATCATAGGGAGGCCATTCTTGGCTACTGGGAGGACTCTCATTGACGTTCATAAAGGAGAGTTAACAATGAGAGTACAAGACCAATAAGTTAAATTCAATGTGTTTAAAGCCATGAGGTTTCCTATAGATGAGGAAGAGTGTTTCTGACTGGATGTGATCAACAAGATGGTTAATGAAGACTTGATTAGAGGTTTGGATAAAGATCCGTTGGAAAACACTTTACTAGGGGATGATGACATGGATGATCTAGAATTCGTGGACTACTTGCATATTCTGTATTCCTTGCCTAGAGTGAGCAGATTCAAGGTACCATTCGAGCCTTTACAAAAAGAAGAAAAAGCATCAGCATGAATGAAACCTTAACTTGAGGAACCACCCACTCTTGAGCTTAAGACTCTTCCTAAACACCTCAGGTATGCGTTTTTGGGTAATTCTAATACTTTGCATGTTATTATTTCATCTGCACTTAATGATTTGCAGAAAAGTAAGTTGTCGAGGGTGCTTAGAGAGTACAAGTCTACGATAGGATGGACAACTGCTGACATCAAGGGAATAAGCCCTTCATTCTGCATACACAAGATACTCTTAGAAGAGGATGCAATGCCGATAGTGGAATAGTAAAGAAGACTAAATCCAATCACGAAAGAGGTTATGAAGAAAGAAATTTTGAAGTGGTTGGATGCTAGGATAATATACCCGATTTCAGATAATTCATGGGTAAGTCTAGTTCAGTGTGTCCCAAAGAAGGGTAGAATAACTGTTGTGACGAACGACAATAATTAACTGATTCCGATGAGGACAGTGACCGGTTGGCGGGTATGCATAGAATATATGAAGTTTAACAAGGAAAACCCAGAAGGATCACTTTCCTCTATCATTCATCGATCAGATGTTAGACCGTTTGGCTGGACATGAGTATTATTGCCTATTGGACGGATATTCAGGATATAACTAGATCTTCATCACTCCTGAGGATCAAGACAAGAATACTTTTACGTGCCCATACAACACCTTTTGTAAGACCCCAGCTTTTATAAATAAAGATGAATTTTTCTATAAATATTATTTTTGAATATTATGGAATAAATTTGATATAATGTTATAGTTGTGGGTAATATTTATAAATTTTGCAAAGTATGCAAGTTGTTATAAAATATTCGTTTGGTCGAGGAATATTCTTTTTGTTAGGAATATTCAGTATAACGGCTCAATCATTGGTGGACCCCATAATGTAATTATTGTCGGATTGAGAAAAACGACAAAAATATTTTATAAAAATAACTACGAGGTGTTACCGTTAAAAGCTGAACTACCCGGTGGTAAAAATACGATGTCTGGCGTGGTTGCATAGTAGCACCACGGTATTGATTATTGATGCTTACGTGAGAAGTCACTCAAATATGCTCAATTATTGCTACGATAATTGTGATCATATCTCTTATATTATTGATTCAATTATTGTCACAAAGATATCATCAGTATAATATGTTATAGTATTAAATCAATAATTGAGACGACAAGTTATAAATGATTAATAATTGTTGAAAGATTAAATATGTGTTGATGAAAAAAAAATGATTTGTGGTAAGTTTGATTATTTTATGGGGGCTCATATGTCATCATCTAAGAGTCTCTTCAATCGATAGTATTTACCTTCGTCAATAGTAATTACCTTCGTCGATAGTAATTACCCTTGTGAATAGTATTTACCTTCGTCGATAGTAATTACCCTTGTAAATAGTATTTACCTTCGTCGATAGTATTTACCTTCGTTAATAGTAATTACCTTTACCGCAGACGTCGAACCACTTGTCGTTTCACATTACAGTGTCGAACCACTTGTCGTTTCACATTACACAAAGCGCCAAACCACTTTTCTTTTCACATCATTAGTCGTCAAGCCACTTGCCTTTTCACACCGGCAGTGCTAAGCTAGAAATCTTCTATAAATAGAGGCCTAGGGCTTCATTATTTTCACACGAATTCATTCAAGCTATAGAGAGAAAGTATAGAGAGAATAAGAGAGAAAGAAGAAGAGTATTTTGTTACTACACCTTCTGCGAGTATTCAATCTCCTACCAAATGTAAGGGTGTTATTCTTTCTTATTCATGAAGAGAACTGTTGTTATTCCATTGCTTATTATTCTTGGAATAACTTTGTATCGTGGTTTACCCTATACTTGGTGACATTCTTCTATTATTCGCTGGAACATCCATGCTTGTGTTTTACACCGGACTGGTTCCGCTCTTTATTATTATTATTCTGTTGGAACATCACATGCATGTGTTTTACACGGACTTGGTTCCATTCTTTATTATTCTGTTGGAACATCCTCGTGCAATGCGTTTCTGCCGGGACTGGTTCCGTTATTTATTATTCTGTTGGAATAACTTTTGCCTGTCTTGGTCTATCGCATGCATGGTGATTTCTTTTGTTATTCTATTCTTTATTATACCCAAATTGGTTAAAACTTTGACTTCTATACTCCATGAAATTAGTGGAATATCCTTGATATTTGCGTTTCATCCCAGTATCTTTTCATGGAAATATTCTTGATCATTCTTGAATTTTACTCTACAAAACAAAGATTATCATGTTGATAATTTGGGCGTTAATAATTCTGGATAAAATAATTCTTGAACTTGTTTTATTGAATTCTTATATCATTGTCATCATCCTCATGTTTATATTATGTTGAAAGTCATCTGTGGCTTTGTAGTGCATAGATGGACTTGGTATGATTATGACCGAGACTATTCGGTGTAATCATGGCCGTAATATTACAAATGATGTGATAAAAATCCTCGATGGTAGTAGTGCATTGGTGGGCCGATTGTTGGCATGATCATGACCATTAATGAATACACAAATATTCTTGGCCGTAGAGAGCATGAATAATTGTGGTCGTGATACTAAAAAGAATATCCTTGGCGTAGTAGTGCGGGGTGATTCGATGATGTGGAATATTTATTAAAGTGAGTCTCATTATAACGATGATGAAAAACCTTTTAAAACCTAAAAGATAGTAGACTTTATTTTCTACTTGACTCTTTTAATGGATTGCTTATTCATTCTGCCGAGTTAAACCGGTTGTCTATTGTATTTTATCGGTTTAACATTGTTGAAGACTATTGATAATTTATTACGCATTATCTTAGTCATAATATTTCTTCTTGGGCTAGTTGAGCTCACCCTTTCTTTCACTATTCTCTTGAAAATGAGAATATAGGCGGGGACGAGTCGGGAAGCGAGTGATGGTCCCGAAGATAGCATTAGTAGTCCTCACTATTACGTGAAATAGTGTGATAATAATTGTAATGAGGACTTTTTTTTTAGTTTGTATAATATCTAGTAGAGCGATATTTGTATTTAAACTCACGGTTTATGTCGTATTGTACACCCACGCTTATGTTAATAAGTTGTATTTAAATTACATACCATGTAAGTGGCGACCCAAGATGGGTGATGTATACCTAATTTTGGGGCGTCACGGTTGATATCGAGCTTAGGATATGATCCACAGGCTAAGATGTGAGAATAGTACTAGGAGGGAGAGACGGGGAATACCTTCGCTAGTATGACCTACCTAAGTTTATGTGCTATTTTATTGGTTGGTCAGAAGATAGGGATAATTTGTTACATGTCAATTAACCTTTTGTTTTGTGGCAGTATCTGAAAATGACATCTGAGAATGTTGAGAATAGCAATGGAGCGCAGGCGATCGTTGATTCACCACATATCAATAATCAGGATAATGTGCATCAGGAAGGCGACAATCCTCATGCAAACAACAACACTGACCAAATGATGAATGATCAAATGTTCAGAGGCTTTATGCAATTTATGCAACAGCAGGCGAGAAGCGACTCCTGTCCAAAATGTAGGTGGAAACACGGAAAACTCTCGGGCGGTCACCGCTAAACAATTTAAGGAGCTGGGACCACCTGAGTTTCGTGGTGAGCCAAAACCACTTGGCGGAAGCATGGATAAAGCATTACCAAGATATTTGATGTCTTGGGATGCTCCGAGGAGCAAAAGGTTCCCTTCTTTGCCTTTATGTTGCTTGCGAGAGGCGGATTCTTCGTGGGAATCGGTAAAACGTACTCAACCCTCTTTGTCTTGAAGATATCTTGGGAGAAGTTCCAGAGTCGTTCAACGACAAATACTTTCTGAAAGTATTAGCCACATGAAGGAGGTGGAGTTTATCAAGTTGGAACAAAACAATATGGCCAGTGTCGCAATACGAGGCAAAATTTGCGGAGTTATCACGGTTTCGTCCCACTTGGTGGATAATGAAGAGAGAATGGTAGCGAATGTTTTTAAGAGGTTTGAAGCGGAGATACGTCAACATCTTATTTCTCATAAACCGTGTTTGTATTCAGATGTTGTAAATAGGGCTCGATTAGTGGAGCGCGATAATGAGTCGACACAACTAAAAAAGAGAGCGGTAAATGCAAAATTATAATACCGGCGAGAGTAGTCGTCAAGCGGTGACAACAAGCGTGGAGGAATCAGCAGGGCGAGATATGGTAACCACTTGGTGGTAATCGGGGCCAAAAACAATAAGAATGGACATTTCAAGAAACGGAGATTCAACAATGATGGAAAGACGTCGTACCAAAGACCCATTGTTAAGGAAGGAGAAAGACCACCTATCATATGCTTCAAATGCGGAGGAGAGGGACACATCGATCAAAACGCATCATGCTTAGTCAAAGCATGTTATAATTGTGGAAGAGAAGGTCACTTAGCTCGATTTTGTCGTTTCATCAAGACAAATTCAAATAGGATGGAGGCACCAAAGGCCATCCCGGAAAATTCAAAACCCAGTAGTGCAAGGAGAGTGTTTGTTGTGACCTCCCAAAGAGCAAGGAATCCGAATGAGGTCATCACGGGTAAGCTTATCATAAACTCTAATGAAGTCTATACTTTATTTGATACCGGTTCTACCCATTCTTTTATTTCTCCTACTTGCGCTCATCGATTAAATTTGACTCTGGAGAAATTAGACTTTGACTTATCTGTGGAAACTCCGTTGGGAGAAACCTTCATTACATCCACTATTTATAAGTCTTGTTTGGTTCAAATCGGTACCCTCACATTACCTGTCGATCTTATTTCATTAAAAATACTTGCATTTGACGTGATTCTAGGGATTGATTGGTTAACTACTTATCATGCAAAAATTGATTATTTTCGTAAGGTTGTTAGCTTTCATATTCCTAATCAACCTATTATGCGAATTCAAATGACCAAACCATTAAAATCAATCACGGTCATCTCAAGCCATAAAGCTATTCGTTTATTGAAAAAGCGGATGTCAAGCTTTCTTAGCTCATGTCACAATTTAAACAAAAATCGCCGGTTTTGAACGATATTTCTATTGTTAATAAATTTCTGACGTATTCCCAGAAGAACTTCTGGCCTACCCCAGGCGTGAAATTGAATTTTGTATCGACCTTGAACCCAAGATTAAAACCTATTTCCAAAGCCCCATATCGAATGGCTCTATTGAACTTCGAGGAGTTAAAGACCCAACTGCGAGGAATTGTTAGACATTGGCTTTATTCGTCCCTAGTACTTCTCCTTGGGGTGCTCTGTTCTATTCGTGAAGAAGAAAGATGGGAGTATCGACTTTGTATTGATTATCGGGAGTTGAATCATGTCACCATCAAAAATAGGTATCCATTGCCACGTATTGATGACATGTTTGACCCGGTTGCAAGGAGCCAAATTCTTTTCAAAGATTGATCTTCGTTCGAGATATCACCAATTGAAGATTAGAACCGTGACATTCCAAAGACGGCTTTGAGAACTTCGATGCGAGGCATTATGAATTCCTAGTCATGTCCTTTGGATTGACTAATGCTCCTATTTTTCCTTCATGGATATGATGAACCAAGTATTCAAGAAATATTTAGATCACTTTGTGGTCGTCTTTATTGATGACATCCTTATTTATTCCAAAAGCCATGAAGATCATGAGCAACACTTGAGGCTGACACTCCAAAAGCTTCGTGAATATAAGCTTTATGCAAAGTTGAAGAAATGTGAGTTCTGACTTGAAGAAGTAGCATTCCTTGGGCACGTGGTATCAAGTCATGGAATATCTGTTGACCCAAAGAAAGATTGAAGCTATTCAAAGTCGAACAACCTAAATCGATGGATCAAGTCGTAGCTTTCTCAGTTTAGCTGGTTATTATAGGAGATTCGTGGAAGGATTTTCTCAAATCGCTACTCCATTGACTCAGCTGACTCGGAAAGATACAAAGTTCGGTTGGAGCGAAGAATGTGAGAAGAGTTTTCAAGAACTCAAGAGGAGACTTATTTCGGGACTGCTCGACAATACCATCTGGCTCGGAGGGATTTGTCATCTACAGTGATGCTTCGAGCAAAGGGTTGGGATGTGTTCTTATGCAACATGGAAAAGTTATAGCCTATGCCTCGCGACAACTCAAAGAATATGTGAGGAATTATCCTACTCATGATCTAGAGTTGGCAGCTGTTGTCTTTGCACTTAAAATTTGGAGGCATTACTTGTATGGGGAGAAAGTGGAGATCTTTACGGATCATAAAAGCCTCAAATATTTCTTCACTCAAAAGGAACTCAACATGCGACAACGACATTGGCTTGAACTGTTGAAAGATTATGATCATACCATCCAATACCATCCTGGAAAAGCGAACGTGGTAGCTGACACATTGAGTAGAAAATCATATGCAAGTACGAGTGCGATATTGTCAACGCAAAGGCCCATTTTGTGTGACTTGCAAAGGATGGTGATAGAGTTAAAGACTCCAGGGACGATGTGATGATAGCGAGTATCGAAAGTAGAACCGACTTTAATCGATAAAGTTAAAGTCGCTTCAAGCTACTGACACACGGAGCCGATGCGTATGAGGAAGAAAGTGCAAGAAGGTGCTATCTTAGGAGCAAGAATAGATGAAGAAGGAATACTTGAGTCAACTCCGGACTTTGTGTTCCTAACGACCACGATTTAAAGTATAATATCATGATGGAGGCGCCTGACACACCATTTGCAATCCATCACAGGAGTACCAAAATGTATCATGATATTCGTCATACATTTTGGTGGAGCAATATGAAGAGAGATAGCATTTGTTTTATCTCAAGGTGTCTAACTTGTCAACGAGTTAAAGCGGAGCATCAAGTACCAAAAGGTCCATTGCAACCACTTGAAATTCCGGAATGGAAGTGGGAGCACATTACCATGGATTTAGATTCTGGGTCTTCCTAAGGTTTCTCAAGGCATTGATGCGATATGGGTCATTGTTGATAGATTGACCAAGTCTGCTCATTTCTTCCGATCTGAGAAACTTATACACTTGAACGTCTTGCTCGTATGTACATAAACGAGATTGTAAGATCGCATGGTATCTTAGGTATCCATAGTTTACGATCGAGACCCAAGATTCACTTTACGATTTTGGGTTAGTTTGCAAAAAAGCTATGGGCACAGACTTACGATTTAGCTCGGCATATCATCCTCGAGACGATGACGGACGATCGGAGAGGACTATTCAAACTCTTAAAGATCTATTAAGACTCTGTGTCCTTGATTTCAAGGGAGTTGGGACAAGTTCTTACCATTGGTGGAGTTTTCCTATAACAACAGCTTATCAAGCAAGTATTGGCATGGCTCCATTCAAGCATTGTATGGAAGAAAGTGTCGTTCTCGATATCTTTGGGATGAGGTGGGTGAAGCAACGTTGTTGGGACCGGGAGTTGAGTACGCGTGACTACTAAAAGATTCAAATGATCCGACAACGTATAAAAACCTCACAAAATCGACAAAAGAGTTATCTTGATCTTCATCGAAAGGGCGTGGAATTCGATATAGGAGATCATTTGTTGTTAAGAGTTGCTCCATGGAAAGGAGTTACAAGATTTGGAAAGAGAGGAAAACTTAATCCTCGATTCATCGGTCCATTTTAATCCTCGATCGAGTAGGAACGTGGCCTATAGACTAAACTTTCTGCCAAAATATGTCTCGTGTTCATAAAGTTTTTCACATATCTATGTTACGTAAATATGTGAAAGACCCGAACCATATTATTGAGTTAGAACCCGGACGAAATAGCGGAAGATTTGACGTATGAAGAGGTTCTGTTCAAATTTTGGATAAGAAGGAACATATTCTACCCTCCAGGTTATACCTCAAGTCAAAGTTTTGTGGAGGAACCACGATGTTGAGGAAATGACTTGGGAGTTAGAATCTGAAATGAAATCAAGGTATCCTTACCTCTTGACATACCGTGTCACGCACCCTAATTTCGAGGGAGAAATTTCATAAGAAGGGAGGTTGTAAGACCCCACTTTTATAAATAAAGATGAATTTTTCTATAAATATTATTTTTGAATATTATGGAATAAATTTGATATAATGTTATAGTTGTGGGTAATATTTATAAATTTTGCAAAGTATGCAAGTTGTTATAAAATATTACGTTTGGTTAGGGAATATTCTTTTTGTTAGGGAATATTAGTACAACTACTCAATCATTGGTGGACCCTGGCAAGAAATTATTATTGTCGGATTGAGAAAACGACAAAAATATTTTATAAAAATAACGGCGGAGGTGTTACTGTTAAAAGCTGTTGAACTACCCGGTGGTAAAAGTACGATGTCTGGCGTGGTTGCATAGTAGCACACGGTATTGATTATTGATGCTTACATGAGAAGTCACTTTCGGCTATGCTCAATTATTGCTCTGATGATTGCTTCATCATATCTCTTATATTATGGATTCAATTATTGTCACAATATCATCTGTATAATATGTTATAGTATTAAATCAATAATTGAGGCGACAAGTTATAAATGATTAATAATTGTTGAAAGATTAAATATGTGTTGATGAAAAAAAAAATGATTTGTGGTAAGTTTGATTATTTTATGGGGGCTCATATGTCATCATCTAAGAGTCTCTTCGTCGATAGTATTTACCTTCAAATCAATAAGTAATTACCCTTGTGAATAGTATTTACCTTAAATCGATAGTAATTACCCTTGTAAATAGTATTTACCTTAAATCGATAGTATTTACCTTCGTTAATAGTAATTACCTTTACAGACGTCGAACCACTTGTCGTTTCACATTACGGTGTCGAACCACATGTCGTTTCACATTACAAAGCGTCAAACCACTTTTCTTTTCACATCATTAGTCGTCAAGCTACTTGCCTTTTCACACACGGCGTCTTTAAGCTAGAAATCTTCTATAAATAGAGGCCTAGGGCTTCATTATTTTCACGAATTCATTCAAGCTATAGAGAGAAAGTATAGAGAGAATAAAGAAAAGAAGAAGAGTATTTTGTTACTACTGCTTCTTGCGATATTCAATCTCCTACCAAATGTAAGGGGTGTTATTCTTTCTTATTCATGAAGAGAACTGTTGTTATTCCATTGCTTATTATTACATTGGAATAACTTTTGTATCACAGCGGTTTACCCTATACTTGGTGACATTCTTCTATTATTACATTTGGAACCTCCCATGCATGTGTTTTTACAGGACTGGGTTCCGTCTCTTTATTATTATTCATGCTGGAACATCACATGCATGTGTTTTACAGGACTGGTTAAAATCTTTATTATTATTCATTTGGAACATCCTCTACGTGTGTTTTACACCGACTGGTTCCATTCTTTATTATTACATTGGAACATCACATGCGCATGCGTTTCTTTACGGGACTGAGTTCCGTTATTTATTATTCTGTTGGAATAACCTTCCTGTGCGGTCTATCGCATGCATGGTGATTTCTTTTGTTATTCTATTCTTTATTATACCCAGTTGGTTAAAACTTTGACTTATATACTCCATGAAATTAGTGGAATATCCTTGATATTTGCGTTTCATCCAGTATCTTTTCATGGAAATATTCTTCTGATCATTCTTGAATTTTACTCTACAAAATAGTATCATGTTGATAATTTGGACGTTAATAATTCCTGGATAAAATAATTCTTGAAATTATTTTATTGAATTCTTATATCATTGTCATCATCCTCATGTTTATATTATGTTGAAAGTCATCTCGTGGCTTTGTAGTGCATAGATGGACTTGGTATGATTATGACCGAGAGACTATTCGGTGTAATCATGGCCGTAATGTTACAAATGATGTGATAAAAATCCTCGATGGTAGTTGCAGTTATTGCATTGGTGAGCAGATTGTTGGCATAATCATGACCATTAATGAATACACAAATATTCTTGGCCCGTAGAGCATGAATAATTGTGGTCGTGATACTAAAGAATATCCTTGCTCAGTAGTAGTGCGAGGGTGATTCGATGATGTGGAATATTTATTAAAGTTTGAGTCTCAAATATATATGATGATGAAAAACTTTTAAAACCTAAAAGATAGTAGACTTTATTTTCTACTTGACTCTTTTAATGGATTGCTTATTCAACCGCAGATTAAACCGGTTGTCTATTGTATTTTATCGGTTTAACATTGTTGAAGACTATTGATAATTTATTACGCATTATCTTAGTCATAATATTTCTTCTTGGGCTAGTTGAGCTCACCCTTTCTTTCACCGTTCTCTTGGTGAAATGAGAATATAGCCGGGGACGAGTCGGGAAGCAGTGATGGTCCCGAAGATAGCATTAGTAGTCCTCACTATTACGTGAAATAGTGTGATAATAATTGTAATGAGGACTTTTTTTAGTTTGTATAATATCTAGTAGACGATATTTGTATTTAAACTCACAGTTTATGTCGTATTGTACCACAGCGCTTATGTTAATAAGTTGTATTTAAATTATGTACCATGTAAGTGGCGACCCAAGATGGGTGATGTATAACTAATTTTGGGGGCGTCACACCTTTGCTTTCAGGAGGATGTCGTTTGGGTTGTGTAATGCACCGGTGACCTTTCAAAGGTGTATGATGGCCATATTTTCAGACATGGTGGAGAGGAATGTTGAAGTCTTCACGGTCAGCTATTCAGTTTATGGGAACACTTTTGATATCTGTCTTAAGAATCTGGTCATGGTATTGAAACGCTGCGTGGAAACTAACCTTTTACTGAATTGGGAAAAGTGCCACTTTATGGTCGAAGAGGGAATTATTCTTGGGCACAAAGTTTCTACAAAAGGGTTAGAAGTTGACAAGGCAAAGCTGGACACAATTGAGAATATTCCACCATAGACTTCAGTTAATGGAATTCAAAGTTTTCTTGGGCATGTCGGATCCTACCGTAGGTTCATTAAGGATTTCTCTAAGATTGCAAAACCAATATGCAGTCTATTAGAGAAAGATTCGGTTTTCAGTTTTGATGAAGAGTGTATGACAGCTTTTGAGCAGTTGAAAAAGAAATTGACGACAGCTCCCGTGATCGTAGCACCAGATTGTACAATGTCGTTTGAGGTTATGTGTGATGCTAGTGATTACGCGGTAAGGGCTGTTTTGGGTCAACGCCGAGAAAAGATATTTCATGCCATATATTATGCAAGTAAAACCCTCACGGATTCTCAATTGAACTATACGACCACCGAGAAGGAGTTACTTGTGGTAGTGTACGACTATAATAAATTCAGAGCATATTTGATAGGAACAAAGGTGGTGGTATACATGGATCACTCGGTGATACAGTATCTTATATCAAAGAAAGATGCAAAGCCTAGGCTCATTAGATGGATTCTACTCCTTTAAGAGTTTGATTAGGAAATTAAGGACATGAAGGGGACAGAAAATCAAGTGGCTGATCATCTTTCGAGGCTGGAAAATCCGAATAAGGACAGGGCAGATAAGTGTTTGATAAACGAGTAATTTCTGGATGAATAGTTATTTGTAACAAATTTAGAATTTCCATGGTACATGGAATTTTCTAATTACCTGGTGACCAAGATCCTTCCAACTGATTTGACTCATCAACAGAAAAAGAAGTTCCTATATAATGTCAAGTGGTACATATGGGATAAGCCTTATCTATTCTGCCAGTGTGCAAATAAGATGATTCGAAGATGTGTGCCTTACAATGAAGTGAATAGTGCCATGCATCTGCATATGGGGGACACTATGGAAGACAGAAGATAGCGGCTAAGATTCTTCAGGCATGATTTTACTGGCCTACTATATTCAAGGATGCCCACCAGTTCATAAAAAGTTGTGATAGATGTCAAAGGGTGGGCAATATTTCAAAAAGGAATGAAATGCCACTCAATATAATATTGGAAGTCGAGGTTTTTAATGTATGGGGGATGGACTTCATGGGACCTTTTTTGCCTTCATACAACAATTTGTACATACTGTTAGCTGTGGATTACGTATCAAAATGGGTTGAAGCTGTGGCACTCCCTACTAATGATGCCAAAGTGGTTCTGAAATTTCTACAGAAAAACATCTTTACAAGGTTTGGCATGCCAAGAGCAATTATAAGTGACGAGGGAAGTCACTTCTGCAATAGATTCTTTACAACTCTCTTGGAAAAATATGGGGTGAATCACAGGGTTGCAACAACTTATCATCCCCAAACTAGTGGCCAAGCTGAGGTTTCAAACAGAGAGGTGAAACAAATTTTATAGAAAGTGGTGAATCCGAACAGAAAAGATTGGTCTCTAAAGTTAGACGACGCTTTATGGGCTTATCGAGCAACATACAAGACACCAATTGGAATGCTCCGTATTAATTGGTTTATGGGAAAGCATGTCACCTTCCAGTGGAACTTCAACATAAAGCGTATTGGGCAATTCAAAAGCTGAATTTTGATTAAACAACTACAGGCGAGAAGAGACTTCTACAACTGAACGAGCTAGATGAGTTTCATCTGCAAGCCTATAAAAACTCAAAGCTATACAAAGAAAAGGTCAAGAAGTGGCACGATCAGAAGATTATGCAGAGAAAGTTTGAACTCTATAAAAGGAATCCCCAAAAACCTATTAAAAAACTAAGGTTGTTCCCTAGAAAGCTCAAATCACAATGGTCAAGGCCATTTACCATCAAGACAGTCTTCCCACATGGCGCCGTTGAACTCTACAGAAGGAATCCTTTCGAAAAATTCAAAGTCAACCGGCAGCGTCTAAAGCACTATTGGGGTGGCGACATCGACAACCAAGCCACCGCAATCACTCTTGCCGATGCACCATGAACAAGGAGTAGTCAGGCTGAAAGACTAAAAAACAAGCGCTCATTAGGAGGCAACCCAATTTTCTCATCATTTATAGTATTTCAGTTCATGTTATTCAATTCGTAGTTTAATCAATAAATTTAGTATTACTTAGTTCATTTCTGTACAATTTGTAGTTAACTAGTTAGTAATTTTTTTAGTAATTTTCATCTTGCTCGCTCAAATTCCATGATCTTATCTTATATTTTTGGTTTTTATGGGTTTCAAGTACTATTGATGAAGTATTACATACTTACGTGGCAAAGTAGCTGAAAAATTGAAGTTTTGCAGAAAAGGGATCATGTCCATGCCATACTCGACCCAACTTTTTGTAGGTCATTTACCCCTACGGGTATGCAGAATTCTAAATTTTTTTTAAACGCCTTCTGAACTTGATTTCCACTTCCTCTTCTATAATCGAACCTATAACTCCATAAACCCATGAATTACTTCCATATTTCCTCAATCCCACATCAATTTCACCCACTACTATCATTCTCTATAAATTATAACCATAATTTAATCCATCACACACCTATTACCCATCAATTCCACCGAATTTCTTTACCCAAAACTTAGGGTTTCACCATAGTTTGGGTCTGTAGAGAGAAAGAAGGGGGAAACTCCTAATTTGGGCAATCAGACACTACATAATTATCATTAATTGGGCTAATTATATTGGGTAAGCAAGTTCAACAGTTATTGCTCTCAGTTTGGATTTCAATTGTCAGTTTTGGATACTGTGAAGTGGTGTTTCACACCAAGTGTTTGTGTTACTACCAAAGACAAGTTTGGGGGATTAGTTGACAGAAATTGAGAGGAATGGCACCGAAAACTCCGTCTAAGCACCAAAGGGGCAAAGGTTCATTGTCACCGACTCAAAGTTATGATAAGTGAAAGTTCATTAGTGCAAATGTGGTAGACAAATATGATTACCTCGTGCCCAAAGCACTAACACCTGAGAGGGGCTTGGAGACGGATGCTTTTGATGGATAGATGTAAAGACAAATACATGAACAAGGCTAGGAAATGTTAATAGATGACCCAGACCCAGCTATTGTGAATGTAGTAAAGGAATTCTACACCAACGCTGAGGACAGGGAACCATTTATGGCATTCATACTGGGTAAACAAGTTCCATTCAGTCCTGAAGCAATTAATGAGTATTACAGTGTGCGAGCCCCTGCAGTGTGCCAATATGCCTAGCTCAAGGATAGTAATCTAGACTATGACCAGATCCTCAAAATAATTTCTAAACTTGGCACAGTTTGGGCGAAGGGGCGAATGGGAGAAAGGGTGGCACCATTTTCATGAGCAAGGACTTTAGCCTATATTGCAAAATCTGGTATGCGTTCCTTTGTGTGAAGCTATTTCCTTCGATGCATACCAGTGAGGTTATAAAGTAAAATGTGCTACTCCTCTATGCGATAGTGAAGGACTTTGACATTGACAAAGGCTCAATCATCAATTTCTTAATTCAGCGATGTTTGCGCGGGCCATTCTCAAGAGAACTGCCACACCCATCTCTCATATGTGGGTTATGTCGGCAGTCAGACGTTAGATGGTCAGGTGATGAGCCTGTGCAACAGCCCCTCTAACTTCTCAATTCCAGGATGATTGCTAGATACTCAGTTTGGCTGAAGGGGAGTCGCATCCTAGAGTTGTCGGTTTTGTATTTCTTGACGCTCCTGAGAAGGAGGAGGCGGAGGACACCTAGGAGGATGATTAGTTTAGGGTTGATAAGGTGACTGGTGACGAGGAAACTGTGGGAGGTAGTTGATCTGGCAAGTATATGTTTAGCACTCAATTCCGCAATCTTCACAGGCATATTGATGAGAAAGATAAAGAAGCTAATAGAAAGATGAAGAGACTGACGGCTAGGCAGGATCACATGTTCAACACAATGAATAGTTCCTTTGCCTCATTGAATGCAGCATTGCAAAGACTGAATCCAGCCACTACCGATCAATTCTAGTTCCAGACTCTAGAGCCCATACCACAGTACCCTCCTTCAGATTCAGATGTGGAGTAGTTATCAGTCCTTATTCCACAGCCACCGCCACCACCGCCATAGGCTTAGCACGCTACAAGGAAGTCCTCTTTTACTTTACTGTAATAATATTACAATGAGGACATTGTAAGTGTTAAGTTTGGGAAAGTATAGTTATTGTTTAAGTTTTAGTTATGTTTTCTATATTTATGTCGTAAATTAGTTTGAATGCGTTAGTTTTTCATTTAGTTAGTCATTTCAGTATGTTTGCATTCATGTAGTTGCATAGTAGTTTAATTTAGTAGTTAGTAGTGTAAAAAAATTTTGTTCTTATTGAGATATTATAAAAAAACTGAAAAATTAAAAAATCACAAAAATATTAGTTAGTTTATTATTTTTATTTCATTTAGTTCATATTTGCATGATTCCAACTGTTAGATAGTTTGAGTTTCTTTTGGCCAATGATGAGATTGGAATTGCGTAGACAAGTATGGTATTGACTGTTAAGACTTTGATGTGACTTCTTATCATAACTTAGATCTTTATCTGTTTGAAATTGATATAATTAGGATAGCACCTTCGAAACGATCATATTGACTACTTGAGTCTAAATTGACACATAATGGAACTCTTAAGGATAATGCTAGCTTGAATGAAAGAAACTCATGAATAGGTAGTGATGGCTAAAATTAGACAAAAACCTAAGTTTGGGGGAAAATTTGGGATATAAAAAAAAGAAAAAATTGAGAAAATGGAAAGAAAAAAAGTATGAATAAACACCATGGTTAGTCTAGTTATGTGGCCTGTTTTACTTGAGTAAGTATGCCCGATGGGATGTCTCTACACCTAATGCCCTAAAGCCTTACGGTTTGGGAGTCGTTCGTTGAAAGCTTGCTAAGGGGTAGCATTGAAAAGCCTAGGAGGACTAGATATTGCACAACAATGAGAAAAATAAAAAGTGAAAAATGGGAAAAAGAGAAAAAAGCCCCCATATGTGAATAAATAAAGCAAAAGTATCCCATTTTGACCTTTAAATTTGGTAATTGTTTGGTTTTAGTCGAATCTAGCTTGTTTTTAGATTTCTTGATTTTACACTGTATGATTCCTTTAAAGAGGTTTATTATGTGTTGTATTTGACTTTATATCAGTTAGCATGTTTGTTGAGCACACACGCACTATATCAGTTATAACAGGTTAAGATTTGATGACTGAGAAGTTATTAATCTATCTTGATATGAAGTACTATCATGTTTACTGTGATTTCTCTGAGGCTGTGTGAATAGACTTTGTCTGTCTATAGCTAGATTTGTAGGCATATAGTTAGTTGCATTGCATTGCATATTGTTGTGCTCGAGGACTAGCACAGTTTAAGTTTGGGGGAGTTTGATGAGTGGGTTTCATACCCACGAATCGGGTTCCTATTCGGACTTAAAAAGTGTTTAATCCAGTTATTTCTGTACAATTTTATGTGTTTTTGTTTTGTTTTGTGTGTAGGATGCATTACATGTTAGTTTAGGTATAATGGTGGAAATGTGGCGAGAAAACAACATTTAAAGCAATAAAGCAGCAACTACAGAAGATACCCCCGCCGGGGAGGGCCCCATAACAAAGAAATACCCCACGGGCAAGGTACACGGTACGAAAAAACCAGGACCCACGGAAATGAGCATCA
This sequence comes from Panax quinquefolius, assembly GCA_020205615.1. Classification (NCBI taxonomy): domain Eukaryota; kingdom Viridiplantae; phylum Streptophyta; class Magnoliopsida; order Apiales; family Araliaceae; genus Panax; species Panax quinquefolius. The sequence continues at coordinate 265,447 of JAINUW010000499.1, read as the reverse complement.
TCGATAAGGCAAAAACCCCCACGGTGAAGTGTGCAGACATAGAGGAAAGAATTTGGTTGCAATTCTAACACTGCAGATGCATGGAATAAAGGACTTTGGTTCTGACTAGGAATGGATTGTGGTCGTTTTGATCAGCTATTATAAAGACATTAGAGGAGAAACACAGGATTAATCACTAATTATCAATCAACTTTGGATCCCTAATTTTTTTGAAGATCATTGGAGGAGTGGAGCAGAAGATCAAGATCACAAAAATTGCAGAATTGAGTGAGGATAAGGGTGGTTGTATACTAGTCTTTGTCTTTTATTCAGTTTCTATAATTGGGATGATGAATTTCTCTATCTATTCAGTTTTTTATTCATTCATGATGAACTAAATTACTTAATAAGCTTGTCTTTGTGGGAACGATACTAAACTTATCATTATATTACTTGTTGATCACGTATACTTGCGTTCAGTGCATATTTTAGGTTTTATACCAATAAGACAAGAACCTTGGTAAAATCGATCAAGCAATTGAAATCAACGTTGAATGAAACACCAACGACGCCTAAACCACTTGTTTATAATGAAACAGAAACTTTGGCACAATTAACTTTTAATGCGGTAGAAGACGCCACACACAACTATGTATTGTTGTATGATAAGTCAAATTGAATATCAAAGAAAAATCTAAGAAATTACTTAGAAATATTTCAAAGAACCAAAAGTAGAGAATAATCTCATAAGTAATTAAATCTTAATATTATTGAATGTATTAAATTAATAAAGTACATCCATGAGTCTTAAATAATAGAAATTGAAACCCTAGGAATCCTAAAAGGAATCAATAATCAAATATAGAATCAAAATCTACCTTAATATCCTAGTTATAATAGAATACTAATAATAAACTAAAAATATATAGTTTTTAAAACAAATCCACGCTCAAAGTCATCAAAACGCGTCTGCCTTAGAAAAACACGCCAACGCGTTACGAGGTACCCACGTAGGAATTTTAGTTTAACGAGAAGCCGTCGGTAGAGGCGTTGGTAGAGAACTTTGCGTTGGGGTAGCATCAAACTGCGTCGGGGCGGTATGCTCTGGAATACCAATTAGATTTTGTTTTCCTTGTTTTGTAACAGATTGATCTGAATCGCATCCTTGGATCACGTAAAGGAATTTAGGTATTAAATCATCTTCCTTGGACCTCGTGGTACCAATCTCATTCCATATTTCTTGAACCAACACCATAAGCCCTTCCTTGAAACACTTAGCTTACCCTCTCGTCACGGGTCCTGTAACGACCGAGAAAATTGAATTATTATGTGAATTAAGTTTTATTTGATTATATTGAATAAATGAGATTATATGTTTATTAAACTGAGTAAGCTGATTAAAGGTCATTCTCTGACCTATGTTGAATGTATGATCGTACGATTTTGGCTATACGATAGAAATAAATTATTTGAATTTCCAAGACAAAAATAAAAAAAAATTCGAGAAATTTGTAAAAAATCACTATTCATTTGAAACTGCTTAGGATTTATTTTTTGGATTTTTGAGAAACATGTAATGTTAGAATTCTGAGACGAGGTGGAATATCCAATAATATTTCAGTTATGGCCAACAAAGTTTTTGCCTGAGGACTAAAAAATCTAATAGTCAGGGAAAGTGAACTTCTAAGGAAAGAAAAGATTAAGTATAATAAGAATCATTATTATACGTGAAGAATACGAGTATAATACTAGGTATTATACGAGTATAATATAAAGATTAATATGACGTATAATACGAATATCATGCGAAGTATATACGAAGAGAATACAATAAGTATATAGTAAGAATACAAAAAAGTCTTAATGGACTATAGCTTATTGGACTTAGACTTTGTCAAGCCCAAGTTAACTAATTGGCAAGCCCAATTGAACACTGATGAAGGCCCAATGATGATTTATATTAAGGCCCAAAGATAATTTAAATCAATCCCAAAGTTAGGCCCGATATAAATTAATTCTAAGCCTGAACCAAGAACTGAACCTGTTGGTCGGACCGAAGGATCACTGGGTGGGTAAGAACCCATGGGGGCCCCACAATCCCACAATCACTAGGTGGGTAAGATCCCTAACTTTGCATTTCCTATATAACCTAGCCTAATTGTTCATTCATTTGTTTACAAACACTGAGTAACTCATATATTAAGAGAGAAAATAAAGTTTAACAAGTAATCAAGGGAGGAAAAGCTAGCTAATTGATCAAACTATCAAGAACTGGAAGAACGCAAAGGTAATAAAAAATGTAAATCCTAACCATTGATTCTTTCCAATTTAATTTTTATAGAGAAGTGATGAATTTGTGGGGCATGTCTCTTCCGATGATATAAGGCTGATATTCTTGAACTAAAACATTAATAAGCCATGTACAAGTGAGAATCATAATTGAATGATTAAGCACTAAATGAAGAACACATTAAATTTAGAGCTTGTTGTTGCTGGATAAATTGAAAAACATCGTGTATAAATTTGGTGAAAATTGATTGGTTAGGACCTAGACGAATGACCAATGGATTGATTAAATTTGGAACGAAGTAAAAATCTCATATAACGAAGTTGTAGACACTCGAAATTTTTTGCATACCTGTTACTAACATTGCAGGAGGGCAGAATCGTCTTTCAGAGATAACCCTGGAGGACATCTTAAATCAATCCCAAGAATACCATCGAAAGTTTCAAAATCTATCCTGGAAATATCATCGAAAGTTTCAGTTCTAACCTTGGAGATAACCCCGAGGAATGAAGTTCCAATACCGGAAATCACACCGGAGAAGGCCGTTTTATCTTGGAGATAACCCCAAGATACTCAGTCTCAGTCCCAAAAACAACACCGAGATAGATAATGTCAACCTTGGAGATAACCCTATGGAGTGCAGTTGCAGTTCCGGAGATGTCCCCGGAGATGCTCGTTTTAACCTATGCAGTCAACTTCAACCTCATGACTCACACCAAGGCACTCAGCTCCAAGCCCGGAGATAACCCCGGGAAATCAGGCACACCTCAGAGACAACCCTAAGGATGTTCAGTACTTGCAGTAGCCCAATCTCAGAGATAACCCTGAGCAATGACTGCTTTATCATCCCAAATCGGAGATAACCTCGGTGAGGGGCAAAATCATCATTTTGCCACCTTGATCCCACATTGTTCAGTCTTAACAACATCTTAACATACATCTCAACATACATTCTATGCAGCAATGTCCCACAAGAGCCAAGGAGTTCCAATGTCGAGTGACTACTAGGCAAGGCAGCACACCAGATAGAATTTGAAGCTTGAAGACCAAGGGCATGGTCCCATCTTCCTGACATCTGACAACCACTAATCCCATGTCATGGTGTAGCTCTCAACAATGGCACTCCATAAAAGGTCTTATACACCTTAATCGAAGGCTCAAATTGAAGTTCTTCAAGTTCGAGCGGACATCACGTTACTGCGTGTGCACGCGTGCCGAGATAACGGGACCCGTGGAGCTCGGGACGACCCGGGCGTATTGCAGTACATCTGTATTACCGCGATTGTACACTGTGGCTCTCAAATTGTAAAAATATAAATCTTGGGGTGGCCATATTTTAAGAAAAAATGGCGAGGAAGCCCTGTCCAATTTGCTCTGTACACACCATAAATTGAGTGCTTTCTCATTTTAAAAACTCGTGAGCTTATATTTAGTAATATTTTTACAGGCAGGAGCCGAGTGTTCATCCATTTAAAGCTATAGAAGTCTTCTTTGGCAGTCCACTGTAAGCCTTCTTACACACTTTAAAGCCTTTCTCTTCATTTTTGCACACACTTTTCTACACATTAAGAGTTGTGTTGCGTGCGTTTATGCCCGGACTTCGATCTGTGGCTTTCATTTCTGTCTGTGTATATATATACTTATATATTTATATACATGGACTAACATTATCGAGTTATGCCTCGATTAAGCTTGGACTCACGTTCGGAGTGTTTACTTGCTTATATATATATATATATATATATATATATATATATATATATATAAAGCGATAAGCGCATTATGTAGAATCCAGATCGATATATATATATATATAGCGACAAATCATTTGAAATGATAAACCGAAATGGGATCGATATATATATATATATATATATATATATATATATATATATATATATATATAATTACATTTCTATCGAACTTCGAAGTTTACTTAGTGTCCTTTTACTGCTTTATTTACATTCCGTCCCGCCTGGAGTTTACTTCATGGCGGTTAATCGTTTTTACTGCTTTATTTACATTTCGTCCCGCCTGGAGTTTACTTCGTGGTGGTTGATCATATTTATTGATTTATTTACATTTCTAATCCCCCGTGGAGGTGCTTCATGGTGGTTGATCATGTCTCTATATATATATTTACCGCTTTTATATATTTACATTTTCGATCCCCCATGGAGGTGCTTCGTGGTGATTGATCATGTCTGTTTATATATATTTACAGCTTTTATATATATCACTGCTTACTACTCTCATATAAATTGCGGCATCATGTGAGCCAAGGAATCATGTTATCACAGATTCAGTACTGAATTTAGATTCGATTCCCGTGATGGACATTTTCAGCTGTAAGCAACTTGTAAATTATTCACGGTGTTTGAATTTCCTTAGCTGGCTTTCATGCCCATGAGGAGTTCGACACTGCTATATACTATTTTCTCGAAGATGCTTCCCATCTTGAAAATAAAAGCAATCAAGCCGAACATTAAATAAAATGGAAGTATCAAAGGCCTCAATTACTATTAAGCACAGGGTTTGAAAAAATCTCTTTTATAAAACTTCACTGCTATTTCTTGTTTGAAACTGAATTTTTATATAAATTCAAACCCTGTGTATATAGGTGCAAACGGGTGTAGCACTACTTCCAAATAACTGCACATTGACCCACACACACACACATATTCATATAAAAGTTTAATTGAAAAGTGGTGGTAACCGTGGTAACACGGATGTTGGGGGGTGCCTAACACCTTTCCTCCGCATAAGCAAGTCCCCGGACCCTAATGAATCTTGGTTTCACAAACCCATTTAGCAGGGTCACATCACTGGGTCAATGTGCAAACCTTTTCTCGGTTGTGTTGGTACAACCATTTAAAAAACCAACTGGTGACTCTTACATTCAAATCGTCGACATATAAATGTCGGACCTTTTCACAACTTGTTTTTTCAAACAAATCTCACCTAACATGAGAACACCAAAAGACAAGAACAGAAAAGGGAACAATAAAAATCCCAACGTCGACAGGTGGCGACTCTGCTGGGGACTCAAGTAAGAGGACTTAAGTCGCTACTACAAGATTTTCAAAAATGTTATTTGCTTGTGTGTGAATGTTGCATTTATATTTTTGATGAATGTGTACGAATGCATTTTACTTACTGCACTGCAATATATCTATCTGTGATGTTAGTGCTTCCCACATGTCATCATTCCCATAACGGTGAGACACGTTGTATGTGAATGTATGTTGTGTGGTTCCTCCACCAGGAAGTTATCCTATCGGTGTTTGATTACTGGACTCGTAGGGAGACTAATTCCAACGAGGCTCAGGAAAGGTACCACCCAAATTGGCTCCAGTTGAAAGACCGGATTAACTTCTCGTCAAGTAAATTACGATGATCTGGGAACCTTCATGCCAAAAAACCGCGAGAGCAACCTAAGATAGGTCAGCCTCTGATAAACCAAACACGGAGGAAAGTCTCTTCATGCTTTCAATTTTTCAATTACTTATAAAGACAATTACTTGTAATTTTATTCCATGTTCATCTCTGTGTAATGGAAAATATGAAGAATATGTGTACATGTATATTAAGGCTTGACATGCTATCAAATAACACCCATTTTGCAGGATAATATTTCTAAAATGGACACATTATGATAGCACGTAAACATTTTATACATTACATAAGACTAAACTACATAAGTTTTTATAGGGAAATAATTGGGCATGTTACCCGTTCAAAGTCCAAAAAGGCCACAAGCCTACAGCCAATCATGTCTTCATCTGACCAGTCTAATCCTGCTCATGTCTCTCGAGAAGAGTTTGATGGTTTAAGCAAATAAATTACAGATTTGGATGTTCTGCTTAAAGAACTACACCAATCTACTCAGGGTTCGCGAATACCCATACATACAGAATCCTCTGCACAAAGAGGAACACAAGGTTCGGATAAAATAATTCCTGAACTTATGTTGGATACGACCAAAAAAATTCCTAAAAACACCCATCTCAAAGAAGATCCAGACACCGGTGATATCAGGAAAAAAGTCCTTCAAATGGAAGAGACCATTCGGTCTATAAAAGGGATTGGTGTACACGGGAGTGTTTCCAATGCTAATCTTTGTATATTCCCTGGTGTTCATTATCCAAAGAAGTTTAAGACTCTTGACTTTAAAAAGTATGATGGTTGGGAGATCCTTACACACATTTGAAGGTATTCATAGGAGAACTCGGATCTTATGCCAAGGATGAAAAGCTCAGAATGCAACTAGTTTCAAAAGAGTCTATCTGGAGAAGCCCGATCTTGGTATACCAGATTAGACAATTCTAAAATACATAGCTGGGAAGAGTTAGCTCATGCCTTCCTCACTCAGTACAGCTTCCAGTCTCAAATGGATCCTGACCGGTACCAAATTACCAAGGTCAAGAAACAATCCAATGAGTCATTTAGAGAGTATGCTCAAAGGTGGATGCGCCTTGCTGCTTAAGTTATTCCTTCTATAACAGAGTCAGAAATGGTTATGACTTTCATAGACATACAAGAAGCTCCTTTCTATGAAAGAGTCTTAGCTGGTATCGGTAAACCATTCTCTGAAATGATCAAACACGGAGAGATGGCTGAGATGGGATTGAAGTCAGGAAAAATTCAAGACCTAGTCGCTTTGAAAGCTATTGCTGAGCACATCTAGTCTGGAACTTATGGAAACAACCCCCGGAAGGTCCATAAAAAGAAAGAGGAAGATGTTTCCTTGATAATACAAGGTCAGAAAGGCAGTCAGAACATGCCTATCCGGAGGAGAAACTACTCCCCTTTTCCAGCACAATCTTCCAACCCCACATTGTCGAAGGCTGGAGAAGTCTGACGCAACCGAGCATTCACACCCCTAGGGGATTGGCTTGAGAATGTTCTTAATCTTCTGACTACTCAGAAGAAAATTACACATCTTCTTCCACCAGCCAACCCCAATGGGAAGGGTTACAATGTTATGCGAAAGTGTGCTTATCATGCTGGGGTACAAGGACATGACACTCAGGATTGTTGGGCCTTCAAACACAAGATCTAGGACTTAATTGACAATGGGGACATTGTCGTGACTAAACCTGACCAACCTCATGTGCAAGACCATCCTCTTCCTCAATATAAAGAAGAAGAAGTCAATATGATAATTTAGAGCAGTGGACAGAGTTCCAATTATGTTGTTGAACCTTCCTAGACCAGCAAAGACGGTGCTGACAGATGAGATTATGCACAGTTCCAGTTTATGATGGAACAAAAGATTAAGGCTCTTTGCAAGTAAGTAGACCAATTGGCAGAACTGGTGATCCATCAACATCAAGTCACATGCCAATTAGTCAGTTAGGAGCATGCTAGTCTCCTTCCTTTTGTCATGAATACTCCATCCTCGCCTTCAGAAAGTGAAACACTGGAGGATAAATTTGCGAAAAGAGCAAGTGCCAAAGCCCGTCGGGATTTTGCCAACAAATGGGAATTTACATACCTTAGCTAACCTATAGAAAAGATATTTCAGATGTTGATCAATGAAGGAAGAATTACATCCCTTCTACCTCCAACCAATCCCCGTTCCATACGGTTCAATTCCAATGGAGTATTCCAATACCACTCCCACTCTCGCGGTCATAACACAGAAGAATGTTGGGCACTCCGTCACCTCATTAAAAATTTAATTGACAGCGTGGTCCTGCAAATGCCAGATGACGACACTTTGTTACTCGAGAGTGGGAACACATGTCCTACAAAATGGAAGGACAACGTAGCAGTTATATCCGCTGAGGATGATTTGGCTGAAAGACCACTCACAATACAAGCAATTCAACTCAAAGGTGCTGATAATCCTTTGAAAGTGGTTGCACCAGAGCCAATTCTCTTGCCATCTAGGCCACAGTATCCCGTTGTCAGCTTGAAAAAGTCCCATGGAATTATGGGTAGGTTGAAGGATCTACATCACATACAAGTGCTACAGTATCGAAGGAGAATCCACTGTATCTTCCCCATCGGGTGATGAAACCTACCATCAAGTCAAATGGGAAAGTTCCTATAGAGATAATTGAAGAGTTCCTCTGTACCATGGGCCATAATGAAGACAAGTTGGTTTTAAGCTTGAGAGAAGCTGCACAACAAATTTCCATACTGGACATGGTTTTCTCTTCCGAAGATCACAGGAAGATCTTGCTAAGGGTCTTGCAAGAAGCCCATTTACCGAAATTAGTGGATGTGGAAAAATTCCAACACCTGGTTGATCAAATTTTTAACAACAATATGATATCTTTCACTGATGACGACATACCCACTGAAGGGACTGGTCATTACAAGCCGTTGCACAAAGCGGTTTTGTCCCCCGGATACATGGTGGGAGGAGTCTTGATAGATGGAGGTTCATTTCTAAATATCTGGCCATATGCTACCTAGGAGAAGATAAATATCAACCCCAAGAGGATCAAAAGCAGCCATACAGTTATAAAAGCTTTTGATGGGTCCCGACGAAATGCCATTGCAGTGATTGAACTACCAGTGGAGATTGGTCCACATACATTTAGTATATCCTTTCACGTGCTCGGAATAGCCACGTGATACAATCTGCTGTTGGGAAGACCATGGATTCATATGGCTGGAGCCGTCCACAAGGTCGAGCAATCCACGATAACACCGATCACTTTGGCGAAGAATCAACAGAAAGCGAAGAAAGACTGGCGGTACAAACCAGGGAAGAACATTCTCATCGAGGAAGACCGATGATGGAATATGTTATACACATCCTCAAACAGACAAAGCTCTATCCCCACAGAATCTCTTGTACATGAGAGATGCATCTTCAATGTGAAGTCTGTATCAAAGATTAAGGACTTTGGTGATAACCCCAACGTCAACATCCTGGAAGCTCCTAAAAGCATTGGATTGCACGCCCAAGACAGTTCATTAGCGTTATCAGTAATAACTATCAACACCAGTAGAAGTTAAGGGGAGCCGACAATCATCCCACCATGTTTGAAAATAATCCAATAAAAACACATACATTCGCATCATGTTGTTGTACATGGCATCATGATCATCTTATTGAATTTCAAGTGTCTACTATTCTTTATCCTATCCATGCCATTGCATTGCACGAATATGATAAAGAGGGGCATCTGTAGACACTCAAAATTTTTTGCATACCTATTACTAACATTGCAGGAGGGCAGAATCGTCTTTCAGAGATAACCCTAGAGGATAGTTCAACTCAATCCCAGAAATACCACTGGAAGTTTCAAACTCCATCCCGGAAATATCATCGGAAGTTTCAGTTCAAACCTCAGAGATAACCTCGAGGCATGTAGTTCCAATACCCAAAATCACACCAGAGAAGGCCATTTCATCTCGGAGATAACCCCGAGATACTCAGTCTCAATCCTGGAAACAACACCGGGAAAGACAATGTCAACCTTGGAGATAACCCCAAGGAGTGTAGTTACAGTTGCAGTTCCGGAGATGACCCCGAAGATACTCATTTTAACCTATGGAGTCAGCTTCAACCTCGGGACTCATACCGAGGCACTCAGCTCCAAACCCGGAGATAACCCCAGGAGGTCAGGAACACCTCAGAGACAACCCTGAGGATGTCCAGTACTTGTAGTAGCCCAATCTCAGAGATAACCCTGAGCAACGATCGCTGACATCGTTGAAACCGAGAGATAACCTGGTGAGGGGCAAAATCATCATTTTGATACCTCAATCCCACATTGCGCCGTCTTAACAACATCTCAACATACATTCTACACAACAATGTCCCACAAGAGCCAAGGAGTTCCAATCCTGAGTGACTACTACGCAAGTCATCACACCGGATAGAATTTGAAGCTTGAAGACCAAGGGCGTGGTCTCATCTTCCTGACTTCTAACAACCTCTAATCCCATGTCATGGCGTAGCTCTTGGTAATAGCACTCCATAAAAGGTCTTATACACATCAATCAGAGGCTCGAATTAAAGTTCTACAAGTTCGAGCGGACATCACGTTGCACGTGTGTACGTACTTCGAGACGACGAGACCCACGGAGCCCGGGGCATCCCGAACAGCCGCAGGTACATCTGCGGCTACTGCAGGTGTACCTGCGGCTCCCAGCTATATAAATATAGAGGTTGAGGTGGCCATATTTTAAGAAATAATTGCGAGGAAGCCTTGTCCAATTTGCTCTGTACACACCATAAATTGATTGTTTTCTCATTTTAAACACTTGTAAGCTTATATTCAGTCATATTTTTATCGGCGGGAGCCGAGTGTTCTTCCGTTCAAAGTTATAGAAGTCTTCTTTGGCAGTCCATTGTAAGCCTTCTTACACTCTTTATAGCCTTTCTCTTCATCTTTGCACACACTTTTCTACACATTGAGTCGTGGTTATGTTGCTTACGCCTTATGCGGACTTGACCATGGCTTTCATTTACATGTATATATATATATATATATATATATATATATATTTACTTATATATATGAATTGTTGTTGAACTCTGTTTAATGAGCCTGGATTTTACATCCAGAGAGTTTATAGCTTTTATATATATATATAAACTGTTATCGAACTTTGTTCGATGAGCCTGGATTTTACATCCGTGCATGCATTTATATATATATATATATATATATATATATATATATATATATATATATAGCGACAAATCGCTTGAAATGATAAACCGAAATGGATCGATATATATCATGTGTGTTTACATTATATATATATATATATATATATATATATATATATATATATATATTTTATCAGTTCTGAGTTTACTTAGTTTTTTTTCTTTTTTTATTTACATTTCGACCCTTTGGAGTTTACTTCATGGCGGTTGATCATTCTTACCGCTTTATTTACATTCCGTCACTTTGGAGTTTACTTTACTGGCGGTTAATCGTATTTATTTCTTTATTTACATTTCTAATCCAACATGGAGGTGCTTCGTGGTGGTTGATCATATATATATATATATATATATATATATATATATATATATATATATATATATATATATATATATATATTTACCACTTTTATATATTTACATTTTCGATCCCCATGGAGGTGCTTCGTGGTGGTTGATCATGTCTATATATCTATATATATTTATAGCTTTTATATATATAACTGCTTACTGCTTTCAAATAAATTGCGGCATCATGTGAGCCTAGGAATCATGTGATCACAGATTCAGTCTACTGAATTTAGATTCGGTTCCCGTGATGGATATTTTCAGCTGTAAGCAGCTTGTAAATTATTCACGGTGTTTGAATTTCCTTATATGACTTTCATGCCCATGAGGAGTTCGGCACTGCTATATAATATTTTCTCGAAGATGCTTCGCATCTTGAAAATAAAAGCAATCAAGCCGAACATTTAATAAAATGGAAGTATCAAAGGCCTCAATTACTATTGAGCACAGGGTTTGAAAAACCTCTTTTATAAAACTTCACTACTATATCTTGTTTAAAACTGAATTTTTACATAAATTAAAACCCTATGTATATAGGTGCGAATGAGGCGTAGCACTACTTCTAAATAACTGCACATTAACCCACACACATACACATTCATATAACAGATTAATTAAAAAGTGACGGTAACCGTGGTAACACGGATGCCGGGGGGTGCCTAACACCTTCCCTCCGCATAAGCAAGTCCCCGGACCCTAATGAATCTCGGTTTCACAGACCCGTTTAGCAGTGTAACAACACTAGGTCAATGTGAAAACCTTTTCTCGGTTGTGTTGGTACAACCATTTAAAAAACCAATTGGCCACTCTTACAGTCAAATCGTCGACATATAAATGTCGGACCTTTTCACAACTTATTTTTTCAAACAAATCTCACCTAACATGAGAACACCAAAAGACAAAAACAAAAAAGGGAACAATAAAAATCCCAACATCGACAGAAGTTATGGCGAATTTTTTAATAAAAGACATTAATCATTGAAGTCGTAGTCAACTAAGGTTTTTAACGAGAATGGAATGTTAATAATGAACCTTGAAAGCTAGGGTTTTATGAACATAGTCAAGTGCAAAAATTTTAAGAATTTTAGGTTCTAGAACGGATAAATTCAGACGTAAAACGAATAAGATATGAACAAACGAGCGAAGGATGATAAAGAAAGTTAAAATTATGTGTGGTGGGATTTTTACACCAATTAAACGCCTAATTAAAAAGTTCAAAAATTGAGTTGATCCAATGTGGGTTGTAAAGGGAAATCTAAGCTTTACAATGCATCCAAAATGGACTCATCATTCTAATCATCTAAGCAAAAGATATAACGTCGCAAAGTTACGTGTCAAAAACAAAAAAAAATCAAAGTTAGCTGTCTGGTGCAACTGCGCGGCCAGGAGGCATTGGCGTCGAGAAAATAGGGAGTTAAGCGCAGGCTCACTGGGGAGCGCCAGGCAGCGCAGGCAAGACACGCGCGGGGCTTGGGGTAAGGCATGTCAAAGCTTTGACTTCTGACGTGCAACATCTAAAATTAAAACGAACGTAACTTGGTCATACGAACTCCAATTTGGATTATTCCAGATGATCCAGAAAGCAAACAAAAAGACCTATCATTGTAGATTGTTAGGTTTAATATTTAATATCATTATCAAAATCAAAAATGAACCTTCATAAAATAGAATGTTGAACTAAACGAATGTCAACGAACTTAACATATGAACAAAGTTTCATAAAAGGAAAGTGTATTCATATATGGTTAACATATAAGAGTGAATGACTTGAAAATTTAACTTACTTAATGTAAAACTTATGTAATCACAATACGGGGCCTATGTCGGTAATCCGGGGAAACTGTGTTTGAGTTAACCAATCGGTTAAGGTTATTGATGAGTGAAATTTATACCCGTAAATCGGATACTTTATGAGTTAAAGAATTGCCTGAATTCGTAGTTTTTATGTAGTTTTATATAAATATACTGTTATTGTGCTTAACTGATGAAGTGCAGGGCTCTATAGTACTTTTCCAGCTTTAAAAGGGTAAAATGGTCATTATTCTCACACTCGCAGCTTGACGCCACGCCAATGCTGCTTCTTGGTCAGTCTTGCAGCCACCCACCGTCCTTGAGGACATCGACCTTCAATGGCCATGGGCTCCACTACTCCTTCTTTGGCTTATACTATGACGCGAGCTCAGGTCCCCAAATTCTAATATGGTATAATATGCCACACCCTCAGCCTCCCAGACAGCAAGAGCCTTGTTTGACCTAGCAAAAAGGAAGAAAAAAGTATATAAAAGGAAAGAGGGAGGCTGCATAGATCAGATATATCATATAGAGAGGGACATATAATAGAGATCTAGGGAGTATTTAGCTTAGGATTTTGTGTAGCTTCCTTTTGTAATTTCTCTTGCTTTCTCTTAGATAAATGTTTATAAATATAGTTTAGCTAGATTAGGGAGAAGTTTGGATTTCTTTGGAGCATCAAGAGCAGTGAGCTACATGGAATAGAGAGCTTGATTCGAGCAGAATAGTTAGAGATTGAAGGGCCTTGACAGAGTTTCTTCTTATCTATTTATTTTCTCTGATTTTGTAATCCATAAATGGTGTCTTTATTGCTACTTGTATTTTATTCAATAGCTATGAACTGAATATTTTTTCTAAGATTATAATGGAACCATTTGTGATTTAAATTGACTGTCTTATCTCTTTGGTTGGCACCATATGATTTGGTTCGATATATTTATGCTTAATGATTCTCGCTAAGACATTAGCGATGATTTTGGTAATTTACATGATATTGATAGAAGAATTGTAGATTTACACCTGAATATATTGGCATGTGATTGTGGGTTTCAACTGCATAAGTTGTGCATAGAATAGACATATATCTGTGCACCACGTGCGATCTAATTGAGAGCTTATGCTTAAATCCTTGTTCTGATCAATTCACATAGACATACGTAGGATTGTATCTAGCTTGGGCATTTTTTTCTATTCTATTCCCTATCGGGTGGATCTGGAAAGGATATGTTCGTACATACCTCGACAGAGGTGTATGAGCACTTGTGTGTTCTCGGTCGACAAATTATCGTGACCATTTAGACCATAGAGAGAAGGGTAGCTAGTTTGATGAAACATAGCACGCCAGGTGTTCGACAGAATGCCTAAGTGGGGTGAAGTTGTAACCTTAGCTTGTTATCTCTTAGATTACCATTCGTTATCCATTTACTTGCTTTGATAATTAGTTATGCTTAGATTAATCACTCTTTCATTTATTGCTGTTCGAATTAGACTGTAACGATATAAAGTCGGTATTTGGTAAATATTAGTGACAGTTCCTCGTGGGTACGACACTCTACTTGTCACTGTATTACTTGTTAGACCGCGTATACTTGCGCGTGTTTAGTGATCGATTATCCGACCAATAAGTTTTTGGCACCGTTGCTGGGGATCTGTTATTCTAATATTGTCCAATATTGATTTCAATCAATTTAGTCTTACTTTGAATGTATATATATATTTCTTTTATCTGTTTGATCTTCCTTTCTTTTTTTTTAAGTTTACATATTATGGACGATCAATGTTATCAATGGCCTTATGAGTAGACGACGCCACCAAGTTCGGAAGAAGGAATCGAGAAATTGCAAGTTCAAATTGCTAATGCCTTGAGGTTTTCTAACAATCTTGAGTGTCAGTCCACTCAGAATGCCTACTTTCAGGAACGAGCTGACTTTGAACTGATCCCCTATCATCCAAACTGCAAGGGTTATCCAAACTATTGGGACTACAGTCAAGAACAGTATCATGATCTGAATCATGCGTCTCAGTTTGAATATCAGTCTCCTCCGTACTATGAGTGGACATCTCAGTCGAATGAGAACTTTTCTGAATCCTCAACACTTAAAGAAGAGAACAGGCTTGAAGAGCTTCTCACCATCTTTATTTAAAGAAATGAGATTCGGATGGCAAGCCAAGAAGCCGCATTGCACAGCCTTGAGAATCAATTGGGGCAACTCGTCAATGCCGTCACAAATCCACCACAAGAAAAACTTTCGGTCTTAATTAATCTCGACGATGAAGCAATAGAGTATTGCACGGTGGATACGCAAGGAAAATGTAATGAGTCTCGCACAGTTGTTGAGGGAGATGTCATAGTGCAAACTAACCAATCGGTGGAGACTGAAGTTGAAGACAAACGAAGAAACAGTGGTTGTATTGTCATTGCTGATCTACAGTCAGAAACCACGCTCCCGACTGTGAAAACCCTGGAGGGACCAATAGAGCATAAGGAACGCTTTCAATTTAATAAAGCAAACGAATTAGTGGATAATTCCAGTGGCGAGCGATTCTTTGTGCCGAAGGATGACTGGGTGGATGACGGGCAGAAGAATGGCCAATCTTCAATGTCAGCCAATACTTTAAAGGAATTGACGAATAGGCGGCATACAAAGGTCATTTTTGCTTATGAGCGGATTGAACGGTATCAATATAGTCAAGCCGACGACTTTAAAATAAGCGCTTGGTGGGGAGGCACCCCCATCTCGGTATAAATTTTATCTATTTTTCTTTACTTTATGTCTAGTTTACCTTGTGTCTATTCACTTTAGCTGTTAACATGGCTGCCAGATTGAACTTTAATGTTTTTATGTCTATCATCAGCATGCGGCATGTTTAGTATGATGTCGTGTATATTACAATAGTGTTTATGAGGTTTTTATTAAGGTATGATAACCTTGTAGTATAGTTTCTGTTCTTTTCTTGGCATGTGTAGATAACAGAAGAAAAATCTCAGAAAATGGCACTTTTCATGTGGCGCCACCAATTATCTCAGATCTCGTCTTGGCGGCGCTTGTAATGAGGATGCACACTGCTAAACGGCGCCGCAGCGCCAAGGAAGGCATCACAAGTCGCGCCATGCGCGTTACCACGAATCGATCGACCTCTACTGTTAAATCGCGTCATGGCCTTAATTAACAAAAGGCCATCTCGTCTTGCTTGTACAATGGCGGCGAGATTCAGTTTTTAAATTGCACAAATTGGGCAGCACTCAACCCATTACTTCCCATTCTCTCGTCACTCCCAGCCCCTTTTTTTCTCAACTCTCTCGGCAGCCTACGCATAGTCGAACCATCACAAACCTCTAGCCCTCGATCAAATACCTACAAGAACACAACTCTTTCTTTCTCCCTTAAGATTCCAGGCCAGTTCACGTAGACATTGGAGGTAGAATCAAACTAGGGTTCTCAAGTCAGGTATTTTTTTTGTGGATCTCACTCAGGCAGTCATTTTCTTTAGTTTTGATTGCTAGAGTTTTTGCAATTCTTGTTATCTGTTAGTTTATGTGATTTCCATTTGAGGGAAATCTAGCTAGAGCTCTATTAAGCAAGGTTTGTCCAAGTTGATTTTGAAGAACGCACTTCAAGTGTTTGATAAAATTCCTGAGTGAAGAACTTGTCTATTTCGGGGCTGTTTGGCATTGGCTATTGTTGGGGTCTTCTTGGCCTAAGTTTGGGGGAAGTTTGGGCATTATTTAGGACTGTTTTTGCATCAACTCGACTACAGCTTTGTCATGGCACCCAAAAGGCAACGACTTAGCATCTGCGGTTCTTCATCTTCCGCCGCACCACCACCCACGGCTTGGGATAGAACCAAATTTATCAATGAGGAGGCCTGGAAGAGGTACAAAAGTTCTTTTGGCTCGCGAAATCTGATTCCGGAGAGGGGGTTCAAGCCGGATAGAAAAGATGGTGCTAAACACCATGATATTGGAGCGGCATTGGATCAACTTCACAAAATCACCCATCTCAGCTATTGTATCTGTGGTTTGGGAGTTCTATGCAAACGCCAATCCCGAAGGCCCTGCCGTTGTTCAAGTTTGGGGGAAGCAAGTGGAGTACAGTAGTCAAGCCATCAATGCCTTGTTCGGAACGCCCAGCTATGCGGGAAATGATTACATATAGTCGGGACTCCGTGGTTATGATCTTGATGATATCATTAGGCGGCGTTGCAAACCCGGGACTGAGTGGAAGAAAAATGATTACACGGTGGAAAAGACCGGTTTCCCGTCTTTGGCACTCAGACGCTACGGGAAGGCGTGGTTTGGCTTCATTTGTGCCAACATGATCCCCACCCGTCATTTGAGCGACGTGACTAAGGATTGGGCGATCCTGCTTTTTGCCATTGTCACGGGCCTACATGTGGATATTGGTGTGCTCATTCATGACTCCATTCGGAAGGCAATAAAAATTATCGTTGTTGCTGGACTTCCTCATCCATCATTGATCACTACATTGTGCAAGCAGGAAGGTATCCAGTGGGGGCCCGAGGAGATAGCTTCGCCACCGATGACAGTCATTGACCACCAAACTATCAAACACTACTATGAGTGGGACAGGGAAGAGTCTCATGCCAGAGGCGAGCGATACGGGCCGCCTAGAGTGCCACCTCCTTCAGTAGACCCAGAGCCTTCTCAAGCAACTGAGGCAGGCCCAGCTAGTCAGGGTCTTTTGGCAGACATCATGGCATCCCTCACCTGCTTTGCATCGAAAATGGATGTTGAGGCACGCGAGGCGTGAGAGCACATAGCGATTGTGGCTCGAGAGGGGAGATAGTGTTGATCGATTTCACAATCAATGAATACATGCAAGTATACACGGTCAACAACTAATAAAGTGAAAGTAAAGTATCGTTCCCACGAGGAATTATTTAATAAAAATTACCAAAGTGCTATTTCTTAACCAAACTAATTTTATTTAAACAACCAATAATTGTGATTTTTCTAATTAAGAAAACTAAATTAACAATTAAAAGAAATTATTCTAAAATAAATCAAATAAACAAACTAAGATTTGATTGAACTCAAATAAATAAGGATTAAGACTCCAATATCCCCAATTATAAACTATAAATCAATTATCCAATTATCCCAATTATTATGTCCACTGCATTGTTAACAGGTATTCTCAATTGCCAAAAGCCCTTTTCCAAGTGATCAATTGCCTTCTATTTAACCCAGATTAATTTTGTTATATTCCTATGCAAAACAATTGAATTAAACTCATTACAATCCCAATTTCTTATATGTTACATGCGACAAACAGATATTTCCATTCTATTCACAAACCTAATTATTCACTGTGCAAATAACTAAGTCACATGTCACCATGCCCAGTTCTAACCCTAGAATTCCTCTTCCAATTCCTTCTAGAGTAACAAGGTAATTATTGGCCAGATAATTAATCAATCAGTACAAAGCAAGATGAACAATTCACTTCAACATAAATAATTGGAATAAATTGAATAACTAATTTATAGCCATAAAAGGTTCAATTGAAATCTTAATAAAAGAGTTAGTTCATAATTAATGAATTAAAACCAAGAATCCACAATTGAATAGACATTAAAAGATAAAAGTGTGATAAGAGAAGAGAATAGAATCTGTTGTCAGCAAATCTAATGCTCCCCTCTTGCTCTTGCTCTTGATCTTCAGTGTTCTTTAATTTGCTTCAATCTTCAATGGCTAATTAAGAACTAGGGTTTATATTCTAATCTAATGGAGTGTATGATCTAAGCTAATCAATGTATCTCCCTTTATTTTATACCTTACATCATGTATTTATAGGTTACAAGTCCAATTTTTAGCTTAGAAACAAACTCAATCCAATTTGGAGTCAAAAAGGTGTCAAAATTCGCCTAAAAACGCGTCCAGGCCCAACCAACCTCTTCCCAGCGCCCAGCCATTGTTGTTTTTCAAATGCAATATTGAACCACCTTGACAAATACCAGATGACCGGGCATATAGGCCTATTTTGGGCACCCCGGCGCTGCCACATGTTCTAACATTTTCTGTTCCGACGTCCTTTGGGAAAATGGCCATAACTTCTTCTTCCGAACTCTGATTTCGATGATTCAAGATGTTCCAGAAAGAGGAGACGTAGATCTACAACTTTTATTCTTTAAGGTTTTCAAAATAAGGTCCGAAGTAATACTCAAATTGGCTTTGAAGTGACTACTATGTAAATAGCAAGCCGAAAACACGAATCTAGCCACCCCGAACGTCGATCCAAGTAACTTTTGTCCCAATTCCTACAAAATAACATAAAACATGCATGAATAGACACAAACACTTAAAATCAACCAAAAGATTAAGCTCAAACGCACTCAATTATGAGTATAAAACTCACTCATCAAATACCCCCAAACTTAAACATTTGATTGTCCTCAAGCAAAAACACAAAAGAACTAAAAATAAACAACCTAACTCAACTACATAAATGCATATGCATGATCTACTTCCTAATATACCTACAAACCCAGTAATAAATCAGTATGATATATAGCAACAGGCCTCAAAGATACCATTGATACTCAAATAATATATCCAATCAAGTCAAAGTCCATAACTCTAACCAATTAGTCAATCCAAACCTGTCATCACCCATGTTGTGCGTGTGTGCTTGTTAACCATTCTAACCAACCACAATTCAAGATAATCACATAACAAACTTCTTAAAAGGAAAATTTCAGTTCCAATTCAATTACTTTTATGAATATGACAACTCCAGTTAAAACTAAGCAATTACCAAGTCTAAGGGTAAATACAAGATTTATTTATACTCTTATTCAACCACGAGGGCATTTTTGCTCTTTTTCGTGTTTTATTCATTTTTTTCCTCATGGCTGTGCAATGTCTTATTCCCTTAGGCTTTTTAGTGCTACCTTAATGAGCTTTCGACCAATGACTCCCAAGCCATTAAGACCTTAGGGCGCTAGGTGTAAAGACAATCCCCTCGAGCTTACTTACTCAAGTAACAAAGGCCACAAAACTAGACAAGCATGCCACGGTGTTTATTCTTTTTTTTCTTTCTTTCTAGATTTTTTTTCTCTTTTTTTTTTCTTTTTGTAATATATATATCCCATAGATTCCCCCAAACTCAAGCTTTTACGTCATTCCAACCTTTACCACCAGTTCACTAATTTCCTTAAATTTTAACAAAGATTTTCCCTCAGAAACAAATTATGAAACCCTTGAACCAAGTGGATTAAAATAGTTAAACTTTAAGTGCTAACCTACACATAAGTTTAAGACAGAATTTCGATTAGGATCATGATTAAAATTAGAACTCATCATCAATTATCAACACTGTTCAAGTTAACATTTAATACCAATCTTATCATAGGCCGAGCTAAGACCACACCAACCGATCACACAGATTCATGCAAAAAAAAAAAAAAATGCAATTATACTATATGAACACATACTAATGCAACACATATATAAATATGCAAATAACTACCATGTATTATATGCAACCTAAAAAAACACAATGCTAACACATAAAAAAATGAACTACTATGCAGATAACTACCACATATACTACCATGTATTATACTAATATGAAAACATACTAATGCAACACATATATAAATATGAAAATAACTACCATGTATTATATGCAACCTAAAAAAAACACAATGCTAACACATAAAAAAAACGAACTACTATGCAGATAACTAACTATATGCAATACGACACTAAAATGCCCCCAAACATAAACTAGACATTGTCCTCAATGGATGAAATATAAAAAAGTAAAGCAGAGGACTTCCCTGAAAATATAGCAATCTTCCTCCTTGTCTACTAAGTTTGGAGAATAGGCTAAGCACATGGAACAAATTGGGCACCACACTTGAATTTGACTTGAATAACCTGTAAACCATGATAGAAGCAGTTTTATTAAATCCTAAATAAATGCAAATTCAAAACTACTAATATAAAACTTAATTAAAACTAAAAATAAAAATTAAACTTGGGTTTGCCTCCCATAAGCGCATTTTTATAGTCTCAGCCTGACTTCTTCAATTCTCTATCCAATTCCCCTACGAAAATTGAGGAATCCTCCATCAATTAGTAGCAATGTCTCTTTTGGGAGGTTCCCATTAGCAAAAACCCTTGAATTAAAGTCACCTAACATGTTCTTTGTAGATAGGATCCCCATTAAGAGCAATGAAGAACCCACTAAGTGCTTTCCCATTGTGTTTGTGATCAAATTATGGCATGGAAGCTTGTCAAACACAATGGGCTCTTCCTCTATCTTCTCCTTTTCAACCCACCATGACTCCACAGTTGTACTAGCTCTTATGTCACAAAGAGCTTTGCCTACGACATGACTGCCGATTGGGCATGGTTTTGCAAATTTGCCCATTCTTGAACTTTGGTGGAGGAGGTGAAAGTAATATGCACACAAGCCAATCATGTTTGATGATAAAGCATATACTTTGTAACAATCTTATTCATTTATTAATAAAAAGTATTAATTTATTAAAGGCTTTTAATTATCTACATGATGCTGTTTTATAATATGTGATAAACCCATAGTTTTAAGCAATGCTTTTAGAATAATGATGATGATCATTCTAATGAGATCTAAATTCTTAGAAAGCTTAAAACTAAAATAGTTCCCAATCATTGGATTACTAAATTGGGGATTAGTGAATCCGGATAGATTGGTACATACGTTGTTTGCTCATTGGATAAGGATGATTGATCTCACGATCATTTGTGTGGAGACACTAAAAGCAAGTATGTAGGTGCTTATTAGAGAATAAGTTCAATTGAGCGTTGGCTCGCTAAGGAATACCTAATGGAGTTTTACTTTCCTCGATAGGAATTCTGTAGTGATAGTAGTACAAGTGATCCTTGGACTTGAGATCATCATAGTATCTTGTGTATGATGAGTTATACTTTGACTTATTCCTTAAGACCCTTAGGGTATATCAAAGGGGTATGCTTGGGTATAATAAGTTGTACATGGAGATAATGTATGATCAATAAAGAATCTACCACTTCTAATAAAAGAAGAGAATGTCCTATGTGATTCGATAAATGACAACCCAGTGAGTCCTTGGCGATGCGCGAATGAAATTAGAAAGGAGTTTCTAATTTGCATTATTTGGTGTTGTGCATTTAAGGATCGAAATACATATAATTAAATAAAATAAGACTTGTGATAATTCCATGTCTTATATTTAATTGGGACATTGTATGGTGGAAGGATTGAATTGTCACGGTAACTATTTACTCAAAGGTTCTTTTATGATTAATGTTGAAATCTATATTATCTGGGAAAGTCGTTGATCGCTAGGAGGCTTTATCCCTATTGTAGAATAAATATTATTTATTTAAATAAATTAATTGTTTAATTTATTTATTTAAATAAGATTAGAATTATTCTAATTGATTTATTCACAACCTATTTAATATGGAGAACCTAAAGGGTCACACCATAAAAAGGAAGAATAATTATTTAAGAAGTTAATGGCATAATCGTAATAATATGTTAAGTATATTTAATTTAATCTATGGTGATAGAATAAATTAAATAACTTAATATTTATTATTTAATATTTTAGTAATATTAAATATAAATTAATAAGAGGAGTCTTATTAATATTATTACAATTATTATTATTTTAATTTCTAAAAGAGTTTAGGAATTAATTTAATATAAGTACTCTCATTTATTCCTAATAAGATTAGGAGTGAAAATTAATTAAAGAAGTTTAATTAATTATCCCTAATAAGATTAGGGAGCCCATTTAATTAAAAGAGTTTAATTAAATAATACCTTATTTTAAATAGGGTGACATAATATGTAACGACCCCAAAATAGGTCCATTCCATCCAACCCATTCTGAGTCGCTAAATATATGGTACGGAAAATAACTACAACTTTATTACAACAATTGTCGAACAAAATACAACAACACATATGTTTTGGATACAAATATATACCAACTGTAGCACATCACAATGACACCTTACATAAAGGTATAGTCAAAAACTATTTTAGAAATTAGAATCTTTGGGAAGTGCTCAAGAAACCTTCGTATACATGGGAGGCCATGCTTTTAGGTTATGGTAGATATCATATGGCCACAGTAATTATCCTTGGTTGACCCAATAGACCCCAAAGAAAAAGAAAGATTACTATCATATTCTTCCCAATGGCGAGTCTTCTCTTGACATATCATTATCTCCACTATCTCTAATTGGGTATTATACTCCAAACAAACACCAAGATTATATAGGTAGTGCTTGTAAATATACTCAGCAAGTGGATGAGCACAACCATGTTTTATGATGACACGAGGTTGTATGTCATTAGACATCTTGTATGATAGTGGCAAAACACCTTCCAAGTTAAATTTACCTCACCCTCAACATCTATAGACCACCATTCTATTCCCTCGCTATCCCCGCCGACCCAAATGCATACTTTTATTACACGAAAGGAATTATGAAACAAAAGGGTGAGCACAACTAGCTCGATAAAAGAATATTATGACTAAAGATAAATAAATTATCAATAGTCTTCATCAATAATAAATCGTAGATTTAGAACATATGGTAGATGATAAAACTTTTCAACCATAGTTGCGGTGAACGAAAGCGATCCATTAAAAGAGTCAAATAGACTATAAAGTCTATTGTCTTCTCCACGTTAAAAGTCCACCAACAATATTTTATCCCTGTAACATCAATCAACAGTTCCTTCCACAATCATATGAATAACTCATAATCATAATTGTGATTCTAAATTCCTCTTCTCATCCAGGACGAAGATAATTTTCATCACCTGTCTTTACCTGAAACATCAAATATCATGGTTATACCAAATCACAGTTCCTGTTCATAATCATACTAATAAATTCATCTTTGTACCACGGCCAAAGATATTCATCAACAGTTCATCTTTGCACTACATGCCAAAGATATTCAACAACAAGTCATCTTTGCATTACGAGCAAAAGATATTCATCAATAATTCATCTTTGCACTACAGGCTAAGATATTCATCAACAAGTCATCTTTGCACTACGAGCCAAAGATATTCATCAATAATTCATCTTTGCACTACAGGCTAAGATATTCATCAACAAGTCATCTTTGCACTACGAGCCAAAGATATTCATATATCAAAGAAATATATAATCATTTCAGAAGTTATATAACAATAATTATAACCATGTTGATCAATTCACCTTTGCACTTAAGCTAAAAATATTCAATTATAAATTCAATGGTCATGATCATACCAGTCAACAATTCAACTTTTGCACTACTGGCCAAAGAGAACCTATAGTCACGATCATACCAATAATCTACTCATCATTACACTCAAGTCAAAGAGAAATATTATCATTAGGGTTATAAGAATGTTATATAAAAACAATATAGTCAAAACATGGTTTTAATTTCAAGAGTAAGATTCATAAATCAACGATAATTTGGTCAGAGAAGAAACTAATTTGTCGTGAATAGTACCCCGTATTCATACATAGTACCGTATACGTGCATAGTAACCTCGACACGAAAAGATAAAGTTTCATAATAAAATTCATATCCATATTTATAACACCTTAATCCAAATGTTATAAATCACTTAGAAATCTCATAATCTAATATTATTAATATTATAATAATATTTTAATCATTTCTTAAACTTATAAATAATTTAATCCAATTATTTACACTTTAATAATTAATGCATTTAATCATCTAAAAATGCCAAACTCATAAGATTTTATCATCATTAACCAAAACCCTCATAAAAATCTGCATATACCTCATATATGATTCTCAAGCCAATAAATCATATTTTATAATTTTCTTACTTCACATAACATATTTAATTCATTTACTCATAACTAGAACATTTTCATGAAAAATACCAAATCAGTTCCAAAAATATTTATTTTCTGGGATTTAGAAGAATATAGTCCCATATTGAATATATATTTTTCTTAGAATTTTTAAAATTTATTTACTATTTTTCACATGGCCAAAACCACCGAATATTTAAATATTTATCATAAATTGTACTTTTGTCCAAAAATTCTGAAATTTACACAGTATACTGATATTATATAGGTGTACTCCCAATAAAAATTTCATCAATTTTGGAGTTAATCACAAGGAGTTATAAGCGGTTACTTTTAAAATAGTCTTTTCTCATAAAATTCATAACTCTCAATATATACATCCAAAATCGCCATTTTGGACACAATATATAAAACTCATCAAATTATCATTTCAAATTTTTCTCGAATTTTGAAGGTTCAAAAAATTTCAAACTAAAAACATAATAACCCTTAAAATCCCTTTACTATCCCTTACCTCAAAAGAGCGAAGATTTCGACTAGAATAACAAATTGAATCGAACTTGCAATCAGTATAGAAATACTCAAAGTATACTCAAAATACTCACAAGAATATGCTCGATAATATAGAGAGAAAACTTGATTTCGTGTGTTTTTCAATTCTAACCCAAGCACCCTATTTATAGGAAAATACTTAGAACACCAAAGCGAGAAAATTTAATAAAATATTAATATATATTATTTTTATTCCAAAGCACATTTATTTTGCTTCAAAACCTCAAATACCAAACAGCCCACCTCACAAGACTTGCACAAAAAACGTTTTTGTTATTTAAATTATTTTAAACTTCCAAAATCAATTATTTGAGCTTGAACTTCAATAATTCATAATAAATAGCCCTTTTGTCGGAAAAATTTGAATCTCGCGTGTTTTTTATAGGAAATTCAATTCTCTACAACTTTGCGTAAGAAAGTTTTTCAAATTCCAAACAGAAAATTGGCCAAAGAAATCCACAAACCAGACGATTTTACGATCTATAATCAAATTTCGGTCAAGAAATGGGGTCCACCGACATGTTTAACATGTTTTAAACATTTATTGTAACAAAAATATTCTTCCTCCTCATATACTCATATATTCCACATTCAATTGTAAAAATATCACCATTATTATATTATTAAAATAATATATTTAAATGAATTATTTTATCGAAAAAGATAAAATATTAATTTTCAACAATTGTCACTTTAAAAATTTTCTCCATCTATATCCACATAAAATAAATATTTTTCTCATCATAAAATCAATAATTAATTATTCACAAATAATATTACATAATCACAATATTAACAACTGTGCACTTCCCAGAAAGAGGGGCTTTCCAATAAGAATTTCTCCTCTTCTTGGCATGATTAGGTGACCAAACATCTCCTTAGAAGCGAGAACCTTCTAGGCATTGCCAATAATGTTATCCAATAATATTATTCGGATAATATGAATTATTGCTCGATAATGGAAAATAACGTGCCGTGACAATTATTGAAACAACAATAATATAAAATATCAACGTAGCAATTATTGAATCAATAAAATAAAATATTGAACCAGTAATTACTGTAACAATTATTGAGTAATGCTTCTTTCGAAAAAAAAATTATCATGCTTCATGAATAGTACTAAATGAATAGTAACTTGTGAATAGTAACTCATGAATAGTAACTCGTGAATAGTAACTCGTGAATAGTAACTCATGAATAGTAACTCGTGAATAGTAACTCATGAATAGTAACTCATGAATAGTAATTAAAAAAAATTGAATACTTTTATTTCATAAAATTCGGGGTCTTACAATCTCCCCTCCTTATGAAATTTTGTCCCCGAAATTTACGTGCACTAAGTATTTCAAAGAGTTGAGAATACCTTGTTTTCATTTCAGATTCTATCTCCCCTGTCATCATGATTTCTCCATTGCTCATCTCCTGTATTTCAGATATCATTCTAGAATACAGCTTCAAAATAAGGGTTAATTTAACAAATTAACATATCACATAATATCCCGATATTATGACTGACCAACAAATAAGCTTAGGTAGGACACACTAGCGAAGGATTTACTCATCTCTCCCCTCCTAGTTCTAATCCAGATCTCATGGAGCTCATATCCCTAAGCTCGATATTACCAATCGTAACGACCCCAAAATAGGTCCATTCCATCCAACCCATTCGAGTCGCTAAATATATGGTACGAAAAAATAACTACAACTTTATTACAACAATTGTCGTGCAAAATACAACAACACATATGTTTTGGATACAAATATATACCAACCAGTATGCGTCACAATGACACCTTACATAAAGGTATAGTCAAAACCTGCTTTTAGAAATTAGAATCTTTGGGAAGTGCTCAAGAAACCTTCGTACATGGGAGGCCATGCTTTTAGGTTATGGTAGATATCATATAGCCACGTAATTATCCTTGGTTGACCCAATAGTCCCCAAAGAAAAAACGAGAAGATTACTATCATATTCTTCCCAATGGCGAGTCTTCTCTTGACATATCATTATCTCCACTTGCCTCTAATTGGGTATTATACTCCAAACAAACACCAAGATTATATAGGTAGTGCTTGTAAATATACTCAGCAAGTGGATGAGCACAACCATGTCTTATGATGACACGAGGTTGTATGTCATTAGACATCTTGTACGATAGTGGCAAAACACCCTTCCAAGTTAAATTCACCTCACCCTCAACATCTATAGACCACCATTCTATTCCCTCGCTATCCCCGTTCCGACCCAAATTATACTTTTATTACACAAACGAATTGTGAAACAAAAGGGTGAGCACAACTAGCTCAAGAAAGAATATTATGACTAAAGATAAATAAATTATCAATAGTCTTCATCGAATAAATCGTAGATTTAGAACATATGGTAGATGATAAAACTTTTCAACCATAGTTGCAGCGGAACGAGCAATCCATTAAAAAAGTCAAATAGACTATAAAGTCTATTGTCTTCTCCACGTTAAAAGTCCACCAACAATATTTTATCCATGTAACATCAATCAACAGTTCCTTTCCACAATCATATGAATAACTCATAATCATAATTGTGATTCTAAATTCTCTTCTCATCCATGACGAAGATAATTTTCATCACCGTCTTTACACGAAACATCAAATATCATGGTTATATCAAATCACGCCCTCGCTCATAATCATACTAGTAAATTCATCTTTGCACCACGGCCAAAGATATTCATCAATAGTTCATCTTTGCACTACATGCCAAAGATATTCAACAACAAGTCATCTTTGCATTACGAGCAAAAGATATTCATCAATAATTCATCTTTGCACTACAGGCTAATGGAGTGTTTGATCTAAGCTAATCTATGTATCTCCCTTTATTTTATGCCTTACAGCATGTATTTATAGGTTACAAGTCCAATTTTTAGCTTAGGAACAAACCCAATCCAATTTGAAGTCAAAAAGGTGTCAAAATTCGCCTAAAAACGCATCCAGGCCCAACCAACCTCTTCCCGAAAGGTTCCCCACTATTTGGGCACAAATATTACAACCACCTTTCTGGCCTTCGTGGCTACAAGGCATAGGCCTATTTTGGGCGCCACAGCATTTGCCACATGTTCTGACATTTTTTGCTCCAACGTCCTTTGGGAAAATGGCCATAACTTCTTCGTCAAAACTCCGATTTCGATGATTCAATATGTTCCGGAAAGAGGAGACGTAGATCTACAACTTTTATTCTTTAAGGTTTTCAAAATAAGGTCCGAAGTAATACTCAAATTGGCTTTGAAGTGACTGCTGTGTAAATGGCAAGCCGAAAACGCGAATCAAGCCACCCTGAACGTCGATCCAATTAACTTTTGTCCCAATTACTACAAAACAACATAAAACATGCATGAATGGACACAAATACTTAAAATCAACCAAAAGATTAAGCTCAAACGCACTCAATTATGAGTATAAAACTCACTCATCAGATAGCGATGTAGTACCAGGCTGAGCTGGTGAACACTATGCAGAGCATCTACACAAACTATTGTGGTGAGAGCACTGAGTTCACGCCATACCAGTTTCCAGAGCCTCCTGTCTTCCCACCTTACCCTCCACCATCACCGCCTGGCCGAAGGCGATCGGGGCGCAAATGTGATGAGGATGAAGCCGTCTCATTGACCGAGTGAGTGATCTTTAGGGAAGCCCTCTTGTATTAAATTGTTTAGCAATGAGGGCATTGCTCACCTCAAGTTTGGGGGTGCTTTTGGCTTCTATCTGTTTATTTTTGTACTGTCATGTTAGGATTGCCAGACTTTAGTACTTTATTATGTTTTTATTTATCAGTATTGTGGTGCAGTCTTTTGAACTGCGGGATTATGCTTGAATTTTTATCATTATGGATGCCATGAACTATTTTTGGTTTTATTTATTTATTCTTTGATTATTTTTAGCATGATTGTGGTTTATAGCCATCTTTTTGGGGCTTATACAGATTAGATGCTTGTGCCATATGAATGGCCTTTTTCACCCTATTTTGAGCTGTTATTTAGCAAGGGTGTGATAGTTATCATTATTTTTTGATTATGACTTATGACAAGCACCAATCTATCTCTTAGAGTTGTGACATGCATGTATGAGTTAGGGGTTTTTTAATTGATAAGTTTAGACTGTTATTGATCCGTCCTTCTAGCAAGCACCGACCAACTGTGTTAACTAGTAATTTTTTCAAAATTTGAGTTTGCGTGTTTATTACTTTTAGCATTTGTTCACTCTTATAAATTTTCATTTTTCCAAGGTAATAAAAGGCTTAGACGTTTTTACAGTTGTGGATCTTGGATTCGTGCATGGAAAAAAAATTAATAAATTGTTATTGAAGATTGAATATCGAAAGTCTTGCGGGGGTCGAGATGGAGCGTAAAACGCACTCGCCCATAAACGCGGGACCGATATTGAGATAGAGCATAAAATGCACTCGCTTTATAATCTTCGGTGTGTAAAGTCTAATTTGATTTATGTTGATTACGTGGCCTTTTCTGCTCGAGTTACTAGATTCTTAGGGGTGTTCTACACCTAGTGCCCTAAAGTCGTCTGGCTTGGGAGTCACTGATCAAAAGCTCATTCATGGGTAGTTCTGATTAGCCTAAGGTAATTAAGGACTGTCCGAGTCAGGTTTTACATTCTTCATGCTAGAGTCTTTTGATCTGTTACTGCACTTGTATCTTATTCTTAATGCTTGTTGAATGTTTAAGTTGCGGAGTGTGCTTGTTTGTATTAACAATCGACTGTGTGAACTTATTTTGAAGCTATGATTAGTCAGGACGGTTGGTCTTCACACACACACATAGAATGGATCGAATACAGTCTTATGCTTGAAATTGATTGAACCCTTATTCATATTTGTGATTACCATGTTCTCTTGGAGTAGAGTTATGCTTTGAGGCCATGATGCTATATTACAGTTTTATTTGTCTTTCGCGTGTGTTTTACTTTTGTTAATGTGTATTAGATAGTTTACTCGAGGAAAAGCAAAGACTTAAGTTTGGGGGTATTTGATGAGTGGAATTTATACCCGCGAATCGGATACTTTATGACTTAAAGAATTGCCTGAATTCGTAGTTTTTATGTAGTTTTATATAAATATAGTGTTATTGTGCTTAACTGATGAAGTGCAGGGCTCTATAGTACTTTTCCAGCTTTAAAAGGGAAAAATGGTCATTATTCTCACACTCATGGGCCATGGCATGGCTGATGCTGCTTATCGCCAGGCTGCTGCAGCCACCCCTTGGCCCTTGATGACATCAGCACCGCGTCGCGGCGCCACTACTCCTTCTTTGGCTCGCGCTGCAACGCGAGCTCCGTTTCCCAGATTCTAATATGGCGCTGTAGCGCCACCTAAAGCGGCGCCACCTCCGGTTCCCAGAAAGCCAGAGCCTTGTTTGACCTAGCAAAAAGGAAGGAAAAAGTATATAAAAGGAAAGAGGGAGGCTGTATAGATCAGATATATCATATAGAGAGAGACATATAATAGAGATCTAGGGAGTATTTAGCTTAGGATTTTGTGTAGCTTCCTTTTGTAATTTTTCTTGCTTTCTCTTAGAGAAATGTTTATAAATATAGTTTAGCTAGTTTAGGGAGAAGTTTGGGTTTCTTTGGAGCATCAAGAGCAGTGAGCTACACGAAATGGAGAGCTTTATTCGAGCAGAATAGTTAGAGATTGAAGGGCCTTGATAGAGTTTCTTCTTATCTATTTATTTTCTCTGATTTTGTAATCCATAAATGTTGTCCTTATTGCTACTTGTATTTTATTCAATAGCTATGAACTGAATATTTTCTCTAAGGTTATAATGGAACCATTTGTGATTTAAATTGACTGTCTTATCTCTTTGGTTGGCACCATATGATTTGGTTCAATATATTTATGCTTAATGATTCTCGCTAAGACATTAGCGATGATTTTGGTAATTTACATGATATCGACAGAAGAATTGTAGATTTACACCTGAATATATTGGCATGTGATTGTGGGTTTCAACTGCATAAGTTGTGCGTAGAATAGACATATATCTGCACCACGTGTGCGATCTAATTGAGAGCTTATGCTTAAATCCTTGTTACGATCAATTCACATGAGATATATGTAGGATTGTATCTAGCTTAGGCGTTCTTTTTTTCGGCTCTATTCTATCGGGTGGATCTAGAAAGGATATGTTCGTACATACCTCG
Source organism: Panax quinquefolius (assembly GCA_020205615.1). Classification (NCBI taxonomy): domain Eukaryota; kingdom Viridiplantae; phylum Streptophyta; class Magnoliopsida; order Apiales; family Araliaceae; genus Panax; species Panax quinquefolius. The sequence continues at coordinate 233,792 of JAINUW010000499.1, read as the reverse complement.
ACAGAGGTGTATGAGCACTTGTGTGTTCTCGGTCGACAAATTGTCGTGACCATTTAGACCATAGAGAGAAAGGTAGCTAGTTTGATGAAACATAGCACGCCAGGTGTTCGACAGAATGCTTGAGTGAGGTGAAGTTGTAACCTTAGCTTGTTATTCCTTAGATTACCATTCGTTATCCATTTAATTGCTTTGATAATTAGTTATGCTTAGATTAATCACTCTTTCATTTATTACTGTTCGAATAAGACTTTAGCGATATAAAGTCGGTATTTGGTAAATATTAGTGACAGTTCCTCGTGGGTACGACACTCTACTTATCACTGTATTACTTGTTAGACCGCGTATACTTGCGCGTGTTTAGTGATCGGTTATCCGACCAACAGTTATGTCTATCATTGGTTGTAGACGAAGAACAATGAATGATAGTTTATGGCATTAAGAGGTTAATAAACTGTAATAAATGTTTAATAACTTAACGAATGTTATTAATGAAATAAATTCGATTAAGTTATAAAAGAGAAATAAGTCGGTATAAACAATGTGTATAGATTGTTTGATAGCTAATTTGAGTGTGATATATGAATATATCATGTAGAATCTATAAAGACCAAGGAAAGTTGAGTTTAAATTTGAAGACGCTTGAAGGCAAGTTCTTTTAACTCTTGTCTGACCTTCGTGTTAGCCAAGTTTTGTGATTCATGTAATTTGATGCATGAATTGTTTACGAAAGAGTCGATACCAATCTTAACTCGACTAGACGAATATTAAAGATTTGATTGATTTATTTACAAGTCTTTCAAAGTATTATTGTTATTTCTATCATATGCCAATTGCTTTGGTACGGATTCAAAGGTAAGCCTGAGTATGAATAAACAAAGGTATTTATGTCATACATCGACGGTCACATGAGTTTGCCAAAATTTAAACGTAAATATGTTTAAAGAATGAGTTTTGATCAACATAGAGTAATCTAGGTTGATCACCTAAAAGTGCTCGTAAGTTATATCGGACTTACGGTATTAGTGTCGAGTTTTCCTTTTCATGAATGAAAACAAATGAGAATGTTCATGTTCTTTTGACCAACTCAGTATTCTTATGTGACTATATGTCCTTTGGAATTGTTTTAATGAAATGGAAAGTGCTATTTTGATTATTCATAGTACTTCATAACTATTTGTTCAGTTATAAAAGATAAATCATATGATTCTTGATATTTTTGTTGCAATATATATTTTTAGACTTGTTGGGCTAGTTATGCTCACTTCTTGCTTGAATTATATGATTGCAGCTAATAGCGAACGAATCGAAATATTTGGCAAAGATAAGGGCAAAGCCAAAATGGATAAATAGTTATCCGGTAATAGAATAGTATAATCTTTTATGAACTATATTATGACAACAAATGATGTAATGGTTATTAGAACCTGGGAAGGGATTATTATTATTGTAATAAGAATTTAGTAAAGATATTCATATTGATGCATGTTTTTAGTTGAATGAATGTGTAGTTAGTAGCACCGTGTAACACCATATCCATGGGTTGAAAGTACCCAAATTTGGGGGCATCAAGGGTTAGTATCAGAGCTGATAGGTATATAAAACTTAAGGGGGAGAACCTTAGGCTATAACCTTGGTAATAGTAGAAAAAGTCAGAAGTAAATGAACTCAAATAGAGTTCTTAAGTAATGGAATTAGGAAATTCATTACGAAAAAGATTTAAAAGATGGAATTAACCTTAAATAAATTAAATATGATTTGTGCTTATAATATTTTGTATTATGTACTAATCAACATGTTATGTGTATTGTAGATGTTAAGCGATAGCTCTATGTATAAGGATATATATGTGGTTGGTGAGGTTTCAGTTAACATAATAGAGCATGTACCAATGTCAGTGGCGAAGGTACCAATGGTGAACGTAGAGGAGATAGAGTCGGAGGAGGAAAATCCGTCAGAGGATTATGAGAACCTAGGGTCGGCATCATACTTTGATGTGGTGGCCGATGAGGAGGATGACATGGAGGTAGCATCGTTCAATATGGTGGTACCTACACTACAACCAACACCACTAGAGGGAGTGAGGGCATTGTATCTGGAAGTGCTTGACCAGAATGTGCAACTGCACACTAATGTGCATAATCTGAGGGAGGAGGTTAATGACCTCCAGGAGGCAAAGGAATTTGCAGAAGCAGATTTGGAGTTCGAGCATGATGAGAAAGTGCTCATGAAGGATAAGGCTAGAAACTATAAGCACGAGGTTGATGAGCTTCGTAAGGAGTTGGGAGAGAAGAATCTGAAGATATCACGAATGTCCTATATTTATAGGAGTGCTCATAAGTATTTCAAGCTAAAGATCACTTGTTATTCGATTGAGTCGGGCCAGACTTGTCACACTATCAGTAGGGATATTGTGACGCCCCCAAAATAAGTATGCATCACCTATCCTGAGTCGCCAAATACATAGTACAGAATACAAATACAATCTTTAATATACAACAAAAGAGTTGTGAGTTTTAATACAAATATTGTCTTCTAGACAATATCCACTCTCAGAATAAGTCCTCATTACATTTATTGTCACACTATTTAACAGAATAGTGAGGACTACTAATGCTATCCTCCGGACCGTCACTCCGCTTCCCGACTAGTCCCCGCCACGTTCTCATTTCTGAAGAGAACAATGAAAGCAAAAGGGTGAGCTCAACTAGCCCAAGAAGAAATATTATGACTAAGATAATGCGTAATAAATTATCATTAGTCTTCAACAATGTTAAACGATAAAATACAATAGACATCAAGTTTAATCAAAATGAACAAGCAATCCATTAAAAGAGTCAAGTAGAGAATAAAATCTACTATCTTTTATGATTGAAAAGGTTTTTCATCACTTTTATCACTGGGACTCGACAATAAATAATCCACATCATCGAATCACCCCCGCACTTCTACGAGGATATTCTTTAGTATCACGACCATAATTATCCATGCACTACGCAGACCAAGGACATTCGTGTATTTCATCAATGGTCATGATCATGCCAACAACCGTCCATCAATGCACTACGGGCCAATGAGGACTTTTATCACATCATTTATAACATTACTTAAGCATGATTATACCGAATAATCCTCGGTCATAATCATACCAAGTCCATCTATGCACTACAGGCCACAGATGACTTTCAACAAAATATAAACATGAGGGATGATGACAATGATATAAGAATTCAATAAAACAAGTTCACGAATTAATTTATTCAGGAACTAATAAATCTAAATTGTCAGCATGATACTTCTTTGTAGAGTAAAATTCAAGAATGCTCAGAAGAATATTTCCATGAAAAGATACTGGATGAAGCGCAAATATCAAGGATATTCCTCTAATTTCATGGAGTATAGAAGTCAAAACTTTAACCAACTGAGTATAATAAAGAATGGAATAACAAGAGAAATCACCATGCATGCGGTACTTCGCATAGACAGGTTATTCCAATAGAATAATAAATAATCTAACAAGGTCAGGCGTAAAAAGCGCATGGCATGTGATATTCAGCCAGAATAATAAAGATTTAAACCAGTCCGGCGTAAAATGCATGAGCATGGATATTCCAATAAAATAATAAAGATTTAAACCGTGTCCCAAGCGTAAAAGCATGCATGTAATATTCCAATGTATAATAAAGAGCGGAACCGGTCCCAAGTAAAATGCATGAGTACGGGATATTCAATGAGCAATAATAAAGAATGGAATAACAGAAGAATTTCACCAAGTATGCGGTACTTCGCATAGACAGGTTATTCCAACATAATAATAAAGAATGAAATAACAGAAGTTCTCTTCATGAAGACAAAAGAAAGAAATAATACCCCTTACCTTTGAAAGAAACTGGATATATGAGTAGTGAGGTAGCACGCTTCTCTTCTTCTAAAGATTTTCTCTCTACAATTTCTCTCTATAATAATTGCTCTATAGCTTTAGTGAATTGGTGAGAAATGAAGGAAGAATGAGCTTCTATTTATAGAAAAATATAGTTTTAATAATTGCACGTTTTGGGGCTCGAAAAATTACAGTACAATACCTCCAACTTTTTCCTTATTTTTAATCTAGTCATGCAAGTATTATCAAACTTGCACCACCTCCCCTAATAGTAAATAATGTGATTCAATAGTAAATCATGTGAATCAATAGTTCTAGACATGTGAAAATATGAATTACAGTATAGTACCTCCATCTATACCTCCATTTTTAACTTAGTCATGTAAGTATTATCAATCTTGCACCAACTCCCCTAATAGTAACAAGAATGTGAAACAATAGTATACACATGTGAATAAGTAGTTATAATCATGTGAAATAATAGCAATCAATTTCTCATTTATCCGGTTAAAAACCCGATTGGTCAATATAACCTCCAGACATCAATTATTATCGACATAAATGTCGATTTTCACTAACACAAATAATTCCAACACAATGAAACTATTTTTATCAAAAATATAAATTTTGAAATTTCAAAGTTTGACTTTTCCCAAAAAAGTCAACTGTTCAATTTTTGACCAAATAGTAAAATCTGAAAAAATTTTGTGTTTATAGTCTATTTTTACTAATTTCATCGTTCCGGACTCAAATATCACGTCCGCGTCTCCAAATTCAACTCCGAGCACAACTTTAATTTTAATAACATTCATCATTAATATTATAACTCACAATATTTATCAACCAGGTCGTTCTCAGGAAAGAGGGGGCTTTCCAATAAGGATTTCTCCCTATTGGCGCGCAATTAGGTGACCAAACCTCTCCTTGACAGAACTTCTAGACATTGTAAATATTGCAATTTAATAATATGAATAACTTTGCCGTCTCAATTATTGATTTAATAAAATAACATATTATGCAGATGATACTGTGACAATAATCGAATCAATAATATGAGAGATATGATGCAACAATTCTCATAGCAATAATTGAGTATAACCGGTGACTTCTCACGTAAGCATCGATAATCAATACCTTGTGCTACTTATCTGACCACCAAGTATTCTTGTGCTTTACTACCAAGTAGTTCAACAAGATATTAATGGTAAAACTTCGATCGTTATTTTCATAAATATATTTTTTGTCGTTTTCTCAATCGACAATAATTACATTGTGGGGTCCACCAATGATTGCGTAGTTATTGTACAAATATTCCCTCGCTAAAAGCGAATATTCTTGACCAGTCGAATATAATATAACAACTTGCATACTTTGCAGAATTTATAAATACTACCCAAAACTATAACATTATAACAAATTCATTCCATAATATTCAAAAATGATAATTATAGAAAAATCATCTTTATTCATAAAAGTTGGGGTCTTACAACCTCCCCTTCTTATGAAATTTCGCCCTCAAAATTAGGGTACGTACCTGGTATGTCGAATAGGTGAGGATATCTTGACTTCATCTCAAATTCTAACTCCCAAGTCATTTCTTCCACGTCGTGGTTTCTCCACAAAACTTTAACTTGAGGTATAACCTTGGAGCATAGAATATGATCCTTCTTATCTAAGATTTTAACAGGTAACTCTTCATACGCTAAATCTTCCTCTATCACGTTCGGTTCTAATTCAATAATGTGGTTCGAGTCTTCCATATATTTACGTAACATGGATATGTGAAAAACGTTATGAACACGAGACATACTTGGCGGTAAAGCGAGTCTATACGCCATAGTTCCTACTCGATCGAGGATTAAAAATGGGCCAATGAATCGAGGATTGAGCTTTCCTCTCTTTCCAAATCTCGTAACTCCTTTCCATGGAGCAACACGTAACAACACATGATCTCCAATATCGAATTCCATGTCCTTTCGATGAAGATCAGCATAACTCTTTTGTCGATCTTGTGAGATTTTTATACGTTGTCGGATTGTTTGAATCTTTTCCGTAGTCATACGTACCAAATTCGGTCCCAACAACGTTGCTTCACCCACCTCATCCTAACATACTAGAGAATGACACTTTCTTCCATACAACGCCTCGAATGGAGCCATGCCAATACTTGCTTGATAACTGTTGTTGTAGGAAAACTCCACCAATGGTAAGAACTTGTCCCAACTTCCCTTGAAGTCAAGGACACAAAGTCTTAAAAAATCTTCAAGAGTTTGAATAGTCCTCTCTGATTGTCCGTCCGTCCGTCTGAGGATGATATGCCGAACTAAATCATAAATCTATGTCCATAGCTTTTTGCAAACTAACCCAAAATATTGAAGTGAATCTTGGGTCTCGATCAGAAACTATGGATACTGGCATACCATGCAATCTCACAATCTCGTTTATATACATACTAGCAAGATGTTCAAGTGTATAAGTTTCTCGTATCGGTAAGAAATGAGCAGACTTGGTCAATCTATCAACAATGACCCAAATCGCATCTATGCCTTGAGAAACCTTGGGAAGACCAGTAACGAAATCCATGGTAATGTGCTCCCACTTCCATTCTGGAATTTCAAGTGGTTGCAATGGACCTTTTTGCACTTGATGATCCGTCTTGACTCGTTGACAAGTTAGACACCTTGAGATAAACCCCATTATCTCTCTCTTCATATTCCTCCACCAAAATGTATGTCGAAGATCACGATACATTTTGGTACTCCCAGGATGGATTGCAAACGGTGTGTTGTGCGCCTCCATCATGATTTTATACTTTAAATCAAGGTCGTTAGGAACACAAAGTCTGAAGTTGACTTGAAGTATTCCTTCATCATCGATTCTTTTGTAGATATATATGTTGTGTATCTAAGTAGCGACGTAAAACCCTCTTTTGTATAACCATAAGGTATTCTTTTGTAATTCCTAACTTTTGGAAATCAATCGCGGGATAGAAATGTAATAGCCATAGCTATGGAATAAGAATGTAAATGGTTTTAAACTATAAAGAAACATATTAATATAACGAGGTTTTATTAAATGTGATTGATCCTAGTTTGTGTTGTTATTTGATGAATAATAACCAAATGAAAGAAATAAGTAAATAATAATGTAACTTTATTTATTTAAATAGAAAAATGCAGCCAAGAAGAAGACAACGTAATCAGGAAGCTGAATCATGTAATTAGAATAACCAAGAGGGTCAGAACAACCCTATGCAAGAGTTCGTTAATTTATTAAGGGTTATATTTAATAGAACTGGGGGTAATGTACTAGTGGTTCTTGCGGTAGTACGTGCTACTACTTTCAAAGAGTTTAAGAGTGTGGATTCTCTAAAGTTCAAAGGAACTATGGACCCTATTGAGGCCCAAATGTGGGTAAAAGAAATTAAGAAGGCATTTGTGATAACAAATGTTGGGGAGGAGCAAAAGACCTCTTTTACTGCCTACATGATGAAATGAGAAGCCAACTTTTGGTTGGAGGCAAACCAGAATAGGGTTAGAGAGGGAGCTGTTACGTGGGAGAAGTTCAAGAAACTTTTTTTTGAGAAATATTTTCCTACTAGTATACAAAGTAGGATGGAGATTAAGTTCTTAGAATTTAAGTAGGGGGACATGACGGTTCCGCAATACGCGGGCAAGTTTAATGAAATGGTGAGGTTCACTCCACACCAAGTGGATACTGAAGAGAGGAAGGCACAGAGGTTTGAGTAGGGACTGAACCCCTAGCTCTATAGTAGGATTTCAGTGTTCTAGAGTGATTTGTTGGGAACCATTCTGGAGAAAGCAATAATTGTTGAGGGTGGTAGCGAGGATTTAAGCTAATATCCCAGAGAGAAGAAGAATAAGAATAAGGGAGATGGAGTAACTAAGATTGAGGGAGCTAGTAGCGGCAGAAGTGCGCCACAAAGGATGGGTTTTAACTCTTGGAATACCTGAGTGAAACAAGGGGATCCTAAGAGAAGGATCGAAGCTTGTAAGACGTGTAGGAAGGCTCATCTAGGAGTCTGTCTCAAGTGGAAGTGAATTTGTTATAACTGCGGGCAGGAAGGGCATATTTCACCCAACTGTCCTAATCCTAACAAGAATCAGGGATGTTTCGTTTATGGGTCGACTGACCACATGATAAGGAAATGCCCAAAGAAGGGGTCGGAGGGTAGCAATGGTACTAGTAGTAGTTGTAAGAACCCAACTTTTATGAATAAAGATGAATTTTTTTATAAATATCATTTTTAATAATTATTGTGTTGATTTGTTATAATATTAAAGTTGTGGGTAATATTTATAAATTTTACAAAGTAAGCAAGTTGTTCTATAATATTCAATTGGTCAGGGAATATTAAATGCGGACGACCAAGACAATCATTGGTGGACCCCTAGCGGAACTATTGTTTGGATTGAGAAAACGCGACAAAAATATCTTTTATAAAAATAACTACGAAAGTTTTACCGTTAACTGTTGAAACACCCGGTGTTAAAAGTACAGTCATACGCGTGGTTGCATAGTAGCACACAGCATTAATTATTAATGTTTACGTAAGAAGTCACTCACTTTTGTTCAGATATTGTTACAGTAATTGCTGCATCATATCTCTCATATTATTGATTCAATTATTTTCACAGTATCATCTGCATAATATTTTATATTATTAAATCAATAATTGAGACTTCAAAGTTATTAATATTATTATTTGCAATATTGACGATGTCTAGAAGTTCTGTCAAGGAGAGGTTTGGTCACCTAATTGCGTGCCAATAGGAAGAAATCCTTATTGAAAAGCCCCCTCTTTCCTGGGAACGACCTGGTCATTAAATATTACGAATTATAATAATGATAATAAAGGTTGTTAAAAATATTAAGGAGATTTTTATGAAGTATTTGTTGTATTTATGGACCCCCTCATTTCCCCCATTTAACCATTTTTCAGAATAATCAGTAGAAAATTACTTAATATAATAAAGGTGGCGACCACATGTGGAAGAAAGATGATTTGAGATGGATTTTTGCGAGCACGAATTGAAGTTAACTTATATATATATATATATATATATATATATATATATATATATATATATTATATATATACATATACATATATAACCAAACCCCCCCCCCCCCCCCACCACCACGTTTTTCACATATATATATAAGGTGAATAATGGGGTGGGGGGGTTTTTGGTTATATATGTATATGTATTGAATATATATGTCACGGGAGTACTATATATATATATATATATGATAGTTTGAAAGTTTGGTAGGAATGGTAATCACGGGGTGACAACCCGTGAGTTCTCAGACACGTGATATATATATAATATAATATATAATATATAATATATATTATATTTTATTTAAAAGTTTTCGTTTTATTAGAATATTTTATTGCATAGTATCCTTTCCATTCTCCTATAAATAGGATGCTTAGTCAGAATTGAAAATCACACCAGAATCAGCGAATTCTTCTTCTATAATCTTGAGCATATCTCTTTCGAGTTTTAGAAAGCTTTGAGTGTAGAAAATAGTGAAAGTTTTCTTCAAGAATATCACCGCTATACCAATTGGAATACTCTTCTTTTCAAGGTAAGGGATGTTATTTTTGTTCAATATTCACTTGAAATAATATTTTCTTCCATACTCTGTAGTATGTAAGTAATATTATTTCATTTCAGATTTTGAATTCTTTACTCGTTTTGTTAAAGTTTTGGCTTCTAAACTCCATGAAATTAGTAGAATATCCTTGATATTTGCACTTCATCCAGTATCTTTTCATGGAAATATTATTCTGAGCATTCTTGATAAGTTTTAACTTTTTCATGCCGGAGTACTATTCATGGGGTTACTATTCTCGAAGTACTATTTACGGGGTACTATTCACTCGAGTACTATTCACCCGGGGTACTATTCATGATAAAAATTGATTCGTTTTCAGTCCAAATTATTTTTTTGTACAATATTATTCTTGAATTTTACTCCACAAAGCAGTATCATGGTGACAATTTGGACGTTATTGATTTCTGGATAAATTAAATTATAAATCTTTAAAAATTTATTCTTGAACTTATTTTATTGAATTCTTATATCATTGTCATCATCCTCATGTTTATATTATGTTGAAAGTCATATGTGGCCTATAGTGCATAGATGGACTTGGTATGATTATGACCAAGGATTATTCGGTATAATCATGACCGTAATGTTACAAATGATGTGGTAAAAGTCCTCATTGGCCCGTAGTGCATTGATGGCCAGTTGTTGGCATTATCATGACCATTGATGAATACACGAATATCCTTGGCCCGTAGTGCATGGATAATTTGTGGTCGTGATACTAAAGAATATCCTTGGCCGTAGTGCAGGGTTGATTCGATGCTGTGGATTATTTATTAAGCTGAGTCTCAGCGATAAAAGTGATGAAAAACCTTTTAAATCATAGAAGATAGTAGATTTCATGCTCTACTTGACTCTTCTAATGGATTGTTTGTTCCGCTGCAGTTAAACTTGATGTTTATTATATTTTATCAGTTTAACACTGTTGAAGGCTATTGATAACTTACTCTACATTATCTTAGTTATAATATTTCTTACTTGGCTAGTTGAGCTCACCCTTTTGCTTTCATTATTCTCTTCAGGAAATGAGAACGTAGCAGGGACTAGTTAGGGAATGGAGTGACGGTCTAGATGATAGCATTAGTAGTCTTCACTAGTCTATAAAATAGTGTGACAATAAATGTATTGAGAATAAATATTTGTTTAATTTGATTTGATTTGATTATTTATTTGTTGAATAAATAATTAACGAGTTAAGGAAATTGATCATCATACGATAATATTTTAATATTTAGTTGATTAAATAAAATTATAATTATAAAAAAATTATAATTATGTTGTATTGATATATGTGGTAAATTGATCTATGTGGTAAATTTATTTAATAAATTGTTATTAGAATTAATTAAATTAATTGTGACCATAAACTATATTATAAAGGAGTTATAAAATAAGTTAAGGGAGGTTAATTCAGTTTTGGCCAAATAAGGCCTAATGAATGTTAAGTCTTTAATTTAAAATTTGTTTTACCAAACAAGGTGTAAGATTTAATGGGTTAATGTTTTAGTTAGTTAGCCAAACAAGCCTTATGGCTCTTGAGTTTTTAAAAAAAAAACTGATGTCAGTTAATAGATATATTTATATTATACAATTATTATGTATTATATCATATACGTTATATTTGTTAGTACGTAAGTTAGAGTTAGATATGAAGAACTCAGAAGAAGAAAAAGAAGAAAAGAAAAGTTGCAGAGAAAGAAAATTGAGAGAGAATTGGGAGAAGGCTAGAAAATTTGAGAGAGAAATTGAAAAAAAGAAAGCTTTCAAAGAATAACCATCATCTTCTAAAACTAAGGTATCATCTTACACTTTTATTTTTAAAAGTTATAGTTTTATTCTCTTCCAAAATCCTCTGTAAAATCTTTGTAGAGAATGAATTATTTGTTATATATAATTTTATATGATAAATTGGTGGTTAAAAAGTTGTTTGCATAAGTTTATAGATGAATTAATTCATGTTATGTAGTTATTTGTGAATAAAACCATATTACGTTGAATTGGTATGAATATATATGATTATGGCTTAGTTTAAAGTAAAATTGAGATTTGATTAGTTATTTAATATATATATTGACTATTGAATTCGAAATAGAATGAATAAACATAAACATAGTATGTTGAATTAACTGTTTTGGTTGAAAACAAAATCACAGTGATGATTTTCACTGAAACTTTCAAAAAGTGAAGTTTTAGCAAAAATAGTAAAAATTAATGGTTGTAATTTGGATTATGTTGTTTAGATGGCTAGAAACGCGTTAGAAAACATTAGATTATGTTTATGTAAACATATTACACCTTGGGTAGGTTGGTATGCTTGTTAAAAAGGAGTTTGGAGGCCTAATTTGGCTTTCCGTAGTGTTGCAGAGCATAAAATCGCAAAACGCAGAAGGACCCCCATTGATGGGCCTCCCCAAGATAAAAACCCCTCCCATGGGGTATTCTGCCAAGCCGAAATTTTGAAAAAAAACTGACCAGACATTGTTTACTAAAATTAGCATAACGTTTTCATACGAACTCCGATTGATGCAATTCAAGATGATTCGGAACGAGGACGAATAGGCCTATAACTTTTATTCTTTAAGGTTTTCAATTTGAAATTATTATAAAGGGTCAAAATGGCTATCTTTAGGACTATTGTGTATTTGGAGGCAATCGGAGGGCGTCGGGATACGCAAATGCAACTGCAATCCTTTGTGTATTAGTATAACCTAATGATAACATGTTAGACATGTAATAGGATGTTGTATCAAGTTGTTAATGTGTATGTGGTGCAATGACATGATCACTTAAGTAGTTGTAATAAAGCTAAATAGTGAAGTTCATGAAACGATGTGATGTTGTTAGTGAGCTATATGAAGCTAATATTAGTGTAACTAATGTGTATTGTCAATACATATGGTATGTGTAGGACTTTCGGTGAACGTGAGTAGTGATTGTTTAACCTACGCACGAGACAAGTTCTCTGACTACTTTTATAATTGTGCAAGTATCTAAACTCTCACTACTACAAAACAGTAAATAGATAACGCGAAAAAAAACGTTATGGTTTCAATCAGAAAAACGTCGTGGTTAAGGGTGTCATCTATTTGACACCCTTACACAACGTTTTTAAAACGTTGTAGTTACACATTCTACAATGTTTTTTAAGAAACAAAAAAACGTTGTAGATTTATTTTCCATAAATTAGCAGATGCTTAAAAACGTTGTAGAAGGTATAATTCCACAACGTTTTCTGACTAAAAATGTTGTAGTTTAATATATAAGACAACATTTAGACACATTTACACAACGTTTTTAAAATGTTGTAGATTAAAAAAAAAAGTTGTAGCTCACCTACATTACCAATGCACTTGCAATATACTAATGCCATGATATATAACTAAAAAGGTCTAAATTCTCATTTAAATTTAAAGCCAAAATGTATCAACCATTCAAAATACATTCCAATAATACCATTCGTTTACAGTTTCAAATTACTACATCCACAAAATATATATCAAACTATCCATATATACATCTCAAAATCACTTTTCAATATAAATTATTACTATATTGAATTGTGAATTTGATTACATCCAAACGTATGACTATAAACGAGTGCTCAAAGAATGGTGATTGTGTCACATGATATGAACTTATAAGCATAGTAACAGGCCAGATGTGACTACATTCGCAGCCTGATTAGGACCACCAAATCCACTCACCAATGAAAACATGGCTCCAGAACCAAAAGCTGCCACCATACTGCAATGATATAAATTCATTATCTTAGATGAGTGCACACGTACATATTCAGGAACATGACATGACTCAATTGAACTTTCAAAAAACTGAAAATAACATAATGCTACAAACCTTCAAGTGAGCAGCAGCCTTGTCCTGAAAATAGACCAGCAAGGAGTAAATGCAGAGGCCAGCAACAACTGTAGCCAAACTGCCAAGAAATCCCAGCAGCACACGGCATACAGCAGCCCAACCTCCCACACAACCAGCAGCACAACACACAGCAACAGAACAGCCGCCGAGAACTGCAGCAGAAGCCATTCAAAGTGCAGCAGAAAGCCAAAAGAAGCAGTCAAATGATATAGCAGTAGCAGCCCACGAGTCTAATTAATTTAGTTTCACTCTATACTCTAATTCATAATTGGGCCTGTAATTCATTGGCCAAGGGTAATGGTACTTCAAAATAAACACAAACTTAAAATAACTATCTCAACTTTATGTCAGGTAAATTGTTTCTATTGAATAAGGGTTTGGGACGAGCAAAGGAAATGATCACATGTCAATTTGACTCTCAGAGGTGCTGCAATGAGTTTCTTTCTCTGGTTATGAGATGATTGATCATTAAATAATTAAACGAAAACAATTAAATAAATATCAGTATATGAGATGATTGATCATTAAATAAATATCAGTATATGAGATGATTGATCATTAATGGATCATAAACTAAAAACAATTAAACGAAAATAATACAAATTTATACCGCAAGAGAAAAACCTGGCAGGCTTTCAGTTTTGCTTCGATCTGTTCTTCCTTCTCTCTTTTTTCAGCTTCAATTTGCCCAAATCTTTCTTTCAACTGGCAGACCTCATCCTCAAGTGATTGTCGAATGTCCTTCTGTATCATAATCTCTCCAGTGCAAAGTTTCAATTTCTCATCAACTCTTATCATCATTGCTTCTGTGCTCTTCAATTTTTTAGCAAGAACTTTCTTTTCTTTCAATATTCTCTACACAATTCAAACATAAAGATACACTAAACACATTAGCCAGCAACAAGGAACCTACATGGAACCTAGATAAATTAGTGCCAAAAGCATTTTCCTGTTGAGGAAAACTACTCACTACAGGTGTTAGAAAAGAGTCTTCATATTAGAATTATTTATTACAACAGATTAGTGTGAAAAAAAAGGCTGAATACATACAGCAACTCAAAAACAAGAATGAGGGTGGGAACAAACCATCAGTAACATAGAGGATGCTCTAACTCCCAACTTACGGTAAATAGATTGACCTTTAATGCATACAAGTATATTTAATGAGATGATTGATCATTAAAATTAGAATCCAATAACACGTATAACTGGTGAGATACTTGTTACATCATGCATATCAACCACAAGCAAGACCAAAACACAGAATAAAAGACAATGAGACACATTCGCCACACTAACCTGAATGCAGGAACTTTAAGTGGCTGCAGTGCATGAAAGGAATTTGCCAATGCCATCAAAACCTAAGAACACACAGCTAATTAATTAGTACATAAAAATAGGCTGCAATAACAAAATTAAAGTAACGACAAAAATGACCAAACAAATGCCCATAGATAACACCTGAAAATTTGCACCATCAGAGACTGGCTCCAAAGTAGTCAAGTCCAGCAAACAGTTGATGAACAACCTGAAATATGGCCTGCAGGGATTGAAAGACATTCTTTTTTCCTCGGAATCTTTCTGAATAAATCTCACCGTCACCGCAATGACCTATAAAAATATCAGATATATAATAAGAATATAGTTCACCTCAAGTAAACAAAGAAGTTCAACAAAGATTTGGTTTGGATTCAACTCTATATAAATAAATGAAAATTCAAATGAAAGAGAAGTTGTAAAATGTTGTATAACAACATCTACATAGTTGCATTTTCATGAAAATGCAATATGGACAACTCTATATAAATAAATGAAAATTCAAATGAGAGAGAACCGTGGAACATTGGAATGGCAAAACACCAATCCAATTGTATCATAAAATGCTGTCATTTTTGGGCACATGGAAATTATAGTCATAAAATGAATGCTAACTGAAATAAAATGGTAACTTTCTCAATCCTGAGAGACTCAAAACCTTGGGTAATGAGCCAAATGATATTCTGAAGCCCTCAAATGCTTTGAAATATTGAAATTCAGATGAAAGAGATACTAATCAAATATGAAACAATAAATATGGGGAAAAGATAACCGACGAATATGCTAAAGCATTTCTCAAGTAACTAGTCTGATTTCACCACATGTTTGATCTTAAAAATTGTATCTTACACTAAGTCTATTGGAAACTGTTCTTAAAATAATAGTGTACAAAATAAATATGTACGGCTATAGGTGTTTGATGATTCATAAATGACAATTATATTGAATAAGAATCTCAAAGACTAGCTAGACATATAAATAAATATGGTTTTTGGACAAATGTACAAATATTAGTATTTCAATATGGAACAAACTCAATAAATACATTGCAGTTGCAACACCTTCCTCTATCAAGCTTGCCCCCATTCACCCCACAACCTTGTATGTGGTGATTCTAGTATTACCGTTGTTGGTGGTTGTGTATTGACCTTCTGCGCAAAGCTCACGAGTTGTTTTACCTTCTGCGCAAAGCTCAGAAGAGGGGGAGAATTGCTCACTCAGTTCCAAATTGAACAAGGCCATGCCAGAGCTAAGTTGATCGTCCACTAGAATAACAAGATGTTGGTGATGTTGTGTAGTAAAACTTAGTAAATCAAATCATGTCAATTTTAAGGTAATTTTAGAACAGAGAGCAACTGATATTTGTATTTGGAATCCTCCCCTATGTCCAGAAAATTCCAAAAGCATAGCTGAAACTAAAAACTAGAGCATATTCAAGTGTACTTACAAAAAATTGTGCAAGATTTCAAGTTGAGTTCTCAATCCACACGAGTCTTGCTTCATCACAATCCAGTTTTACCGGCAACTCAATCACTCGGTCACTACGCAGTGGCTCATCTTCGAGCCTGTATTATCCACTTTTAAGAGTAATTTGTAAACTAATTATTCAATCAGTAAAAAGATACCAACAGTAAAAGATATAACCTTCAGAATTTCAGAAGCCAGATTTAATCACGTGTCAACATTCAGCAATCTAAATGCGAGTTAAGTGGACCATCTACAGAAAAAAAAAACACAGGTGGTACGCTATAATTTCATGCCCAATAGTGAACTCTCTATATTTCACACTAAAAAAAAAAATTATTCGTGGGAAATGATTTATAAGGCACTATAGGGGTTTCATAATTCATAAACGACAATTATATTCCAGAAGAAACTCAAAGACTACAAATAATTTTTTTGATTAGTACAAACAAATATAATCAATATAGAATAAACTCGATAAATACATTTGCAACAGCTTCCTCTGTCAAACTTGCTCCATTCTCCCAATCTGAAGTCGTGAGTAATGCCAAAGGACTAGAGTCGCAACTTTTAACAACGGAAGGATGATACAAAGCCTATAAGCCTACAACACAAGAAGACTGGCAGCTCATAAACTAGCTGAACACTACCAGAGACATACAATGACCTACAAGGAACATCACAAGTGAATACAACATTCTTAATCAAAATCTAGCTGATCTTATTTCCGGGACAACAAACCTCTCTACTCAACGCACAGAACAAAATAATGCATATTCATATACCACCACAGCGCACAGGACTCTGGCATAATGAATGAGCTAACTTCAAAACATAACAGCGCACAGAACATGATGAGCTTACTTCAAAACAGAACAGGACTCACAGCGCACAGAACATGATGAGCTTACTTCAAAACAGAACAGGACTCACAGCGCACAAGACTCTGGCACAGGACTCACAGACCACAGAACTTGATGAATATAAAAGGGAGTTTAGTTCAAGCAACATCAATTAATAAAATCAGCATAGCATAGATAAATGATTTTAGATGCTAGTTTCAATTACGATCATCATCACAAATACGGATAACTAGAATAGCATAGACAATAACAAACATAAGCAGTCTCCAAAAACTTTTATGAAAATCTCGAAAAACCTAAATCCAGAAAACAAAACTAAGTAAATGAGTAAACTGAAATCCAAATTACTGACCTGAGTGGTTTTACCACTACCAGTCTCACCAAGAAGGATTAGGGTTCCGATGCCATCGATCGCCATTTTAGGTTAGATTTGAGCTTTCCTCTATGAAATCTAGAGCTCGAGAGCCACGGATTATAGGAAATTAATGGCGTTATAGGATACGGAACAGCTAAAATTCGAGCTGAACACACCATCCTCAATCTCTAAACCCCCTCTTTTTTCTGTCGCTGCAATATCCCCCTTCATTTTCAAATAAAACACCTTCGACTCGCTCGTGGAAGCCGACGGCACCAGATTCGACTCCAATACCATCTACAAACCGCGGGAGAGAAACAAAGAAAAGCAGCTCATCAGTTTCCCCCCGACAGTCGAGAGGCAAGAGGGAAAGAGGCTGAGGAGTTTGGAATCGAGAGACTGGGAGCAGGCTAGGGCAAAATGGGAGAAAAAATAGAGTAGTGTTATAAAATTATTTCCTTCCGCGTAATTTTAAGTGTTTAGTTAGAGCTCCGTGTTGTTTTTGATAGACAACTTTTTTTAAAAAAAAAGTTATCTGATTAAAATCAAAAAAAAATCCTTTTAAATAGATAACGTTTTTGCATATATATCTACAATATTTTTTTAAAAAACGTTATAAAAAAAATACTACAATGTTATTATAAAAAACGTTATGATTTAAGTGTTGTCTATTTACTACTTTGTAGTAGTGTCTCTTTGAGCAAGTTTTCCTAACTCTTAACTTTCTTTGAGCAAGTTTTCTAACCCTAATTATATCGTGCAAGCTCCTAAACCTTATCTCTTGATATTGAGCCAATCTTTAACTTTTTATTTAGCATACAAATTTCTACATTCTGATACACTAATGTTGAGCAAGTTTTATCATTCAACTTACTATTTGTTATGCATGCTTAAAACTCAACTCTAAATAAGGTTTTAACCATAGGTTAACATTTTTCATGTGATAATCCGGGATTTCGAATCATCCAAATTTCACGAATAATTTTTTTTATTTAATATTGACATTGACTATTAATATTGTACTGCGTATCTGTGATACGAGTCTCGAGGTATGGTCAATTTGAGTATTGACTGAGAAAATAGAGTAGAGTTGTGCTTAATAGCTTTAGAAACCCTAACCCTAATTTCTGGAAAGGGATTCGATAGAAAATGCAATTAAAATAATTGTACTGATGAATACGTGTTTGTACTGTATAGGAATGTTGATCAATGATTGATCGGATAAGGTTTAAAATTAATAAACCCTAATAAGAGATTAGAAACCCTAATCTCGCGATTAGAAACCCTAACGCTCTGTTAGAAACCCTAATCGAAAGCTGGGAAACTCTAATTTCATATCCGAGAATCCTAAACTATAATCCTCATTGGCAAGCCTAAGGTGTTTATTAAACTTAAATATGATTAGAAAACCCTAATTATATTTTAGTTATTTTAATTTCTATTTTACAAACCTTAATTGTAATTTAGAAATTTTAAAATTTTCTAATTAAAACCCTAATTGGAAATTTTAGAAGCTATAGTTGTAAAACCTTAGGGTTAGAACCTTAGGGTTAAACCCTAAGGGTTTGTTAAATTCCATATTTGCCATTAAAATTTCATGTACAAAGACCAAAATGCCCTTTTTCATTATCTTTAATAGGTAACTTGCTATCCACTTCAGTTGATAACCTAATATTGACTTTGTATAACCTACAAATATAGCAAATCAGCCTATTTTGCTAGTAATCTCAGCAACATGCAATGAATCAAACTAATATAAATAGATTTGCAGAGAGAAAGTTCACCAAAATTGCAAAATTGCTATCCAACTCTCAACATCTCTCTCTATCCCAAACCTCCGAATTCCTTGAGTGGATCAGTCACCAAATAAACCCTAGAAACACCAAGAACAGATTGGAGAGTATAGATCAAGGATTGGAAAGCTAGAAGGTATAAACCTAAATTGATTTTTGATCTTTGTTGATTAAGAAAAATTTTATGTTTTTGGGTTTATAATTGTGTTAAAAGTTATTTTTAATTGATCTATGATGATTCATGATGGATCCATAGCATCAAATGGCTTTAAAATGGTGTTTTTCAAAAATTGTTCTTGAGCTTGAAAAGTGGTCTGACAAGAAATGTTAGTGGCCACAGATCCTTGCTCGTTTATGATATTTGTTGTTTTAAAGTTGTTATTGGTAGCTTGTTATGTTGTCTTCAATCTGGAAATGGAATCACAGTGATTGAATGGCTAGATTTCATTTTATTAATCATTCGAAAACCGATTGGCCGCCGTTAATAAGTCAAAATCAAGGCAACCTGTATTACGTGAATAATGGTCGACAATACTTTCCAAGGACTAGATTTGTCGGTTGTTATGTTGTTTATTGTTGTTGTTGTAATCAATGTGTAGCCGGTTGTCTGGACTATAGTTATATGGCTTTAGATCCCACAAATAAGCAGTAGATCAAGTGTAGCAGTTGGTCAAACTAGGCATGTCGATCATGATTACCATTTCTGGAAAACCCAGAAATTGGTTGAGGAATGATTATAACATGGTTTGACCAGGTTGTATCTTATGATTTCGTTATAGTTGGGCTGGTCTATTGATGTATAGTTGTTTTATGTCATGAGTACTGCATGTATGAACCAAGAAACCACCTATCTAATGACCATAACCTAACTTAAAATGGGCATGAAAGTGACCAGACGAAGTTCTGGGTTTCTGGGGAAACCCAGGTAATGTTTGTCAAGATTTTTCGAAGCTCGAATCTCGTTGTTGTGTTGATGTATGACCTATCTGTTGGTTGATAGTTGTAGTGGTGCATATGTACTACAAGATTGAACCATAATTTAGTCCAAAAAAATTATCAGGTTGTAAATCAAAGCCGGTCAAACGTGCACCCTTGAGCTCGGGTCTAACAGTGTTCTTGAGCACAAGAACACCTAAGACGATAGAAAGTGTCGCTATAGGGCTATAGTGACGGTTTAATTTTTTTTATTTTCTAATTATTCTGGAAAATGATTAAAAATTGAAAATAAATTATAAAAATTACTAAAAATAGTTTTAAAAATTATTTTAAATTATGAAAAATAATTTTTGACTATTTGGGATATTTTTCATTAATAATTATAATTATTTGAATAAAAATGATATTTAATTTATTTAATTAGTATATTAAATAAATTAGAGAAAAATGATTTAATATTATGAAAATCATTTTAAATAAGAATAATGTATTTAAAAATATTTTGAGTTATAAAATATAACTTTTAAATATTTTTAGAGAATTTTCATTAATAATTTAATATTAATGATATTAGATTTATTTAATTGTTAAATTAAATAAATGAGTTAAAAATGATTTTATTGATTTAAAAATCATTTTAAATGAGAATAAAGTGTTAGAAAATATTTTGAATTATAAAATATAATTTTCAATATTTTGGAGAATTTTCATTAATAAATTAATATTAATGATAATGTTTTATTTAATTATTAAATTAAATAAATGATAGAAAAATGATTTTTATTAATTAAAAATCATTTAAAAATGAAAAAAATGATTTTAAAATATTTTAAGTTATAATTAATGACTTTTAATATTTGGATAATAATTTCATTAATATTTAGATATTAATGGTGATGATTCAAAAATGATTTTAATTATTTTAAAAATCATTTAAGTAGAATATTGTTGATTTAAAAATATTTTAAGTTATTAATAATAACTTTAATATTTTGACAAGTATGTCATTAATATTTTAATATTATTAAATATTAATGATGATAAGATTATTTGATAATTAAATCATTTAAAAATGATTTCGATGTTTGAAAAATTATTATAAATTATAATAATTGCTTATAATTATTATTAAAAGCTTAGAAAATATTATAAATGATAATTGACTTATCTAAATTAATATTGAAGCTTAGAAACCAAATTTACTTGACAATAACTATGTGTTAATTATTAGGATAGGGTGACCGAAACAGAGAATGGACCAAAAGTCCAACTGAGATCAAATAGTTAGACTTGTTAAGTGTTTATATAGATTATAAACACTAATGTGACTATAATAATAATGTGTATAGGAGAAGTTTGATTGTAGAATACAGTGTTGTGTGTTATGAAATATTGTGCTAATTGTGAGACCCAATATTATTGGTTATAGGTCTTTTTGACGCAGATAAATTTATTGTGTGGTAGTTGTAATCAGCGGAAGAGGCAAGTTCCTAACTCAACCTTGAGTTATATTCATTCAATTATTATAGTGGTTAATTATTGCTAATTATACCACGTCCAGGATTTATTGTTGATTATTCGCGAGTTAGTGCATGTTTAATAATTCAAATTGAATTACTAATTCGTAAAATATACATTAAATAGAATAAGCATTGTTGGATATTCATATCCGTAGAAGCTAGAATTGATGATCTGAGATAATTCTTTGTTTATTATCGAATTATGTTGAGAAATGTCTTAGCCAATTATTACGGTTGAGGCGAACATTTGTTAGAACTTGATAGGTTCGAGAAGAGAATTAAATTATTATTGATGGATCGATGCCAATATATTTGGCTAGATCGAGAAGTAATTAGAAATTGAAATCACGATATTTCATTGTTAAATCAAAATCTTGATTCTGAGACTGAGAAGAACAACCTTTTATATAAAGGGAATATTTTATCGGTCGTATATTACTTTGTGCGCGATTAAGTATTATGCATAATATAGGGTATAATAAAGCTGATCACTTTATATACTTGCAGAGGGGTATGATTTAATCTTTATGGTTATCTGATACACCTGGGTATATCAAAGTATAACTTTGATAGTTACTCGAGAAGAGAAGTTCAAGATCCAATGGATCGCTCAGCATAAATCTGAAAAACATTCCACTTTGCTATTTCGTAGAATTAATTCTTGATTATTCATTTGAATATCGTAGAAAACCTTGAAAGCGTTGTACTCTTTCATTATCGAATTATTGTTGCGTAGAATGTGAGAAGGTTTGATATTGATTTCTATATCTTTATTGTATCTCTTAACTTGCGGGGCAAACTTGTTGCTCACCCTTGCTATAAATAAAACTTTTCACCTAGGGACGAAGTTGCAGAAGGTGCTGCGAAGAAGAACAAAGGAAAAGGCATAGTTATAAATTAGTATAATGAAGATTAGCATTATTATTATATTGTTGTATTGTAAACCCTTTTTGTATAACTAAGGGGTATGATTGTAATGTTAAGGTTAGTGGACCCGGGACTTATGTATTAACAACCTATGTTAATGAGTTATGTATTCCTATTTATATTTAAATGGGTAGTTAGATGTTAATATATTGTGGATCGTGAGCACCAAACTCAGGGGTCAGGTAACCAGGATTTGGGGGTGTCACAGGTTGGTATCAAAAATGTAGGTTATAAACCTTAAGTGGGGTGGGGAAAAACCCTAGGATTATAACCCTGAGCGAGATAGAGAATACTCATTTAGAGTACTAAGTGAGGGATTGCAGAAGTGTATCGATAGTGAGATATGTAGACACATAGTGTGAGGAGTGTGTACTGTTGAAGTACTAATCAAGTTATTTAAACTAATTATAGGATGTCGGGAGAAGATAAGATGAGTACGGAGATGCCAGCGGCTGTTGCACCAGTACTAGTAGCCAAGGTGCCAGAACAGAGTGAATCAATAGAGGAGGTAAGAAAAAGACGAACCCATGGTTAATCTCGGGAGTGATCATGATGATTATCTCGAGATGTATCTAAGTAGTGATGAGGAGGCAGAGTCTAAAGAAGCTAAGGTGGAGTTAAAGAATAAGATCAAGGTTGGAGAACAAGATCAGCCAACTGTAGAAAATCCAGGAACTTCGGAGTAAGGTATTTCTCTTGGAGGAGTTGTGGAAGACGGAGCAGGCGTTACGCGAAATGACCGAAGAATGGAACGACCTGAAAGCGCAAGTGGAGAGGATGAAGACTGAAGGTGGTGGATCATCAGAAGGAACCAGCAAGAAGGGCAAGAAGAGGAGAAAGAGGGACAATGACAGTGAAAACTATGAAAATTCAAACCCAAAGAAGAGGCAAGTCTGCAGCAAATGTGGAAAGACTCACGTGGAAGAATGCATGATGTGGAAGAACATGTGCTTCAACTGTAAGCAGGAAGGACATATTTCTTTGCATTTTCCTAAACCGAATATGAGGAAGTGTTTTTCATGTGGTAGAACGGGTCACGGATTCAACAAGTGTCCCAATAAGAAGAAGACTGGTGAAGGGAGTGGTCGGTAGATAACTTAGATATATGTGATAGTATCTGTTGGTAGAAGCTTTTGATATTAAGTGTTGTAATATCGAGAAATGATGTCTGAACATATGTAAATATAAATATGTTGAAATGAATGAAATCTTTATTTTCTATATGAATATAAGATTAAGATTAATTTGCGTGTTCTTAAAACTCATACTTATGGTAAATTCATGACTCATGATTATATGAAATGTTACGAACCCCTCAAATGAATGGACGCCAAAGGTCGACTAGGGATAAGTTCATACACTCATATATAATTGTGGCAAGTTACGAACTCATAAGTGTGGTAAGTTTGATGAACTGGAATTAGATGTGTGAATATGGTAAATGGCAACTTTTTGTGTAAAGTTGGAGAATTGCAACTTTTTGTAAAGTTGAGTATGTTAATCCTAAAATTATTTTAAAAAGGGATAGTAATATGTGTTAAGTACTATATATACTATGTGCTATTTGAATAAATATGCGATTATATGAGATCTATGTGTTGAATTCTTATTGTGTTAAGAATTTGTATAGAGAAAGAAAATTAATATAAGATTTTTATTTAAATCGATCATGCTTTGCTAGGCAGCGAAATCGAAACCAAAGAGAAGAAGCGATCGATTGAATAACGAAGGAGGTCAAGTTGACCCCGATGCAAAAATTTGCAAATATGATAGCCAAGCTATGGAAAATAGAGCTCAATGCAAGAGGAAGAAGCGAGAAATCGACCAAATGATAGATTAATAATTTCAAGGACTTTAAAGCGGTAGGACCGTACTTTGAATTCAAGGAACCACAGATCCAATTGAAGCCCAAACTTGGGTAAAGGAGATGGAGAAGGCATTAGTTATCGATAGAGTAGCGGAAGAGCAAAAGACAGCTTTTGCAACTTATCTGATGAAGGGGGAAGCTAATTACTGGTGGGAGACCAATCAGACCAGAGCTGGTACAGCAGTGGTAGCGTGGACAAGATTCAAGGAGTTATTCTTTGAGAACTACTTCTCACCGAGTATGCAAGCTCGGATGGAAGTTAAGTTCTTGGAACTAAAGCAGGAGAATATTTCTGTTTCTGAGTATGCGGCTAAATTCAACGAATTGGAGAGATTTGCACCTCATCAGGTGGACACAAAAGCAAGAAAAGCGAGAAGATTTGAGAACTGACTAAAACCAGGGATATTCAACAAGGTAGCAGTGTTGCAGATCAACACGTTTGCGGCTTTACTAGAGAAAACATTAATTATTGAAGGAGGAAGCGAGGCCACATCACGATTTCATCAGGATAAGAAGAAGAAGAAGACAAGTGATGGAGGAAGCAGTGGTGGTAGTAACCCTAATAAGAAGAAGTGGAGTGAGAATACCCAATCGGTTAGCAAGACTAAAGAAAATAAGAAAGGAAGGGAACCATGCGCGACCTGCGGGAAGAACCATGTTGGAGTCTGTTTAAAGAAGAAGGGAGTTTGCTACAACTGCGGGCAAGAGGGGCACATGTCACCCAATTGTCCCAATCAAGAAAATTCATTGAAGTTGTTTTGCGTGTGGATCGGTGATCATATATAGTTCGAATCGTCCAGAAGGAATGCTTTGAGAAGGAAAAAGTGTCAACAAGGGACTCGGTGGTGGAACCTTGGCAATTCGAGGACTGTGCATGACCGGGAAGATCAACGCCCGTACATTCAATGTGACGGTGGCGAGGAGGCGATGCGTACTACTCGAGAGGTGGCGGCGGTAACAATTTCGTTTAGAAACTTAAATTACGCGAGTAATCTTAGTTTGATATGGCTGTGAATTGTTTTCTTTTATAGATCACAGGTTAGAATTTGAAACACAAATTATTATTGTGTTGATGAAAATGAATTGATGATACAACTTTAAAAAGATTGTAGAGAATAAGAAAGCGGTGATTTCGAGGAAGGAATCCTTTTAAGGAGGGTTGAATGTGATAACCCGGGATTTCGAATAATCCAAATTTCACGAATAATTTTTTTTTATTTAATATTGACATTGACTGTTAATATTGTACTGCGTATCTGTGATACGAGTCTCGAGGTATGGTCAATTTGAGTATTGACTGAGAAAATAGAGTAGAGTTGTGTTTAACAGCTTTAGAAACCCTAACCCCAATTTCTGGAAAGGGATTCGATAGAAAATACAATTAAAATAATTGTACTAATGAATACGTGTTTGTACTGTATAGGAATGTTGATTAATGATTGATCGGATAAGGTTTAAAACTAATAAACCCTAATAAGAGATTAGAAACCCTAATCTCAGAATTAGAAACCCTAACGCTCAGTTAAAAACTCTAATCGAAAGCCGAAAAACTTTAATTTCATATCCGGGAATCCTAAACCCTAATTAAGAAACCCTAATCCTAATTAGCAAGCCTAAGGTATTTATTAAACTTAAATATGATTACAAAACCCTAATTATATTTTAGTTATTTTAATTTCTATTTTACAAACCCTAATTTTAGTTTAGAAATTTTAAAATTTTCTAATTAAAACCCTAATTTAGAAAATTTAGAAGCTAATGTTTTTAAAACCTAAGGGGGTTAGAACCTTAGGGTTAAACCCTAAGGGTTTGTTAAAATGTCAAGTATGCCATTAAAATTTCATGTAAAAAAGACCAAAATGCCCTTTTTATTTTCTTTAATAGGTAACTTGTAAAAATTGCTAATAACTTTAGTTGGTAACCTAATATTGACTTTGTGACTTTAAATCCGACAAAAATCATCCTATCTTGCTAGCAATCTCAAAGATCATATGCAATGAATCAAAGTATTATATATAGATTTGGAGAGAGAAAGTTCACAAAAATTGCTTAATTTTTCTCTCAACTCTCAACAACTCTCTCTCTATCCCAAACCTCCAAAATTTTTGAGTGGATCACCACATAAACACCTCTTAGAAACACCAAGAACAGATTGGAGAGTATAGATCAAGGATTGGAAAGCTAGAAGGTATAAACCTAAATTGATTTTTGATCTTTGTTGATTAAGAAAAAATTTGCATTTTTGTGTTTATAATTGTGTTAAAAGTTATTTTTAGTTGATCTATGATGATCCATGATGGATCCATATCATCAAATGGCTTTAAAATGGTGTTTTTCAAAAATTGTTCTTGAGCTTGAAAAGTGGTCTGACAAGAAATGTCAGTGGCCACAGATCCTTGCTCGTTTATGATATTTGTTGTTTTAAAGTTGTTATTGGTAGCTTGTTAGGTTGTCTTCAATCTGGAAGTGGAATCACAGTGATTGAATGGATATATTTCATTTTATTAACTATTGAAAACTTAGTTGGTCGACGTTGACCGGTCAAAAAAATCTGGGTAACCCGAAATTACATGAAATAGCGGTCGTCGACAATACTTTCCAAGGACCAGATTTGTCAGTTATTATGTTGTTTATTGTTGTTGTTGTAATCAATGTGTAGCTATTGTTATGCGGACTATAGTTACATGGCTTTAGATCCCACAAATAAGCGATGAGATCAGCGTGCGTAATTGAATGGTCAAACTAGTAATGTCGATCATGATTATCGCTTTCTGGAAAACTCATAAACTAGTTGAGGAATGATTCTGATATGGTTTGACCAGGTTGTATCTTATGATTTCGTTATAGTTGGGCTGGTCTATTGATGTATAATTGTTCTATGTCATGAGTACTACATGTATGAACCAAGAAACCACCTTTCTAATGACCATAACCTAACTTAAAATGGGCATGAAAGTGACCAAACAAAGTTCTGGGTTTCTGGGGAAACCTAGGTAATGTCTAACAAGATTTTTCGAAGCTCGAATCTTGTTGTTGTGGGTTATATATGACCTATCTGTTGGTTGATAGTTGTAGTGGTGCATATGTACTACAAGATTGAACCATAAGTTAGTCCAAAAAAATTATCAAGTTGTAAATCAAAGCCGGTCAAACGTGCACCCTTGAGCTCGGGTGTGACAGTGTTCTTGAGCTCAAGAACACCTAAGACGACAAAAAGTGTCGCTATAGGGCTATAGCGACGGTTTAATTATTTTTATTTTTTAATTATTCTGGAAAATGATTAAAAATAGAAAATAAATTATAAAAATTACCAAAAATGGTTTTAAAAATTATTTTAAATTATGAAAAATAATTTTGGACTATTTGAGATATTTTTCATTAATAATTATAATTATTTGAATAAAAAAGATATTTAATTTATTTAATTAGTATATTAAATAAATTAGAGAAAAAATGATTTAATATTATGAAAAATCATTTTAAATAAGAATAATGTATTTAAAAATATTTTGAGTTATAAAATATAACTTTTAAATATTTTTAGAGAATTTTCATTAATAATTTAATATTAATGATATTAGATTTATTTAATTGTTAAATTAAATAAATGAGTTAAAAATGATTTTATTGATTTAAAAATCATTTTAAATGAGAATAAAGTGTTAGAAAAATATTTTGAATTATAAAATATAATTTTCAATATTTTGGAGAATTTTCATTAATAAATTAATATTAATGATAATGTTTTATTTAATTATTAAATTAAATAAATGATAGAAAAATGATTTTATTAATTAAAAATCATTTAAAATGAGAAAAATGATTTAAAATATTTTTAAGTTATAATTAATGACTTTTAATATTTGGATAATAATTTCATTAATATTTAGATATTAATGGTGATGATTCAAAAATGATTTTTATTATTTTAAAAATCATTTAAGTAGAATATTGTTGATTTAAAAATATTTTAAGTTATTAATAATAATTTTAATATTTTGACAAGTGTGTCATTAATATTTTAATATTATTAAATATTAATGATGATAAGATTATTTGATAATTAAATCATTTAAAAATGATTCCGATGTTTGAAAAATTATTATAAATTATAATAATTGCTTATAAATTATTAAAAGCTTCCGAAAAATATTATAAATGATAATTGACTTATCTAAATTAATATTGAAGCTTAGAAACCGAATTTACTTGACAATAATTGTGTTAATTGTCGGATAGGATGACCAGAACATCGAGAATGGACCGAAGTCCAACTAGACCGAAATAGTTAGACTTGTTAAGTGTTTATATAGATTATAAACACTGATGTGGCTATGTGGTAATGTGTCTAGGAGAAGTTTGACTGTAGATTACATTGTTGTGTGTTATGAAATATTGTGCTAATTGTGAGACCAATATTATTGGTTATAGGTCTTACGAAGGCAGATAAATTTATTGTGTAGCTGTAATCAGCGGAAGAGGCAAGTTCCCTAAATAAACCTTGAGTTATATTCATTCAATTATTATAGTGGTTAATTATTGCTAATTATACCACGTTCAGGGATTTATTGTTGATTATTCGCAGTTAGTGCATGTTTAATAATTCAAATTGAATTACTAATTCGAAAAATATACATTCTTAGAATAACTGTTGTTGGATATTCATATCCGTAGAAGCTAGAATTGACAGTATAGATAATTCCTATTTATTATCGAATTATGTTGAGAAATTTCTTAGCCAATTATTTTGGTTAGACTAATATTTGTTAGAACTTGATAGGTTCGAAAAGAGAATTAAATTATTATTGACAGATCGATGCCAATTATTTCAAATAGATCGAGAAGTAATTAAAAATTGAAATCACAGTATTTCGTTGTTAAATCAAAATCTTGATTCTGAGACTGAGAAGAACAACCTTTTATATAAAGGGAATATTTTATCGGTCGTGCATTCGGCCTTTGCGCGTGATTAAGTATTATGCATAATATAGGGTATAATAAAACTGATCACTTTATATACTTGTAGAAATGTATGATTTAATCTTTATGGTTATCTAATACACCTGGGTATATCAAAGTATAACTTTGATAGTTACTTGAGAAGAGAAGTTCAAGATTCAATTGATCGCTAACCATAAATCTGGAAAATATTCTACTTTGCTATCTCGTAGAATTAATTCTTGATTATTCATTTGAATATCGTAGAAAATCTTGAAAGCGTTGTACTCTTTCATTATCAAATTATTGTTGCGTAGAATGTGAGAAGGTTTGATATTGATTTCTATATCTTTATTGTATAACTTACGGGGCAAACTTGTTGCTCATCTCTAAAACTTTTCACCTACTTGGGAAAGGCATAGTTATAAATTAGTTAATCACCCTTAGCTTATTATTATAAAACTTTTATAACTAAGGATTGTAAAGTTAGTGGACCCGGACTTATGTATTATGAAGAAGAAGAACAATATTTAAATGGAAAGGCATAGTTGTGGATAAATTAGTATAATGAAGATTATTATATTTATTATTCATTGTTTAGATTATTAAACCCTTTTTACACAATGTTGATTCACTAAGGGCATAATGTTATTACGTTTTATTCATAATTAAGGTTAGTGGACACAGGACTTATGTGTTAACTAAATTCCGAGATCAACCCTATTATAAGTTAATGAGTTATGTATTCTATTTATAAAATGATCCCCCAAAATGGGTCCTTAGTTAGATGTTAATATATTGTGGATTACGTGAGCACCATATATCGATGAACCTACAACTAGCAAAGAAAAGGGAAAAATGTACAAGTGATGAAGACTTGTAATTTAATGACTTTTATGTTAATGGACTTTATAGTTAATGATGTGATGTAATTATTTTATTTCTGCACTTGATTGATGTTAAGGTTAGACAACCTGGGATATTTTTGGATTTTATGATGTAACCCTTTTATAGGGAGGACTTATGGTTTAAATGTTATTTTATTTGGGTAGATAGAGAGAATGTATGGAAAGTGAACACCAAGTCTTAGGGGAATGAAGTACCCAGATTTGGAGGTGTCACAGCTCAGAATGAGTTACTAAAAAGATGGCAAGGATGGAGCTAGAGGTTAGATTACAGAGCAAATCGGGAAAGAGATTATTTACAATGGAGACTCAACTAACAATTTTGGAATGGATGAAAGAAGTACAACTCAAACACGAGGAGTGTTAGCAGATGAAGAAGAGGTTTGAAGATGGAGAAAAGACTAAGTATAGCCTTAATAAGGAGGAGTTATTACATTTTGAAGGAAGAATTTGGGTTCCGAGTGATATGGAATTAAAAGAAGAAATACTGGAAGAGGACCATAGTTCGAGGTACTCGATACATCCGGGAAGTACTAAGATGTATCAAGACCTTCGACAGAACTTTTGGTGGCCGAACATGAAGAGAGAAATAGCAGGGTATGTTAGTAGGTGCTTAACTTGTTAGAAAGTTAAGGTCGAACACCAACGACCAAGTGGATTATTACAATCGCTAGATATTTCAGAATAGAAATAGGAGCATATCACGATGGACTTTGTGGTGGGACTTCCAACAACGCAGAAAGGATACGACGCTATTTTGGTAATAGTGGATCGTTTGACGAAGCCGACTCACTTTTTGCTGATAAGAGTCAAGTATAACCTAGAGCAGTTAGCTAAACTTTATGTCAAAGAAATTATTTCAAGACATGGAGTACCAGTTTCAATTATGTCAGATCGTAATCCACGATTTACTTCAAATTTCTGAAGGAGTTTGTGTGATAACCCAAATTTTTAAAAAATATTAAAATAAGAATTTAGTAAATAGATTTCTTATTATAAGATATGTCAGGTGTGAATAAAAATATATATGTGTTATATTTTGAATTTTGTGTTATTGATGGAAAGAAACCCACAAATGAGATTTTATAGTTGGATAAACTATTAAGGAAAGATAGAGTTTTAAAACTTAAAGTTGATTTTTAAATTATTAAAGAAAATAGAGTTTGAACTGGGAAGTTTACTCTCTAAGTTATTGATGAAGCAGTAATTGATATTGTGAAATCAGAGAAGAGGTTGATTTTAGATGAGTTAACACTTAAAGAAGTATGTGTAAAGTATTTAGAAAGGTAGGTTCTATTTTTACTAAGCATGAAATTATCTGTGTCTGTTTTGGGACAACGCAGCAGCGCCGTTCCCACAGTGCAGGACAACGTAGCTGTGTCGTGCACCAGTACCTGATTTTGCTTTCTGATATAATCTAATAAGTTTTAGCATATTGGTAGAGCTTAGTTATGCATGAAAATAGGTTTAGCATGTGGTCTAAAGTTCTCTTGCATATATGAGTTGCGTTGGTTTACGTTAATACATGATTCATAAAGAAACTTACAGATTTTGAAAACAAACCTTGACGAACTTTAAGTCATTTAAGTTCTGACTTTGTAGTATGAGTATATGGTTGAGTCATGCGAGCATAAAATGTGATTTTAAGTTACCTCGCATAAGATAACTTGCATAGCTTGGATAATATGTGTTTTCAAAGAGAAATTCAAGTTTTGAAAACTAAAATTCATGAGATGGTGTCGCCTACATTTTTGACCTTGTAAACATGTGTAGAAACATGCACAAATGAGTATAGCATATGATTCAAAGTTGCCTTGCATGATTAGTTTGGCATGACATGGATTTTGAGAATAAAATTTAGAAGTTTTGAAACTAAGATGGACGAACATTAAGTCACTTGCATTCTGACTTTATGTTCAAGAATGATAGGACTTTTATGCCTCTAGGCATGATTAGTAAGTGCAATAACCTAGTTTGACACAGTAAAAGTCATTCAAACATGTTTTTAAAGTAAGATTTCAAGCGATGAACCATGTTAGTCATATGGATACATGTGAGCATGCGTATTGAAAGTTGTTAACATCGTTATATGGTATGATGAGTACGTAGTTAGACACTAGTTCCATGAATTCACTTAGCCTTGTTAAAAATTTTTAAATAAGGTTGTAAAGTGTGAAAACAACTTAAGGTAAACAAAAGAGGCACCAAACATAGGGAAAGAACTCTTAATGTGTGTATATATTATGTTTTAACCTTCATGCATGTTAAGAAATGAAGTGTAAATTGAGAACTAAAGATTCAAGTCTGGTCGGCTGGGACTTACCACCAAGCATACTTATCCTAGGCTAAGCTAAATCAAGTAGCTAAGCTAGCTACTGAGGCGTTGTTGTTTAATTGTTTAAATTGTAATCTAAACCTTTAAGCATATGTGTATAAATGTCTTAAAGCTTCAATACTTGACCTAAGTGATGTTTTAAGTAGATGAGCAAGTAATGGTTATATAAAACCCAGATTTTTTAAGTTTTAATAAGAATTGCTAAACGAAAGAACAATGTGGATCAAGCATCCATGTGTTTTAAATGTGTAATGAACACATAGCTATTAAAGTGTGTGAATGTTGATGTCAAGTATGTGTGACTACGGTATACCTATACATACCTAGCAATTCTAAGAGTCTGATGAGAAAGTGAAATAAAGGTTTTACAAACCTAGTTAGGAAATGATGTAATATTTATTATTATATTAAGAATGTATGAAATGTATGACTGATGGATATGAATCCATGATTATATAACTATGTAGAAATACACGAAGTACAGATAACTATAAGCAATTAAGTCGTAGTGGATAATCTACGAGCCAGGCAAGTCTTTCAATTCTTATTTGATATATGAATTCGATAACTGTTAGTTGAGATATATTATGCTATGAGAATGTTGATGTATATATATGAAATGCATATGAGATATGTATGAAATTTGAAAGTTGATCTTTGATGATACGCTTGTGAAGTAAATCTCTATGCCTGTTATATGAGAAGTAACATGCGTAGTAAATATTAATTGATTAGGAATGCATGAACTGAGTATGTTATTATATGTTATGTGATGCATAAAAACTGTTAGAATTGTTGAGCTGTCGAGCTCACTCTTGCAAATAACCATTTTTACATGTTAAGGACTCATGGTAAAGATTACGTGCTACTTGATTGTTAGAGTTTGATAGTATCGAAGGAGATTGATTTATTTATTTAAATATATGCTCTTGAACCATGTTTAGGTTCTAGGAGATGTACACGATAGTAGTTTACGATGTGTAATACATGTTGAATTGTAAAGTTGTACTATGTGATGCATAGAGGAATTCAAATCGAGATGTAAGAATTTATACAGTAATTCAAATAGAATGAATCATAACATAATTTGATTCAAGGATATGTAATTGATTCAAGCTAAGAAATCAATAAAAGATTTTTTTTCAAAGGAGATTGAAAAAGTTTAAATTATTCCGCATATTTTTATAACATCGAATATGATGTAAGACAGGAATGGTAAATGACCAAGATATAAAACTTATAAAAGTTTGGGGTCATTACACAGATCCTAGAAATGGAAAGAATTTATATTCTAAATTGTAATAAGCAAAGTTATATTCATTAAGTTATTAATAAAAGATACAAATAGTTTGACGATAGTAGTATCATGGCGGACCGGATCTGAGGTTCGAAGGGACCCGGATTTGGGGGCGTCACAGTTTATAAGAACAGATGGGAACACAATTGAGGTTGAGTGCGGCGTATCATCCTCAAACCGACGAAAAAAGTGAACGAACAATTCAAACGCTGGAAGATATGTTAAGATCTTGCGTTATGGATTTCAAAGGGAGTTGGTGTAACAATCCAGAATTTTAAATTATAATTCTAAATATTTATTGAATTATAGAAATATTTTAATTGATGTTTTTATTGTTGAATAGATATTTGTTTAATGTGATTTGATTTAATTATTTATTTGTTAAATAAATAATCTATGAGTTAAGGAAATTAATTATTATGAGATAATATTCTAATTTAAAATAATAATTAATTACGAGTTTATAATGATTAAATGAAATATTATAATGTTATTCTAATTTGATTTTGTAATTAAAGTGATGTGTTAATTTATTAAATAAATTATAATTATAAGGAAAATTATAATTTTGTTGTAGTGGTTTATGTGGTAAATTGATTTAATAATTGTTATTAGATTTAATTAAATTGAATATTAGAATTTGATTAAATAAAGTATGATCATGAACTATACTATAAATGAGTTATTAAAACAAGGAGTTTAGTTTGGTCAAACAAGGCTTAAGGAATGATTAAGTCTTTTATTTAAATAGGTTTTACCAAACCAGGCATAAAGATTTTAAGTTATTAATTTTTAAAGTGGTTTAGCCAAACAAGCCTAGAGCTTTTGATTTTCAAAAAGATATAACTAACAATAGTTACACATATATTTATATTATATATTAATACATATTATATTATACGCTATATTTTCTAAGTTACGTAAGTTGAAAAGGAGAGAAAAAACAGATAAGAAGAAAAAGAAGAAAAAAAGAAAAAAAGAAAGAAAGAAAAGAGAGAAGGAAGAAGAGGAAATTCTCTATGAGTATAGAATTTAGAAGAAGTAGTTGTTGTAATCATCTTCTAGCAAAGGTATAACCCTACTTTTCTTATTTCTAGTTTTCTTCTAAAGTTCTAGTTTTCTATTGTATGAAAAGTTCTCTGTAAAATTGGTGTGAAAGATTAATCAGTTATTATGTGGTTTTATATGATAATTGTTGATATAAATTATTTTCGTGTGGTTTATAGATTATTTAGAGTAAATTGATTCATGTAATATATTTTATTATGGAGGAAATCATATTACAGTAAGTTTACATTGACATATGTGGAATATCACTTAAATTAGAATTAAAATTGGTACTCAATTCATATTATAAGTGTAAATTGTTTATTGATTGTGAAAATATATGATGAAACGAAAACAACATAATTGAAACTAACTATTTTGGTTGTAAAACGAATTCACAGTGAAGAATTTCGCTATGAATGTCAAAAGAAGAAGAAATAATAGAAATAGTGAAATTAAAGGTTTTAATTTGGATGTTTATGTTGTTTATGTGGTTAGAAACGTGTTAGAAACATTAGTGTATGTTTTTGTAAACACATTACAACTTGGATAGGTTGGTATGGTTGTTAAAAAGGAGTTTTTAGGCCTAATTTGGCTTTCTGTAGTGTTCGTGATGTTCATTCATAAAAATGGCATAATGTACCTCCGCCCCAACTGGGGGTATTATGTCTTTCAAATTTTTTTTTTAAAAAAATAAATTTCTTGCCGAACATGTTTTACTAAAATAAGCATCAAGTTTTCATACGAACTCCGATTGATGCGATTCAAGATGATCCGGAACGAGGACGAATAGGCCTATAACTTTTATTCTTTAAGTTTTTCAATTTGATGTCGTTATTAGGGGTAAAAATTGCCATCTTTAGGAATGGTGTGTATTCGGAGGTAATCGGAGGGCGTCGGGCATGCCCATATGCAAGTGTAGTGCTTCTGACGATAAAAGATGTTATTCTAAGTTATAAAACATGAGGATTAGTAACTATAATGATGCTTAACATTTATACATGATGTATTAGATAAGTTGTATAAGCATACTAAGCGTACGCAAGTGAGACAAATCGGGTGTGCGACGAATAAACGTCGAAATGCCGTGACAAGTGTTAATTAACTTAAAAAGTGTTTTAATTAAAATGAAATGAACATTATAAGATATGGAATGTGGTTAATATAAAACCAATAAGGAGTCCTAGGAAGACTTAAACACTTGAATGAACTTCGAGTTTGACTACGAAGAAATATAGTATTGATTAATAAGTTATAATAGATTGAAACTCAACATTGTAAGAGTTGACAATGTGATTGGGATGCTAAAAGTCTTATGTTATATGTTAGTGAGTTTTCAGATTCGTTTTATGTGGTTGATTAATATGGTTAAACCTTAAGCTAAAGGTTACAACTTAACTAAGATGAGAATTAAATCTATGAGGATAATGCGTATGTAGCTAATTGATGTGATAATCCTAATGGTATGTGTAGGATATTGGAGTACATGAGTTGTAATTGTATAGCTTATGCAAGAGGCAAGTTCCTTAACCGTTGCTACTTTATTATTCAGCAAGGTTTACTTTTCACTGTCATGTTATACTTATGCAAGTTCTCTATCTCCAATCTCTTATTGAGCAGTTAAGCTATTATTGTTACGCAAGTTTCCTAACCTTACTTTTACATTATGCAAGTTCTTGAAGTTATTATTCAATTGAGCAAGTTCTCTAACTTTAATCTTTCATTATGCAAGTTCTTGTTCCTAACTTGTTATTGTTACACGTATTCTTTAACTCTGAATTATTTTTGAGTAAATTTCTAAACTACGCTTTTCCTTGAGCTAGTTAATTAATCGAGGTTGTTTTGTTTATTCAAAGTTTGTACTATTATTGGAAAGCTTGATCTTGTTGAAAAACATTTGTTCAGTTAAAATTAACCGTTGTTCAATATCTGATCACCAATGTCATTGCACTATCTTACATTGTTGTACCGAACTCTTAGTTGACTAGTGATTCTTTATTGATTCAACTAATCCTTAGTTGATGAATGTTCTAAACTATAAATTACCCCTAAAGTCAGTTCAAACCAAACTTCCTTTGGTTTTCTTATGAATCAGTATAGTCCTAAGAATGTATAATCGATGATTAATATTTGTTCAGCTGATAAAGCATTGATAACCTATCTCTTATTAATACATTGACATAATTCGTTTGCAATCAAACTCTTGAATAGTTATTGATCCTTACTTGATTCAACCAGTACTTGGTTGAGGAGCGTTCTAAAGATTTAGAATTCCTTTGAAGTTAATTCCAAACCAAACTTCTTTTGGTACGGAACCTGATAATCTAAGCTGAGATGAATAAACCTATATCAGGGGATTACTTTAGAGCTACGCAATGGCATTAAAATGTTTGCTCAATACATAGTACAAAGGGCTGATCACCTGGAGTACGAGATGATGGTCCACATAGTCGTTTAGACTGCTAAAGGTTACAATAGAAACACATGTTAACCTAGGATATAGATGATGATTATGGTCTTTTAGACTATTAAAGGTTAAAGTAGAAATACTTGACAACCTAGAGCATAGTTCGTGGTCTTGTGACCCTCAGTGTATTCTTTTGATGTTGATATCCATTGTTAA
Source organism: Panax quinquefolius (assembly GCA_020205615.1). Taxonomy (NCBI): domain Eukaryota; kingdom Viridiplantae; phylum Streptophyta; class Magnoliopsida; order Apiales; family Araliaceae; genus Panax; species Panax quinquefolius. The sequence continues at coordinate 196,206 of JAINUW010000499.1, read as the reverse complement.
CTTAAACGTTCATTATTCCTTTGAACTCATAGCTTTTGAATTAAAGTTTATTATTTCGGTAAGAGTACTTTACCATTGAAAGCACATTTAATTGTCATTCATAGAATGTTATTGTTTATTATCCTTCTTGTGGGCAATTGTTTGTTCACTCTTGCACAAAACAATGCAGATGAAGTTAAGAAGTTTGAAGAGCTTTCTACAAGCAAGGGCAAGGGCAATGTGTTTGATTAGAAGATGTTTAATTTACCATTCATTTATGAAGCTTATGTAATAGATTTGATTTTGATTATGTTTTAATATTCCGCTGATGATTGTAATAATAAAGGTTAGATGACCTAGGATTTATTTGAGATTATGTAACCCTTTAATGGGATATTTATTGTTTAAACTTTTTAGTTTAATTATATCCTTTGTTTATGGGTAGTTAGTTATGATTTAATTGGACAGTGAACACCAAATCTGTGGGATTGAAGTGCCTAGAATTGGGGGTGTCACAGTTAGGATGAACATCTACCTTTAGTAGAGTTCGCTTACAAAAACAGTTATCATGCAAGTATAGGCAAGTCGCCTTACGAAGTGTTATACGGGAGAAAGTGCAGAACGCCACTGTGCTGGGATGAAGTAGGTGAACGTCGGATGTTGGGACCTGAGACGGTATAACAAACGGCTAACGTGGTGATGTTAATACGTACCCGACTATTAGCGGCTCAAGCTAGACAGAAGAAATATACATATCCTCATCGTGAGAAGAGGGAGTTTGAAGTCGGTTCGTATGTTTTTCTGAAGGTATCGTCTTGAAAAGGGAAGATACGCTTTGGGACGAAGGAAAAATTGAGTTCGAAGTTTATAGAACCTTTTGAGATCTTAAAGAGAATAGGAGAGGTAGCTTATGAGATAGCTTTACCTCCAGAGTTGGAACATATACATAATATGTTTCACGTGTCAGTATTGCGTCCTTACAAACCGGACTATACGCACGTAATAGAATATGAACCTATTCAGGTTGAAAAAGACTTAACGTATGAAGAACTTCCTACTCAAATTATTGATAAGAATGAACAAGTCTTAAGGAATAAGGTAATACCTTCGGTGAAGGTAGTATGGAGGAACCACAATGCTGAAGAAGCAACGTGGGAACTCGAAGATAAAATGAAGAAAAAAATTTCCCATTTATTTGCTTAACTTATATCGAGATTCTGGCTGGGGACAGAATCCTGATGAGTAGGTTTTATACCTATAAATCCGGTATTATTAAACTTAATTATTGCTATCTTTAATTGTTTTTTTAGTATCTTTTTATCTTTTTTGTGTTTATTTCGTGTAGGTTGGAGCTGGAGGGACAAATTGGTCATTTCGGAGAAGAAAAAGGTCAAAAATCATTAAAATTAGAGTGAGTGGCATTTTGTAATTACGTGATCTCAGTCAAGCGCCTAGCGCTTGAAATGAGCCAGGTTGAGCGCCTAGGCGCTCATGTGTGGCAAAAAGGAGGATTTTCTACTTCCAAGTGGGTTTTTGAAGCCAAAAAGGAATCTGAATGAGAGGGGAGACTAATACAAATAGGAGGAGACTTTAGAAAAGACGGATCACTCAATTTTTCAAGGGATTCGGACAATGAAGAAAAACACGAAGGAAAATTGCAAGGGCTGAAAATCAAAGAGAGAGTATTGGAGAAAATTCAGAGTTTCTTCTTCTCTTCTCTAGTTTTATCTTTTGTAATTATCTGGGATGTTTGGATTATTAATCTGGATGATGTTTTCATTATTATTATTATGAACTAAATTTTCATTAAGATTGCAATTTAACTTGGTATGTAGTTTAAATTGAACCTTCCCATTGAATGAAAGTTGGTTTTATTGAATTGTTTATTATATCTTTTGCTTATTGATTAATTGTTTGGCCAACAATTATTGTGATAATCTATATAAAATTGGAAGATGGAGTATAGATTGAGATCTGGATATGATAACATCTGTTCATATAATCTGAATAGGGTTAATATGATTAGCATGTAGGATAGGAATATACCTATGTGTCTTTTGTATCCTTTGAAAGAATTTATGCGTAAACCCTAATTAACTTGATTCACATAGGAATATAGTGAATTAATTGAGTAGGGTGTTCCTTGTAATTTTGTGTCTTAAGGATCGGAGTTAGGAGGATTTGTTCACGTGTTTTGGAAAAAGTGTGTGAATTTTATAAATCATTCTTGGATAATGATTCATATTAATTAATTGCTTTAAATGGGAAGTGAATTGATTTAAATGAAATACCAAGGAAGTTGTAATCTTAACCTTTTAAATCTGCCAGTTATTCTTGTGAAATTTTGATTTTAATCATTAGTTTTGTTAAGTTTAAATTTCAAATCAAAAACAAAATTTCGTAGTTTAAAATAGGATTAATTGCATTAGAATTAGTAATTGATAAATATTAGTCTATTTCCTCGTGGGAACGATATCATTGCTTGCTGAATATTATAATTGAACGCGTATACTTACGTGGTAAAGTGCTATTAAAAATTAGGCAATAAGTTTTTGGCGCCGTTGCCGGGGAAATTAGTTTATAATTTTGTCATTATTGATTTTTATAGCGTTAATCTTAATTTAAACTTTTCTTTTTTCTCGCTCTATTCGTGTGTTCTTGATTAGTGTATGCAAATGCGATCGAAGAAGCTAGATTTATTGCCTTCACGAGGACGACATCGACAAAAGGTTTCAAATGATTTGCGTAAGTGGGTTAAAGAAACCAAAGAGGCACTTGATAAGAAAGATACTATGGTCAAGAAGAGCAAAAAAGCATCATGGGATTATGCTACTGTGCCAAGTTATTGAAATTCAATCGAGTATTACGAGGCCTGCCATTACTGCTACAAGTTTTGAGATAAAACCGGGGACAATACAGATGATTCAAAATTCATGCCAATTTGGAGGGTTACCAAATGATGATCCGAACGATCACATAGTCAGCTTTATAGAAATCTGCGATACTTTCAAGTACAATAATGTGTCAGAGGATGCAATAAGGCTAAGGCTTTTTCCATTTATTCTCAGAGATAAGGCTAAGAGTTGGCTCCATTCACTACCACCAGGCTCAATTACTACATGGAACGACCTAGCCCAGAAATTTCTTGCAAAGTTTTTCCCGCCTGCAAAAACAACAAAGTTGTGGAAAGATATCTTCTCTTTCGTTCAGCACGATTCAGAATCACTATATGAAGCATGGGAGAGATTTAAAGACTCATTGAGAAAATGTCCACACCATGGGATTCCTAAATGGCTTCAGGTGCAAACTTTTTATAACGGTTTATTCAGCACAGTGAGATCAAGTATTGATGCTGCAGCGGGAGGAGCTATTATGGCCAAGAATTGTGATGAGGAGTATCAATTGCTTGAAACCATGGCAGCTAATAATTATCGGCAACAACAAGAAGAACGACTCACCCCAAGGACGAGAGGGGTTTATGAAGTGGATGCGATGACAGCATTATCAGCTCAAGTGACAGCTCAAATTTCTGCTCTTACAAAGAAGATAGATGCACTTGGGGTACAACCAGTTCTGAAAATGGAAACTATTTGTGAAATATGTGCGGGTAGCCACTCAAGTGATCGATGTGCAATAAATCCTGAGTCGACCCATTTATTTCTAGTTATAACAAAAAGCAGGGCAATTATCCAAACAAATACAATCCGGAGAGTGAAAACAACTCAAATTTTTCTTGAGTAATAATCACCACACATGCTCGAGCCCAAGCTCTAAGGCAATCATATCCACCGGATTTCACCCACATCAACAATCTCAACAACACCCACAACCTCATCAACCTGATAAGCTATTACAAATGGAAAAATTGTTGGTAAGATTGGCAACTCAGTTTGAAGCCACAACGAAAAACCAATCACCGCAATATAAAGAATCTTGAGAACCAAATTGGGCGGATAGCTAGTGCTTTGAATACTAGAACTCCGTGTTCTTTACCTAGTGATACTGAGAAAAAATCCAAGGAATGATGGAAATGAACATTGTAAGGCGCTTACACTTTCGGAAGTGGGAAGGAGTTGACTCTGATTTAGATTTTACAAAAGAAATAATTTCTGAGGATGGTGAAAAGAGAGTGGAAATTGAGAAAGTAAATGGGGAAAATGTTGTGAAAAAACAACAAGAAGATAAGAAAACAACATTCGTACCACATGCTGCTTTCCTCAAAGATTTCAAAAGCGTAAATTAGATGAGACAATTTTCAAATTTTTAGAAGTGTTCAAAAGTCGCAAATCAACATTCCATTCGCAGATGCTTTAGAACAAATGCCTAGCTATGCAAAATTCATGAAAAATATTTTAGCAAGAAAGAGAAAGCTAGGGGAGTTTGAAACTGTAGCGTTGACAGAAGAATGTAGCGCAATTCTGGAAAGAAAGTTACCACCGAAGTTGAAGGATCCGGTAGCTTCACCATACCGCAATGATTGGGCCCCAGCTTCTTTAACAGATGTTTGTGTGATTTGGGTGCGAGTATTAACTTGATGCCGCTTTCGATCTACACTCAGTTAGGATTACCAAACACCAAAGCCAACAAATATCTCTTTACTGACTTCATGAGATGAATCGGTGACATACCCTAGGGATTTGTGGAAGACATATTAGTGAAGGTGGACAAATTCATATTTCAAATACTTCATTGTGTTGGACTATGAAGAGGATAAAGACATACCCATTATCCTTGGAAGACCATTTTTAGCCACTGGAAGGACATTAATTGATGTACAAAAGGGAGAGTTAACGATGAGAGTCCATGATGAAGAAGTAACGTTTAATGTTTTCAAGGCTATGAAATTCCCGAAGGGAGAGGAAGAGTGATTTAGAGTTGATCTGATTGAAGAAGCAACTAGAGAGGTATTTAGTGAATTTGTGAATGAAGACCCTCTTGAAAGTGCATTGGTTAGTGAAAATTTATTTGATGATTCAACTGTGCTAGAATGGGTTCAAATCTTAGATTCAGCACCGAAGTTCACACGAAGTTTGCAAAAATTTGAACCTATGGATTTTCAGGGAAAGCCGGATGAAAAGGTAAAATCATCTTTAGAAGAACCGCCCACCTTGGAACTTAAGCCATTGCCTAACCATCTACGGTATGCCTACCTTGGTTCTTCTTCTACCTTTCTAGTTATTATTTCTACATCACTTGATAAGGTTCAAGAAGAAAAGCTACTAAGGGTACTTCTAAATTCAAGACCGCTCTTGGGTGGACTCTTTGCGGATATCAAGGAATAAGCCCATCAATTTGCATGCATAAGATTCTATTGGAAGATGAAGCGAAACCGATTATTGAACAACAACAAAGACTCAATCCCATCATGAAGGAAGTTGTAAAAAGGAAATCATTAAATGGTTGGATGCGGAATTATCTACCCTATCTCGAGATAGCTTTCATGGGTAAGTCCAGTTCATTGTGTGCCAAAGAAAGGGGGAATAGACGGTAGAGTTGCGAATGAGCATAATGAATTGATCCCACTTCGAGCGATTCACGGGTTGGCGGTGTGTATGGATTATAGAAAGTTGAACAATGCCACTCGTAAGGACCATTTTCCTCTACCATTCATAGATCAGATGTTGGACAGGCTTGCAGGACATGAGTATTATTGTCTTTTGGATGGATACTCAGGTTATAACCAGATTGCCATTGCACCTGAGGATCAGGAGAAGACGACATTCACATGCCCATATGGTACCTTTGCTTTTCGCAGAATGTCTTTTGGATTATGTAATGCACCGACGACATTTCAACGGTGTATGATGGCTATTTTCTCCGATATGGTCGAACAAAATCTCGAGGTATTTATGGATGATTTTTCAGTTTTTGGGGATTCATTTGATTATTGTTTGGAAAATCTCACTCTCGTGCTCAAACGGTGTATGGAAACGAATTTGGTTTTAAACCGAGAAATGTCATTTTATGGTGGAAGAGGAATAATCTTGGGTCATCGAGTGTCATCAAAAGGAATTGAAGTTGATAGAGCTAAGATCGAAACCATCGAGAGCCCGCCACCACCTATTTCAAAGAAAGGGTATTCAAGTTTTTTGGGACACGCTGGTTTCTATAGACGATTTATAAAAGACTTCTCCAAAATCACGAAAACCACTTTGCAATCTTTTGGAGAAGGATGTCCCATTCAACTTTGATCAAGCATGCCCGGAAGCTTTTGATGTGTTGAAGAAGAAACTTATTACCGCACTTTAATCATCATAGCGCTTGATTGGAGTATCCCGCTCAATTAATGTGTGATGCTAGCGACTTTGCGATTGGCGCAGCTTCTTGGCCAACGAAAGGATAAAATTTTTCATGCTATATACTATGCTAGTAAGACATTAACGGATGCCCAACCAATTATACCACTATCGAGAAGGAGCTATTAGCGCTTGTTTATGCATTTGATAAATTCCGATCATATTTGATTAGGACAAAAGTGATCGTGTTTACAGATCATTCTAACAATTAAGTACTTAATAGCAAAGAAGGATGCTGGCCGAGATTAATTAGATGGGTATTATTGCTACAAGAGTTTGACTTGGAGATCCGGGACCAAAAGGAAATGTATAATCGTGTTCTTGATCATTTATCACGATTAGAGAATGCGAGAACTTAAAAAGATGACACAACAAAGATCAATGAATTTTTCCGGATGAACAACCTGTTTATGATAAGGATGGATACTCCATGGTATGCAGATTATGTAAATTTCATTGTAAGTAAGGTGTTTCCGCCAGATTTAACAAGTCAATGTAAGAAGAAATTTCTCCATGATGTGGAACAAGATTTATGGGATGAGCCGCTTTTATTTAAACAATGTGGAGATCAAGTAATAAGAAGGTGTGTTCCGGAAGTTGAAATGGAAAATATTCTCTACCAATGTCATGCATCTGACTATGGTGGACATTTTGCGGGAGAAAGAACGGCCGCTAAGGTGCTTCAATGTGGATTCTTCTGGCCAACACTCTTTAAGGATGCTCGTGTGTTTTCATTAAAATGTGACAGATGCCAAAGAGTGGGTAATATATCAAAGCGACAAGAGATGCCACTAAACATGATCTTAGAAGTTGAATTGTTTGATGTTTGGGGCATCGACTTCATGGGACCATTTCCATCATCTTTTAGCAACTCCTATATACTTCTAGCGGTGGACTACGTTTCGAAGTGGGTAGAAGCTATAGCATCGCCCACCAATGATGCTAAAGTTGTGGTTAAGTTCATTCGGAAGATTATTTTCTCTAGATTCGGCACTCCTCGTGCAATCATTAGTGATGAAGGCACGCACTACGTAATAAGCGCCTTCACTATTCTCGCTAAGCACGGAGTCACTCATAAGATAGCTACCGCTACCATCCACAAACAAGTGGTCAAGCCGAGGTATCTAACCGAGAAGTGAAGCGAATCCTCGAGAAGATAGTGAACCCTAGTCGGAAAAAATGGGCTAGTAAGTTAGATGATGCTTTATGGGCATATCGTACAGCTTACAAAACTCCGATAGGGATGTCTTCGTACAGGTTAGTATATGGGAAGGCATGCCATCTTCCAAATTTGAACTAGAACAACACGCAAGGCTTATTGGGCAATTCGGAAGTTAAACTTTGATATGTATCTTTGCGGGAGAGAAGCGCCTCTTACAATTGAACCAAATGGATGAATTCAGACTCCAATCATACGAGAACGCCGGGTTATATAAAGAAAAGGTTAAGAGGTGGCATGATGAGAAAATTCGGAAAGAAAGTTTGAAGCGTGGCAACGAAGGCTATTATACAATTCAAGGCTTAAATTGTTTCCGTGAAAGTTGAAATCCGCTTGGTCGTGGGCCATTTATCATTACAAAGTTTATCCTCACGAGTCGTGGAGGTGGAAGACCCGATGCTAAACGTAATTTCAAAGTCAACGGTCGAGAGATTGAAACACTACTATGGGGGTTGTGTTGATCGTGAAAGGACATCGGTCAACCTTGCTGATTAGAACAGAGAAGAAAGTCAGGCTGAAGACTATAAACCAAGCGCTAACTGGGAGGCAACCCAGGAATTTTTATTGTTATTTTCTATTTTTACTTTTATTTTGTTTAATTTGCTTTACTGTTAGTTTATTTAGTGGTTAAACTTTTATAGTTTAGGTTTTGTTACACCCCTTATGTTCTCTAACATGATATTTAATTGATTTCAGGGTAGGAAACATGAATTCTTATTTGGCGGGTTTGACTAATGGCCACTACGACTACCCAGTCAGAGGTCTCGCTCCCCGGTGAGCGAGCGGTACCTGACTTCACCCTGGTGAGTGGCGGGGGTTGTGAAGGCAAATACCGAAGCCAAGCATTTATGAGCCTAATAGATGAATGTCCATTTGTCAAAATCTCAAATTTCTAATCATTTCCTTCATTTTTAGTGTTATTGAATTGCTTAATGGTGTAGGGTATTTTTGTTTTTGTTTTTCTTCATCGTGTGTTAGTCTAGTTAAGTATGTAGTTTATCTTAGTTTAGGGTTTTTAAAATAAGTCTTAATCTCCTTGCAAAAGAAGAAACTAACAATTAAAGTTGGGGTATTGTAGGTTGAAATCAACAAGTTTGGAACATTATGACATGTCCAACCGCCTAGGCGCCCAAGCCCGGTACAAACCAAGCGCCTAGGCGCCTCACTACAGTAGCTAAGATGCGCCCCAAGCGCCTAAGCGCCCCAAATTAGGCCTCATGCAGCGCCGAGGCGCCCCAAGTCAGTAGCCATACACAATACCTCAAGCGCCTAGCGGTCCAAATCAGCAATACTAAGTGCTGGCGCCTACGCTGCACTACACATATCGCTTTCAACCGCCTAGGCGGTCCAGCCAAGGCATACCCAAGCGCCTAGGCGCTCCTACTGCAGCGTAAAAAAAAAGAAGAAAAAAAAACCCCTAATTTGGCACAACTTTACGAACCCAAAACAAAGACTGTCTTGCTCTCCCACTCCAACTCAAACTCACTTAAATCACAACCCTCCTCTAATTTAGCCACTATAATCAACGTTTTCTTGTGTAAGCCTAATCAAACACTCAATCTCCTACCCAAACTAAGGCACTTAATCTCCATTTGGTCATCCTTCATCACCAATTCAGGCACCAACTCACATTCAAGCCACATCTATCAGAAGTAAGTGCTCAACCCTCAAAAAAATTGCTCCTACAACTTTGATTGGAACATCATATCTGGCTATAACCAAGTAAGTGCACAAGATTTTATTGCAAATTATTTGGTTTTGCTTGGACAGTAGCTAAGGTAGTAAGTTGAAGTTGGTTATTTCATTGTGTTGGCTCAAGTGGATTTGGGTACTTCTCATTGTTGTCTTGTATTGCATTGACGACTAGTGTGCTTAGTTATTGACAAATTTGGTGAAAATTAAGTTTGGGGGAGTGCCTACCAATAGTGTTCAAAATTTGTGCACACCAAGTGTTCGATATATTGTCACAAAGAGGATTGGCCCATACTAAGCCTCTGAACATCGTCTATTGGGCAAGCAATTCACACACAAGACTCATGGCTACTAAAAGGCAAAGAGGCGAGACTTCGGGCACTTCGACTAAGTATGACAAAAAGAGATTTATAAGTGCTAGTGCGTCCGAAAGATATTACAATGTGCTTTCTAGTAAAACGCTAATTCCTGAGCGTGGATTATTGCCAGAGGCAGAAGATGGGGAGTTATTACAAATGATTGGGAATAGAAGATGGGTGAACTTTACATCCCAACCGGATTCATCGGTCATTAAAATTGTTAAGGAATTCTATGCCAATGCAAAAGATATTGTTGGTAACATAATTTGGGTTCGCGAAAAATCAGTGGAGGTCAGTTTTAGGACAATAAATGCTTACTACGTCTTGAACATAATACCCAATACTGGCTACATGCAATATTTAGAGCACGAGCTAGACTATAGTGAGATCATTCAAGCTTTGTGTGTACCTGGAACAACATGGAAATTAACAGATCAACAAGAAGCTGTTTTGTTCCCTGCATCCGCATTAAGCAGTTATGGGAAAGCATGGCATGCCTTTATTTGTGCCAAGTTGATGCCGTATAGGTATATGAGTGATGTTATAAATCAACGGCAAATTGCTTTTTGCTCGCATCACCTGAAGGAAAAACTATAGATGTGGGTCATGTTATACATGATTCAATTGACAAAGCAATTCGAGGAGGGACCTCGTGGATTACCTCACCCATGTTTGATCAACGGACTATGTCAACAAGTTGGAGTCAAATGGGATGTCAAGAAGCTAGACAACCTCCCTAGGCGCAATCGACCACTCGCTTATTAAGAAGTACAAGGTATGGGGTGGGTACACCACACCCGAGAGGGTTAGGGTTCATTATTGTGCCTCCCGAGTCCGCAAAAATGAGCCTAATCAATAATTACACGACAATCCTCCTCCCGCACCGGAAGTTCGGGCCACCACCAAATTTTTTTAAGATATTCACGAGAATTAAGAAATCAAACTAGAAGGATTGACATGGTGGCTACTAGAGTTCAACAGGGTTTTGAACGGGGGTTGAAAGAAATCAGATAGCCTAGCTCAACAAAACAGAGACGATCGAATCAGAAGTGCGGATTCCTAGAGATGTTTGACCGCATGAATCCAAATACCGCTCCCTACCAATTTCCCCCATTGTCTCACAGACTTCCTACCGGTGATCTACCCCTCAAGATGAGGTTGATGAAGAAGAAGACGAGGATACTTGACGAGGAATAAGGCGTCTTTCTTTCGTGGAAGTCCTCAAAGCCTAATTTCTTATGTTTTGTTTGTTATATACAATGAGGACATTGCATAGGTGACGTTTGGGGTGCATTCTTCCAGCCCAGAACAGATTCATGTAGTATTCATTTAGTAGTTTTTCATGTAGTTTTCATTCTAATTTCTTACTAAAAAAAAAATTCAAGTATTTGCATGTTTCCAAATTGTTAGATAGTTTAAGTCTGTTTTGCCAATGATGATATTGGAATTGAGTAGACAAGTATAGTATTGTCATTAAGACTTTGATGTGATTTCTTGTCATGATTTGAATCTTTACTGCTTTGAAACCGATATAATAAGGATAAAGACAAGAAAAACAACTATGTTGGTTGATTGAGTCTAAATTGACACATAATGGACTTCTTGAGGATAATACTAGTTTGAATGAATGAAAGACATGAATAGGAGGAGATGACCGAATTTAGACAAAACTTAAGTTTGGGGGAAAAATTTGGGATATATAAGCTTAAAAAAAAAAAAAAAAACCTGTAGCTAGTTTTGTTTTGGGCCTTTGTTACTTGAAAGGTACGCAAGGAAGGTGTCTTAACACCTAAGCGCCTAAGGTCTTATATGGTCCGGGAGTTGTTGGTTGAAAGCTCGCTAAGGGGTAGCACTGTTTGTAAGACCCCAACTTATTATTAATGAAATTTAATTTTCTCTATTTATATATAGTAAGAGTTGATTTGATTAATGTGGATAGTTAGGGTAAAATACGCAAATACTTCAAAATAAGCAAGTGGTTATAAAATATTTATTGTTGTCGGGAATATTCGTTTGGTCGTGGAATATTCGTATCGTAGGGAATATTCGCATGACGTAGCACAACCCAAATTGGGCCCCATAACTAAAAAGCGATTGGATGAAGAAAACGACAAATATAAGTGGTTTAAAAATAACGGCGTAGTTATTACTGCATTAATCACTGTTAAAATACCGTGGTTAAAACATAGTAGCACACCAGTATTGCACCAATTATTGATTCTTACGTGAGAAGGCACTACTCAATAATGGTTACGAAAGAATTCTTGCTCAATATTTTATCGAGTTAATAATTGTTTGCGTTGATATTTTATATTCACGTTGTTTCAATAATTGTCATTACACGTATTTTTCATTATCGAAGCTAATAATTCATATTATCCTAATAATATTATTAGATAACATTATTGGCAATGTCTAGAAAGTTCGCTCTAAGGAGAGGTTTGGTCACCTAATTGCGGCCAAGAAGAAGAAATTCTTATTGAAAGCCCCTCTTCTCGGGGACCTGCACGGTTGTCAATATTGTGATTCTCAATAATATTATTTGTGAATAATTAATTATTGATTCACATGATGAGAAAAATATTGATTTTATGTGGATATAGATGGAGAAAATTTTTAATGTGACAATTGTTGAAAATTGAAATTTTATCTTTTCTCGATAAAATAATTCATTTAAATATATTATTATATTTTAATAATATAATAATGGTGATATTTTTACAACGAATGTGGGAAATATGAGTATACGAGGAGGAAGAGTATTTTGTTGCAATAAATGTTTAAAACATGTTAAACATGTCAATGGATCCCATTTATTAACCGAAATTTGATTATAAATTTATAAAATCGCCTGCTTTGTGGATTTCGGTCAATTTCTATTTGGAATTTGGAAAAACTTTCTTCTGCAAAGTTGTAGAGAATTGAATTTCCTATAAAAACTCAAGAGATTCAAATTTTCTGATGAAAGGGCTATTTATTATGAATTATTGAAGTTCAAGTTCAAAATAATTGATTTTTGGAAGTTTAAAATATTTAAAATTAGAAAACGTTTTTTCATTATGGTGTGTTACACATGTGGGTTGAATGAGCTGAATTCAGTTCTTGGAAGGTTACGAGAAATTTTATTATAAATAATAATATTATATTAAATTTTCTCGCTTTGGTGTTCTAAGCATTTTCCTATAAATAGGTGCTTAGGTTAGAATTGAAAATCACACCGTAAATCAAGTTTTCTCTCTATATTATCGAGCGTATTCTTGTGAGTATTTTGAGTATACTTTGAGTATTGTTAGACGGTGTAAGTTCCTTCAAAGACTATACCCTATTCCAAATTTAAGTACTAATCTTTCGAGGTAAGGATGTTATTTTCTTCTCAAATGATATTATTTCTTCAATATCATTATCTTTGAAATATTGGTTAAAACTTTTTATCAAATTTGGAACTTTTCCATGTCTCAAGTTACTATTCATGAGTTACTATTCACGAGTTACTATTCACGAGTTACTATTCACGAGTTACTATTCACGAGTTACTATTCACGAAGTACTATTCATGAAACGTGAAGATGTTTTTTTTGGGAAATTTCTATCTTTTGGTGCTCTGAGTTACTATTCACGATACTGCACTATTCAATTTAAAAATAAAATTTCTTCTTTTTCAAAAATATCTATTCGGATACTAGCTTTGATTGTATCCATGTTTTGATCATTCTTGAATTTTACACCACTATGATTATTTTTGAGGTATTTTGAACATGGATAAAACAAAGTACTAATCCTTAATCCTTGTCATTTTGTTTCACCGGATTCGCTTTCTTTAAAAATATTTTCATCATCCTCGGTCTTAAATGATGATATTATTGAATATCTTTGGCTTTGTAGTGCAAAGATGAATGATTTCAAGAATATCTTTGGTAGTAGTGCAAAGATGAACACGTGTTTAGATGAACACGACCAATCGATGAATATCTTTGCCCGAAAGTAAAAAGATGAATATTTGATTCCGTATGTATATTGATTGATGTTACAGGATAAAAGATAGACGATGAACTTTTAAATTCATACATAGAAGATAGTAGTTTGCATTCTCTACTTAACTCTTCTAATGAATTATTATTTCCACCGCGAATATTGATTTAAAATTTGTTGTCTATTGTATTCTATTAGATTTTTCCTGTTGAAGACTAACGGTAATTTGTTGTATATTATCTTAGTCATAATATTCTTAATCAAGGTTAGTTGAGCTCACCCTTTTCCTTTTTGTTCCATTTTTCTTCTCGTGAGGCGAGAATATAAGCGAGTACGAGCCTGGGTATGGAATGAAGGTTTTAGAAAGAATTGTTTAGTAGTCCTCACCATTTTTGTAAAATAATGTATCAATAAATGTGATGAGGATTTATTTGAGTATAGATATTGTCTGAAGATAATATTTGTATTCAAACTCACGCTTTCTCATTGTAATAATAAAGTTGTAGTTGTTTACGTACATCATGTATTGACAACTCAGAATAGGTGATGTATACCTATTTTGGGGGCGTCACACTGTTAGCCTAATGGAATGAGACATTGCACAGTCATGGTTAAAAAAAAAAAACAATAAAACGGGAAAAGAGCAAAAAGCCCCCGTAATGATAAGTAAAGAATAAGTATCCCGGATTGGACTCTTGAATTTGGTGGATGTTTGACTTTAGTTGGATCTAGCTTGTTCGTAAATTTTGTGAGTTGACACTATATGACGCCTTTAAAGAGATCTATTATGTTTTGTATTTAGGATTATATTAGTTAGCATTGTTGTTCAAAGACATTAATACGCACTATATCGCAGAATAACAGGTAAGATTTGATGATCGACTAGGAAATTATTAATCATCTTGATATGATGTACTAAAGATGTTTAATCTGATTTCTCCGAGGCTTGATGAAGAGATTTTATTCTGCTTGGATCGATGAAATTTTAGGCACGTAGATAAATTGTATTGCATATTTAGTTATCAGATTGTGTTTTTATTGCTTGGGGACAAGCAATTGGTTAAGTTTATGGGTATTTGATGAGTAGGTTTTATACCTATGAACTGATATTATTAAACTTAATTATTGCTATCTTTAATTGTTTTTAGTATCTTTTATCTTTTTTGTGTTTATTTCGTGTAGGTTGGAGCCGGAGGGACAAATTGGTCATTTTGGAGAAGAAAAAGGTCAAAAATCATTAAAATTAGAGCCGAGTGGCATTTTGTAATTACGTGGTCTCGTTAAGCGCTTTAGCGCTTGAAATGAGCTGTGTTGAGCGCCTAGGCGCTCATATGCTGCAAAAAGGAGGATTTTCTACTTCCAAGTGGGTTTTGAAGCCAAAAGGAATCAATGAGAGGGAGACTAATACAAATAGGAGGAGACTTTAGAAAAGACGGATCACTCAATTTTCAAGGGATTCAGAGAGAACAACGAAGAAAACACGAAGAAAAAAAAATTGCAAGGGTCGAAAAATCAAAGAGAGAGTATTGGAGAAAATTCGAGTTTCTTCTTCTCTTCTAGTTTTATCTTTGTAATTATCCGATGTTTGGATTATTAATCTGGATGATGTTTTTCTTTATAATTATTATGAACTAAATTTTCATTAAGATTGCAATGTAACTTGGTATGTAGTTTAAATTGAACCTTCCCATTGAATGAAAGTTGGTTTTATTGAATTGTTTATTATATCTTTTGCTTATTGATTAATTGTTTGGCCAACAATTATTGTGATAATCTATATAAAATTGGAAGATGGAGTATAGATTGAGATCTGGATATGATAACATCTGCTCATATAATCGAATAGGGTTAATATGATTAGCATGTAGGATAGGAATATACCTATGTGTCTTTTGTATCCTTTGAAAGAATTTATGCGTAAACCCTAATTAACTTGATTCACATAGGAATATAGTGAATTAATTGAGTAGGGGTGTTCCTTGTAATTTTGTGTCTTAAGGATCTGGAGTTAGGAGGATTTGTTCACGTGTTTTTGAAAAAAGTGTGAATTTTATAAATCATTCTTGGATAATGATTCATATTAATTAATTGCTTTAAATGGGAAGTGAATTGATTTAAATGAAATACCAAGGAAGTTGTAATCTTAACCTATTAAATCTGCAGCTATTCTTGTGAAATTTTGATTTTAATCATTAGTTTTGTTAAGTTTAAATTTCAAATCAAAACAAAATTTCGTAGTTTAAAATAGGATTAATTGCATTTGAATTAGTAATTGATAAATATTAGTCTATTTCCTCGTGGGAACGATATCATTGCTTGCTGAATATTATAATTGAACGCGTATACTTGCGTGGTAAAGTGCTATTAAAAATTAGGCAACAAATCCTTATAAGGGGGGAAGAATGTAACGATCGAGAAAATCAGATTATTATGTGGATTAATTTTTATTTGATTATATTGAATAAATGAGATTATATGTTTATTAAACTAATTAAGCTGATTAAAGGTCGTTCTCTGACCTAAGATGAACGTATGATCGTAAGATTCTGCCTATATGCTAGAAATAAATGATTTGAATTTCCAAGACAAAAATAAAAGTTTTCGGAGAAATCTTTGAAAAATCACTATTCATCTAAAACTGCTCGGGATTTTATTTTTGGATTTCTGATATACGTGTAATGTTAGAATTCTGAGACGAGGTGGAATATCCAATAATATTTCAATTATGGCCAACGAAGTTTTCACTTGAGGACTTAAAAACCTAAGAGTTAGGGAAAGTGAAATTCTAAGGAAAGAAAAGATCAAGTATAATAAGAAGAATCAGATTAAAAGACAATTTGCACTCTAAACTTTACTTTTTTTTTTACGTTTTTCAAACTTAAAGGTGTATTAAAAGACACCCAAATCTTCATTATATCGCATTAAAAACACACTTTCTTTTCATTAGCAAAGTGATTTAAAAAGGTCAAAACACAAGTTTGGGTGCAATTGTTTTTAATCTTAAAATTGGCAAAAATAATTAATTTTAAATAAAATACAATAATTTTAAATAATTAATTTTAAATAAAATAATTAGTTTTAAAATGAAAATAAAATAATTAATTTTAAAATAAAATAATAAAATTAAAATAAATATTTGGAATTAATGATTAATAATTAATCATTAACTTATAAATGATAATTTTATTTTATTTTTAAAATTAATTATTAATCATTCCGATTAAAAACTCATTAACTTGTCAAAAAATCATTTTGCCACATAAAAAAATGTCTGCTTTTATTTTTAAAAATGCAGATTTTTATTTATTAGTTAAAAAAATTTGCTTTTTAAAAACAAAATGTAATTTTTTAAAAAAAGAATTTTTTAAACAAAATTTTTAAAAAATGTAATTTTATTTTGTTTTAAAAAATTTCGCTTTTTAAAACAAAAATAGAATTTTTTAACTTGTAAAATAAAAATACTGCTTTTACAAATAAAACAATTTTTTTATGTGGCAAAAATGATTTTTTTACAAGTTAATGATTTTTTTAACCTAATGATTAATAATTAATTTTAAAATAAAATAAAATAATCATTTTACAAGTTAATGATTAATTATTAATCATTAATTCCAAATATTTATTTTAATTTTATTATTTTAATTATTTTATTTTAAAATTAATTATTTTATTTTTATTTTAAAACTAATTATTTTATTTAAAATTAGTTATTTTAAAAGTATTTTATTTTATATAAAATTAATTGTTTTTACCAATTTTTAAGATTAAAAGATAATTTGCATCCCAAACTTGTGTTACAGCCTTAGCCGTTCACTTTTGACCGGTTAAGTGAAGAAAATGTGCATTTTATTACGTATAATGAAGTTTGGGGTGTACTTAGATACCTTTTTAAGTTTGGGGTGTAAATGTAAATAGAAAGTAAAGTTTGGGGTGCAAATTGTCTTTTAGTCTAAGAATCATTATTATACGTGAAGAATATGAGTATAATACTACGTATTATACGAGTATAATATGAAGATTAATACGAAGTATAATATGAATATCATACGAAGTATATACAAAGAGAATACAATAATTATACAGTAAGAATACAAATAAATCTTAATGGACTATAACTTATTGGACCTAGACTTTGTCAAGACCAAGTTAACTAATTGGAAAGCCTAATTGAGCAATAATGAAGGCTTAATGATGATTTACATCAAGGCCCAAAGATAATTTAAATCAATTCGAAATTTAGGCCCAATATGAATTAATTCTAAGCCCGAACTAAGAACCGAATTCGTGGGTCGAACCGATGGATCACCGGGTGGGTAAGAACCTATAGGGCAACCCATGGAGGCCCCATAACCCCATGTGGCTAGCCAAAGGGCCTTGGCTTCTTGGAGAAGCCAAGTTAAGGAGGTGTAATAGTAAGGAGATTTCATCTTTTGACCAAATTGCCCTAACTTTGCATTTCCTGTAAAAGCTAGCCTAATTGTTCATTTGTTTGTTTACAAACATTGAGCAATTCACATATTGAGAGAGAAAAGAGAGTTTAACAAGTAATCAAGGGAGGAGATTTTACAACCCGAGAATTTAGAAAATTATTTAAATCTTAATTGATGGATTAGAGGTTGAATAATAAACCTAGACAGAAAATAAATGAATGGATTTGACATTTTTGGGAAGAAATTTTAAGAATTTCAAAATTTTTGGTGAAGGCTTACAGTGTTAAATGTATAGGTGTATATGCTCTGTGTGTATTTGTAAGACCCCAGCTTTTATAAATAAAGATGAATTTTCTATAAATATTATTTTTGAATATTATGGAATAAATTTGATATAATGTTATAGTTGTGGGTAATATTTATAAATTTTGGAAAGTAAGCAAGTTGTTATAAAATATTCGTTTGGTTGGGAATATTCTTTTTGTTTGGGAATATTCGTGACGACTACTCAATCAATGGTGGATCTCACAACCAAGTATTGTCGTAGTTAAAAAATGACAAAATTATCTTTCTATAAAAATAACGACGAGAGGTGTTACCGTTAAAACCGTTGAACTACCCTAGTAAAAGTAAATGCGATGTCTGGCGTGGTTGCAGAGTAGCCCACGATTGATTATTGATGCTTACGTGAGAGAAGTCACTTAGCTATACTCAATTATTACTACGATAATCTTCACGATCATATATCTTATATTATTGATTCAATTATTGTCACAAAGATCATCCAGTATAATATGTTATATTATTAATTGAGACGACAAGTTATAAATGATTAATAATTGTTGAAAGATTAAATATGTGTTGATTAAAATAAAATGATTTGTGATAATATTTATTCAATCCTCGATGTATATAAAGAGTCCATTATATGAGACGTTTGTGGTAAGTTTGATTATTTTATGGGGGCCCCATATGTCATCATCTAAGAGTCTCTTAAATCAATAGTATTTACCTTTGTGAATAGTAATTACCTTTCCGAATAGTAATTACCTTCGTCAATAGTATTTACCTTTGTGAATAGTAATTACCTTTGTGAATAGTAATTACCTTCAATATAGTATTTACCTTCACAATAGTATTTACCTTTGTGAATAGTAATTACCTTTGTGAATAGTAATTACCTTCAATCGATAGTATTTTACCTTCGTCAATAGTATTTATCTTTGTGAATAGTAATTACCTTTGTGAATAGTAAATTACCTTCACGATAGTATTTACCTTCAAAATAGTATTTACCTTCGTCGAATAGTAATTACCTTCTTCAATAGTAGTAATTACCTTCGTCAATAGTAATTACCTTCTTCAATAGTAATTACCCTTCGCAAATAATAGTTGTCCCTTCAATATTACCAAGAGTTAACTCGCCTCTTGATTGTTCAAGGGTTAATTACCCTTCATGAATAGTAGTTGTCTCTTCAATATTACCGAGAGTCATTTTGACCCTTCGTTAAGACCAAGAGCCACCCTCGCTTTTTCTATAAATAGAAAGCTCATTCCTTCATTATTTCTTCACGAATTCATTGAAACTCAGAGAGAGAAACTATAGAGAGAAAGAAGAAAAGTATTCTGCTACTTCACTTTTCCAATATTCATTTCTTCTTAAGGTAAGGGTATTATTTGTTGTACCGTAAGGGGTGTTATTCTTTCTTATTCATGAAGAGAACTTCATTATTCCATTCTTTATTATTTTTTGTTGAATAACTTTGTATACGCCAGATACCCTATACTTGGTGAAATCCTCCGTTATTCCATTCTTTATTATTCTGTTGGAATAACTTGTATCTGCTGCATACCTATACAAAATCAGATCGTGGTTTACCCTATACTTGGTGACATTCTTCTATTATTCATTGAACATCCTCATCATGTGTGTTTTACACCGGACTGGTTCCGCTCTTTATCATTTGTTGGAATATCCTATCTCGTGTGTTTTACACCGGATCCGGTTCCATCTTTATTATTCTGTTGGAACATCCCAATCGGTGTGAATTTCACCGACCGTTCCGTTATTTATTATTCTGTTGGAATAACTCCGCCTGTCTTGCCTATCGCATGCATGGTGATTTATTTTGTTATTCCATTCTTTATTATACCCCCGTTGGTTAAAACTTTGACTTCTATACTCCATGAAATTAGTAGAATATCCTTGATATTTGCGTTTCATCCAAATCTGATCTTTTCATGGAAATATTCTTCCGATCATTCTTGAATTTTACTCTACAAAACAAAGATTTGTTGACAATTTGGACGTTAATAATTCCTAGATAAATTAATTCTTGAACTTGTTTTATTGAATTCTTATATCATTGTCATCATCCTCATGTTTATATTATGTTGAAAGTTATCTTTGACTTACGTGCATAGATGAACTTAGTATGATTATGACCATGGTTCATTCGGTATAATCATGGCTTGATATAAATGATGTGACAAAAGTCCTCAGTGGCTCATAATGCGATGATGGATAGTTTTGGTATGATTATGACCAGGGGTGATTCGGTATAGTCATGACCATTGATAATTTGATGAAAATCATTGACTGTGGTACATGGATTATTAGATATTGTGGTTTATTCATTAAAATGAGTCTTAGTGATAAAAATTGATGAAAACCTTTTAAAACCTAAAAGATAGTAGACTTTATTTTCTACTTGACTCTTTTAATGGATTGGATATTCATTACTGCAGCTTAAACCGGTTGTCTATTGTATTTTATCGCTTTAACATTGTTGAAGACTATTGATAATTTATTCGCTTTTATCTTAGTTATAATATTTCTTCTTTGGGCTAGTCGAGCTCACCCTTTCTTTCACCGTTTCTCTTGTGAAATGAGAATATAGCCGGGACGAGTCTGGGAACGGAGTAATGGTCCGAGGATAGCATTAGTAGTCCTCACTATTCGTGAAATAGTGTGATAATAATTGTAATGAGGACTCCTTTTGAGTTTGTATAATATCTAGTAGACAATATTTGTATTCAAACTCACGATTTAAGTCGTATTGTATAACTATAGCTTATATTAGTAAGTTGTATTTAAATTCTGTACCATGTAAGTGACGACCCTAGATGGGTGACGTACACCTAATTTTGGGGGCGTCACAGTATTGCTATGTATATGTACAAAATGTGGTTAAGGGTTAAGGGTTGACCAGATAAATTATATCAGTGTCCAAACCCTAAAGTTGTATTAAGAACGTCAACGTTCAATTAAAAAACCCTAGTGATTAATAAGAAACCTTAATACCGACTTTGGAAACCCTAATTTCAGATTTTGAGAATTAGAAACCCTAATTCGGATTACGAAAACCCTAACTTGGGATCTCAGAAACTTAAGTGTATTGATTATAAGATTAATTAGGGTAAAGTCTAACGAATTAGTTAGAAAACCTTAATTTTAAATTTTGAAACCCTAATTGTTCCTTTAGAAACCCTAATGTATAATTATGGAACCTAGTTGCTAAATTAGCAATTTTAATTAGGATATATTAATCCTAATTAGCAAGCTTGAATTTATGACTAGGAAATCTTAGTATAATTTTAGAATCCTAATTATAATTTCGAAATATTAATTTTCTATTTTGAAAACCTAAACTAGAAATCCTAGAAAATTGATTTTTTTTGAAAACCTTAGGTTTTAACCCTAAGGGTTAAACCTTAAGGGTCAAACCCTAAGGGTTGGATCAAATGACATCTTTGGAACTAAAATTGGAAATTAAATGACTTTTGTGCCCTTTTTATATTCTTTAATAGTTGGAGTATAGATCTTGACCTAAATGCGGTTGGTGACCAACCCTAACCCTAGCCATGTGACTTATATCACAACAATCAGCCATCAAATGCCAGCTAATTCATTGAATCAAAAAGATATAAGTTAAAAAGTAAGAAAAATCTCTTACTTTCCTTAGCATTCTATCAAACCTTTTCTCTCTCTATAAAATTCGAAATCTAGTGTGAGAGAGAGTGAAATAGTGAGTCGTGATCAGTTCATAGCAAGACAAGAATAGAAAATAAGGATCAGATTCAAGATCAAGCATTAGAAAAGGATAAAATCCTAACTTGCTAAATCTATGTGTTTGATGTTATTTTATATTATTTTTTGTTGAAAGTTGTGTAATAGGATGTTATTGAGTGATCTGGATTTTAATAACATAGATCCATAACATCCAGATACACGAATTTAAAGATTTCTCAAATTTGGAAAAGTTGGAAAATGTTATCGTCTGACAAGCAAATGTCAGGGCTTATAGATCATTACTGGTTATTTGTTTTTGTGTTTAAAGGTTTGTAGTTGTAGAATGCCATGTAGGCTTTGATCTGGAACTTGAATCAAGCCCAGATCATGTGTAGATTTTATGTTATTAAGGGTCAAAGTGAGTTGACTGGCATTGATTAGCTGTTTTTGGGTAACCCAGATTTGCCCAGAAAATCTGACAACGTTTTTGTAGGCCCTAGATCATGTTGATATTGGTTAGTTTGGTCATTTTGTTGGTTAGATCATGTAGTCTGACATGTAATCTATATATTAAAACCATTAGATAACCCATATCTCACTCAAAATCAGATATAATCGTGGTCAAACTAATGTTGATCAAATTGCCGGATGAAGATTCTGGGCAACCCAGAAATCTTCAAAGGCAGTTTCTTGACACCACTTTGACCGGCAAAAATCTTTAAAATATGTGATGTTGATATGTTAATCTGATGATGTATTTTTGTTCCTTGACCTCAATACTACACGATTGAACCAATAAAACACACAAAGTAAGTTTGGAAAGCATAGATTCAAGGCTCCAAAGTAAGACCCAACAACTGTTCTTCATTTCTGGAAAACCCAGAAATGAAGAACAACTCTGACAACCTTTTCTGAAGCTTAGATCTTGCTGTGGTGATGTAGATTGGTCATGTAATCGGCTCATAGTTGTAGTATTATATGTATACTACAACATTAACACAAATACAAACCCAGATAACATCAAGATCATATGAATTAAACTGGTCAAACGTAGCACTTTAGTCATTGACATGAAGATCTGGGTTTTTGCCAAGAATACCTTCAGCGACAGTTTTGTCGCCTAAAGCACCTTTAGCGACAATTTAATTATAAAATCAATTATTTTATTTAATAAATAGAAAAAATAGTTTTTAATTATTAAAAATACAAAATAAAATACTAAAAATTATTTTAAAGCCTAAAAATGGGTTTGTAATAATTTTGAATATATTTCATAAATATTTAATATTTTTAAAATAATAATGGTATTTAATTTATTTAATTATAATATTAAATAAATTATTTAAAAATAATTTTAATACATGAAAAATTATTTAAAATATATTATGGTGTAAGAAAAAATATTTTAAGTTATTTTTAATGACTTTTAATATTTTGTGATAAATTTCATTAATAATTTAATATTAATGGTAATTAGTTTATTTAATAAATATATTAAATAAATTATGAAAAATAGAATTAATGATTTAAAATCATATAAAAATGATTTAAGTGTTATAAAAATATTTTAAGTTATAAAATATAACTTTTAATATTTTTGCATGAAAATATTAATATTTTAATATTAATAGCAATTATCGAATAATGAATTTAATCGCTTTAAAAATCATATAAATATGATTTTAAGGTATTAAAAAACTTGAGATATTATAAATATATTATAATATTATGTTATGATTTTTATTAATATTTAATATTAAATAAATATTAATGATAATGATAATGGAATTATGTGGTATTTTATATTATATAAATATGATATTAATGATTAAAAAATCATGATAAATGGTAATAATTATCTGAAAATTTTTACGAGCTTATGAAAAATATTTTGACTGATAATAAATT
This sequence comes from Panax quinquefolius, assembly GCA_020205615.1. Taxonomy (NCBI): domain Eukaryota; kingdom Viridiplantae; phylum Streptophyta; class Magnoliopsida; order Apiales; family Araliaceae; genus Panax; species Panax quinquefolius. Next base: position 172,342 of record JAINUW010000499.1, on the reverse strand, counting down.
ATCTAAAATATTTGTGAACGAGTTTAGACCGAGTCTTAGTAAAATTAGGCTCGATATTTGTCCGGATTGCACAGCTCGTAATTTCAAAGATTGTGTTTTATTCAACTCGCATCGCAAAGGTTTGACTTGATACTAGGTCTTATGTGCTGTATAGACTGATAGGGTTATATGTTATGTGTTTAGGTTATTTTATGTTTATGTATAATAGTATTTGTGTTGCCCCCAAAATAGGTATACAACATCCATTCTGAGTCGCCAAATACATGGTACAGAAAACAAATTACAACTTCAATAATACAATTGTGTAAAATACGCATAACACATAATCTGTGAAGTTTAAATACAAATATTGTCTTCTAGACAATATCCATACTCAAATAAGTCCTGATTACAATTATTCATAAACTATTTTATAGAAATAGTGAGGACTGCTAAAACATCTTTCTAGAACCATCACTCCATACCCCGACTAGATCCTGCTATGTTCTCACCTCCTGAGAAAAAATGGAACAAAAAAGGAAAAGAATGAGCTCAACTAGCCCAGTAAAGAATATTATGACTAAGATAATATACAAAAAATTATTATTAGTCTTCAACAGGGAAAAATCTGATAAAATATAATAGACAACAAGTTTTAGATCAATAAATGCAGCAGAAACAACAATCCATTAGAAGAGTCACGTAGAGAATGAGTTCTACTATCTTCTAAGATTTAAAAGTCCATCACCAATATTTTATCCCTGTAACAACAATCAATATACATCTTTAATCAAATATTCATCTTTGCATTATAGGCCAAATATATTCATTTGTATCACCAGTTGGTCATTTTCATCTCAACAGATGTTTATCTTTGCACTACGGGCCAAAGATATTCATCAGTTAATCATTCATCTTTGCACTACAAGCCAAAGATATTCAGTAATATCATCATTTAAGACTGAGGATGATGAAAAATATTTTAAAGAAAATAAATCCAGTGAGACAGAAGGACAAATATTAGAGATTCGTATTACAGTTTATCCAAGATCAATAAGACTCCATAATAACCAATTTTTAAGCAGAATTTAAAAATAAAGAACAAAACATGGATACAATCAAAGATAGTAACCATAATAGATATCTTGGACAAAAAGAAAAATTTTCATTTTTTGGTGAATAGTGCCGTATACGTGAATAGTAATTTCGACACAAAAAGGTAGAAAATCCACAATAAAATCCATACCAATATTTCGGTATAATGATATTGAAAAAATAACATCATTACGAAAAAATAACATCCCTTACCTCAAAATAACCGTACTTTTGACTGAATTTCGGATATATTGCTGACAGAAACTTGCACTGAATAGCAACTCTCAAAGTATCAAAATACTCACAAAAATACGCTCGATAATCTAGAGAGAAAGAAAACTTATTTTTGGTGTAATTTTCAATTCTAACCTAGGTGTCTATTTATAGGAAAATGCTAGAATGCCATAGGAGACTAAAATAATAAAATAATATTATTTATATACTTTTCTTCTACGCATGCAATATCAGACCATCTAGCATGACATTCTTGAAAAATCCCAGCAGCCCACATGTTAAAACAAAAGTGGATCCTACCCATAATTTAATAAAAATTATTTTATTTTCCGAAACTTCAGTAATTCATAGAAAATAACCCGTTTATCATAAAAATACTAATTTTATATCCATTCCACACGAAATCGAATTCTCTACAACTTAGTAGCTTTGAGTTTTTTCAAATTCCAAATAAAAAATATCCGAAATTCACAAACGGATGATTTTTAATACCCCCATTCCAACAAAATATTGATAAAACACATCAGCATTAATTCCTTCATTTATAATCACATAAAATAAATAAATACATCATTTATATCCACATCAAATAAATATTTTCTTATTATGTAAATCAATAATTAATTATTCACAAATAATATTACGTAATCATAATTATAACAACTGGGCTGCTCACGGGAAAGAGGGGCTTTCCAATAATAATTTCTCCTTCTTGGCAATTGATTAGGTGACCAAACCTCTCCTCGATGTAACTTTCTAGACATTATCAATAATGCTATCTAATAATATTATTTAAATAATATGAATTATTGATCTAATAATGAAAATATTGTGTAGTGACAATTATTGAAATAACAATAATATAAAATATCAACGCAGAAATTATTGAATCAATAAAATAAAATATTGAGCGATAAATTACCGTAAATAATTATTGAGTAGTGTCTTCTTTCACGTAAGAATCAATAATTCAACAATACCGCAATAATCTGGTGAGCTCTCGTGCAATTACTGCCAAGTTATTTATAAAAATTCAAACTTTGTTATTTTCTTCATCCGACAGTTATTCCGTTATGGGGCCCATAAATGACTGCGCCGTCGTACGGATATTTCCGACAAAAAGAATATTCCACGACCAAACGAATATTCCCCGACAACAATAATTATTTTATAACCACTTGCTTATTTTACAAAATTTGTACATTTCACCCATAACCAGAGCATTATATCAAATTAATTCCTTATTATTTCAAAATAATAAATAGAGAAAATTCAATTTTATTCATAATAAGTTGGGGTCTTACAACCTCTCCTCCTTATGAAATTTCGTCCTCAAAATTGACGTATGTACTTGGTGAGGGTACCTCGCTTTCATTTCCGATTCCAACTCCCAGGTCATTTCCTCAATAGCACGGTTCCTTCACAAAATCTTAACTTGTGGTATAACCTTTGTGCGCTATGCAAGATCTTAAGAGGTACCTCTTCGTACGTTAAATCTTCGGCTATCTCGTCCGGTTCTAACTCAATAATGTGATTCGGGTCTTTCACATATTTACGTAACATCGATACGTGAAAAACGTTATGAACACGCAACATACTTAGCATTAAGGAGAGTCTCACTACTACAAAGTACCTAATAGACAACATTTAAACCACAATATTTTAAAAAAAAATGTTGTAATTTTTTTTTTACAACATTTTTAAAAAAAACATTATAGATATATATGCAAAAACGTTATCTATTTAAAAAAGATAATTTTTTGATTTTAACTAAATAACTTTTTATTAAAAAATATTGTCTATGAAGAAAAACACGGAGCTAAAAAAAAGATGCTGAAATGAAAATTTGAAATTAAAACAAATCTACTTTCTTCTCTCTTGTACTTTCTCCTACTCTCCTACGATCCAAACTTCGGCTACCAATGTGGCCATCAGCTGAGGAGGCACATACGATGTTTCAGTCGGAGATATTTCGATTCGAGCTAGAGAAGATCAGAAAACGCCTTTGATTACTGGTATGGTCTGGTCGGGTTCGGTCAGACACAAAATTCTAGGGTTTTTGCTATGGCTGACGCTCTCTATGCGATTCCTGCTCCCGTTCTTCGATTACTTTGTAACTTTTAGTTAGTTGTTACCCATCATCGATTACAAGGCGTCATCAAGGTTGTCTCAGATTCAGCAGATATTGCATGAAGCTCAGGAAAGAGCACTTTCTGCGGGCAACGAACCTATCCCCAAAATCACTATAGGTACTTCAGTAAAATTTATTGCTCTCTTATTTTACATTTTACTGTCGAATTAAAATGATTTTTTTTGCTAATATTAGTTGGATGAACTATTAAAGGGTAATAATTGTTTAATTGCTTGAGTCATGTGATATGTCTGATGGTAAACATTGATACTATCTGATGAAAGATTGAATATTGCATTTACTTTCATTTTAGGTTCATCAGCAAAGTAATATTCCCCATCTTAAGTTGGTATGAGTGATTTTTCTAAGGTGGACTTCTATTTGGGTTGGTCTAATTAATTTGTAGGCTTTAAATGCCTGGAAACATGGTACAACTTTGAAACTAAACAGTGCTGGATATGATTTATAATCTTGAGTTAAGACTAGATGTTATTGTGCTTATGATTCAGGAGTAATTTCTTGTTCTCTTCAGTCGTGCTCGAGTTCTGGTATATGATGGGCCCATCTCTTTAACCCTGAAATTCTTTCTGGACAATTAATGGATTATTTTTAAACCTGAAATTCTCTTTGGTCTAGTAATTTCCTCTCTGAATGGATGGTAGCTTTAGCACCTGTTGAATTCATCCTGATTGTGTATTTGAAGGTTTAGCTTCTGGAATGATATTTGTTTAGCCACTCCAATTCCTAAAGTTTCTTGCCCATCATTTAATCTTGTTCAACATCTCATTTTCGTTGCTTGTTCCTAAGTTATGTACTGACATCTAAGGAAACTAGTATGAAAGCATGCTTGTACATGGTTAAGGAAACTAGTATGAAAGCATGCTTGTACATGGTTAAGGAAACTAGTATGAAAGCATGCAAGCCCAAGAGGTGCTCATTTTTGTCTAATCTCTATATTTCTTACACAGACGAAGATGGAACTGCTGGAAAATCTGTTCCAATTCATGTTGGAAAATCTGTTCCATTTTGTTCCAATTCTGTTCCGTGGATATCATTACAAGTATAGTTATTGATTACAGAATGCTTCCCTGAATTGTAATATATCTCTGGGGTTGTTTATATATGTTAATTTATAATGCTGCAACTTACATTGTGTTGGTGACTGCACTTGGCTTGCCAGCATGTGCTGCTATATGGTTTCATCCTTCCGAAAGTGATCTGAGCTTCCACATTTCTAGATTGTTTCCCAGAGTTTAATTATATATATATATATATATATATATATATATATATATATATATATATATATATATATAAGCAGGAGATACCATAAGCAATAAATTAACATTATGCATATCACATCCTGCAGATACCTAATAATTTATTGAAAGAATCTGCAAAATATTTCCCTGTATGATAATCCCATCTTTATGGATCAGTTCCAGCAGGTAAATCATAGTTTACTTGAGCATTGCTAGATTCATATCTAGATTATAACTGTAAACCCGAAGTATGTTTATTCACTCAAATATAACTTACTAATTTGCTCTCAGATGGAAGGATTTCAAGACTTCGAAGCTTGGAGAAAAAGGAAGTTTGACAAGCAAATAGATTCAAATGTGATGATCAGTTCAAAAGGCCTTGACGAGGGTGTAGATTTATGATATTCAGCAGTGGAGTTCAATTTGTAAGTGTCAGGAACTACATTCTCACTAAAACTTGTGCTCTAGATTGACTTTCAATTGCTATCTTGTGTATGATCAGTTTTCGTTTGTTTTGAATTTTTGAATTTGAAAATATCATTATTGGACTAAACCTTCCAATTTGATAACATGATATTTAAACCACTGATATAAATTAATGAATCTTATAAATTCCAAGGGTAAAATAACTTCGCCCTCATTCAATTTTATTTGTTTTGAAAGTTAGACGTTATATCCAGTTTCATTTAGTATTGATCACATTGAAAGCTTAGCGTTATCCTGTTTCATGTAATATATACTTACTCTTTATAAAATTGAGGTGGAATATTCAACTAAGCATATTATACACCTTACACAGCATTAACATGCGGTTGTAGATACCGACTTAGATGGGGTTCAGCCATATAATTGTAAACTCTTGATGTCTAATTGGGAATCTATATTATAGATGCAGACAATATATTAGATAGGTAAATCAGTAGTTAGAAAAGAATCGATAACACTGATTTTTCATACCCACACGTGCACGTATCGTTATTCAAGCATGTTCTGAGCTTATAGATATGATGTGTTGTAGCAACTAAAGTTTTTAAAATAGCTTTAGTGTGTTATTCAATGTTTTTTATTGTCCGTTGCATATCTGCCATGTTTTCAACTTTCATATGTATGATAGCTGCAGTTCTTTTTTTGCTATTAGTATTCTTCATTGTTGTACCTAATTTTCACGTCAACGTCTCCAGGATTGGTGGGATTATGTACATTGAAATGCTGGCATTTAGGAACAAGTGCTTTTTATTACCTGGTGTGCCTTTCTAGATGATGTTTGGATGTTACTGTCTTCACCTTTCTTCCCTTGTAAATATGTCAATAGTACATATTTTATGTTTTAATTGCTTCATTAATTTGAACAGGCATAGTATAAAGTATAAACTGCCATTAAACACACACACGTTTTGTTTGAGCAAATACTGGGATTTTAAACTATTGTTTTTCCTGCTATAATGTCATGGATTTGCATAATTAATTCACCATTTGTTTTGTTCAGGTACCTATTGATGGTTTTCAAGGAATTACAGATGATGCTGCCGCCAAGGTTGTAGATGTTTGTTTGTGAATGAGTTAGGATTGCTAAAGAGTTACTGAGAATGAATGAGCACAGCTATACCAGATATTTAGTTTGAAACTAAGCAAAATAGCTTTTGGATTGTTGTTTTCCTTCTATCTGCCGAAGTGCCAGAAAGAAATTCTGGGGCTATACCCATTCAGGATTGTGCTATGTGGACCACACCTATGATTTTATGTTTATGTATCACAGCTATGCCAGATATTTGGTTGTTTTTAAAAATAGACAATTCTGATTAGAAATTTAATATTTGTAACTTTTCTTATTTGCAACAGTTTCTTTCAATGAAGCTCGCAACAGTTAATCCTCGGCTGGATTTTAACATTGAATGGCTTTTAGCAAAAGATGTAAGAGAAACATACTAGCACATGCACCCCAAATTAAATTGATACTAAATGCATGTGTATATTTATTTATTCCTTCTGAACCACTAAAATATGTTGCAATTTGGCACAGATCATTCAGTCACGAGCTGGCCCTTCATCTGCACTTGGTTTTCATCCTGACATGTCTTTGCCTTATGCTCCGCTGCATCCATCTCAACTTGGACTAATCCAAACAGGTCTTCCTGGGATGGGAACCTCTTCAGATGCACTTCGGAGAACCATTTCATCCCACTTGACAGCCATGAGTGGAGGATATAAGTAGCCTACTTCTCAGGTAACTTCCAGACACGAGCTGGCCTTGTTTCTTTGTTCTTGTGTACGTAAAGTTTATTCTACTTTCTGCAGCTTCCTGTTGACAGTAGCAGTATAAGAATGTTCATGTAACTTTACCTTTCTCATCTTTTAACAATTAACCAGTTGTTTGAGAAGAGTTAAATATCTGACCTGTAAAGCGTACATATGCGATCAAAGGAAACCAATTCTCAAAATTTCACATAAAAGGAAATATTTTCTGTATGATGAGCAAATATTCCAGGCTGCATACAGCTTCTGTTAATTACAAATTGTGCTTTAAAACCTCCTGGTTTGAGTCGCATGATATTTTCTTTTCCATCATTTGATTCATTTTACTGCAGGCACCGAATGTCTGGGAGGATGAACTCCACAACATTGTGCAGATGGGTCTCAATTCAAGTATTTCCCTGGACGGCCAAGATTTAGATGGTATAACTTGTAAATTTACCCATATTAGCTTCTCTTTTGAAAAACTGCACAGATCATCTTGAGCTAAACAACACTATCTATAATGCATCTTATTTAGAATGCATCTTCACAATCTATGCTTCAGTTAATACATGACAGGTGATACATATTAGACTTGTGTTTTGCTATGCTCAATTGCTAGTCTTTTGTGTGTTATTTTGGGGGTTCTAGACTGAGATTAATGCTCAACTTTTTACAGATAACTATGTATCTTTGGCTTTCTTGCAAGATAGGATCTTTTTTCTATTGCTTCTTTATGGTCCTCTGCCCTGGGTGCCTGATTATAGCATTGTAAGTAAGATCTCTAATGTCTTCTATTTCTGCTTATCAAAGTAGATATACTCTTCTTTTTCTTCCTGTAAATCTTTGATAGTCTTTCTGTATATATAGTCTTCTGTTGTTATGTAACTTGCATTGCATCGTGTAAAGAATTTACTAGCCGTAAGAGCAGTGGTTTGTTCTAGAATAAAGCTGGCTATTTGGTGTTTATATTTAAGTCATTTCACAGTTTCAAACACAGGTAGCTAAAATAAAAAGTGATGAGAGGGAGGATCTAAAGGTGCTGGCCACAGGTGTTGCTGCGGCTTTGACTGCAAGAAAGGTAAATTGTAAAAGTTAAAAGTTGAGACTATATACTCATCAAGGGAAAGAAATAGCTATTGTTGTTCTTATGTAATGACTTGAGATGTGCTATCCAATGTTCCTTCTTCTATCTTTACATGTTCAACTGCTTATTATTTCGTTGTTACAATATTTTGATGTGTTTCCTATATTTGTAGGCGTCATGGATTATAGAAGAAGAATTTGGTATGGGACATCTTGATTTAAAGCTTGTACCCTCAGTTTCGTCGAAGTCGTTAAGTGGTAATATAGCTCCTTCACAAAATGGTTCAGACTGCATTGGCAATTTAAGCATTGTAAATATGGAATCATTTGATCCTAGACTTTTTTGCACATGCTTAGGTAGTAGCTTAATTTTATGGATAGTTTGGTTTATTTTGTGGATTGAAAAGTGAATTTGAGATGTATATATGGATAGTTTGGTATATATTTTGTGGATGTAGTAATTTGAAATTGTAAATGAATGGTATTATTGGGATGTATTTTGAATGGTTGATACATTTTGGCTTTAAATTTAAATGAGAATTTAGACCTTTTAGCTATATATCATGACATTAGCATATTGCAAGTGCATTGGTAATATAGGTGAACAACATTTTTTTTTCTTTATCTACAACATTTTAAAAATGTTGTATAAATTAGTTTAAAATATTGTCTGATATATTAAACTACAACGTTTTTATCCAGAAAACGTTGTGGAATCATATCTTTTACAACGTTTTTAAGCATTTGCTAATTTATGAAAAATAAATTTACAACGTTTTTTTCTTAAAAACGTTGTGTAATGTGCTTAATTACAACGTTTTAATAACGTTGTGTAAGGGTGTCAAATAGATAACACCTTTAACCACGATGTTTTTCTAACTGAAAACACAATATTTTTTTCGCGTTATCTATTTACTGTTTTGTAGTAGGATTTATAGGCCACAGTTCCTACTCGATCGAGGATTTCAAATAAATCGAAGGTTTGAGCTTTCTTCTCTTCATTGACTCTTACTTCTAGAATAACGCCTTCTTGCACCTTATTTTTTATATTCATCAGCTCCAATGTGTAGCTTGAGCGACTTTAACTTTATCGATTAAAGTCGGTTCTACTCGTATATTCGCCATCATCCCGTGGGTCCCTAGAGTCTTTAATTTTATCTCCATCTTTTGCAAGTCATACAAAATGGGTCTTTGTGTTAACAACATCGCACTTGTACCCACATATGATCTTCTATTCAATGCGTCAGCTACTACGTTTGCTTTTCCAAGATGGTATTGAATGGTATGATCGTAATCTTTCAACAGCTCGAGCCAACGTCGTTGCCGCATGTTGAGTTCTTTCTGGGTGAAAAGTATTTGAGGCTTTTATGATCCGTATAGATCTCCACTTTCTCCCCATACAGGTAGTGTCTCCAGATTTTCAACGCGAAAACCACTGCTGCCAACTCTAGATTATGAGTAGGATAATTCCTCTCATATTCTTTGAGTTGTCGTGACTTTCCCATGTTGCATGAGAACACATCCTAACCCTTTGCCTGAAGCATCGCTGTATATAACAAATCCATCAGAACTAGATGGTATTGCCAGAACAGGTGCCGAAATGAGTCTCCTCTTGAGTTCTTGGAAACTATTCTCGCATTCCTCGCTCCATACAAATTTTGTATCTTTCCGAGTCAACTGAGTTAACGGAGTAGCGATTCGAGAAAATCCTTTCACGAATCTCCGATAATAACCAGCTAAGCCCAGAAAGCTACGCACTTCGGTCATCGACTTCGGTTGCTCCCAACTTTGTATTGCTTTAATCTTCGCCGGGTCAACAGATACTCCATGTTTTGACACCACGTGCCCAAGGAATGCTATTTTCTCAAGCCAGAACTCGCATTTCTTCAGCTTGACATATATGTTGTTTTCACGAAGCCTTTCAAGTATCAGCTTCAAATGGTACTCATGATCTTCATGACTTTTGGAATAGATGAGGATGCCATCAATAAAGACAATAACGAACTGATCCAAATATTCCTTGAATACACGGTTCATCATATCCATGAAAGTAGCAGGAGCATTAGTCAATCCAAAAGATATGACTAATAATTCATAATGCCCGTACCGAGTTCTGAAGGTAGTCTTTGAAATATTCTCAGTTTTAATCTTCAGCTGATAGGATATCCAGAACGAAGATCAATCTTTGAAAAGAATTGTGCTCCTTGCAACTGGTCGAACAGGTCATTAATTCGAGGTAGCAGATACCTATTCTTGATGGTGACATAGTTCAATTCTCGGTAGTCAATACAAAGTCGCATACTCCCGTCTTTCTTCTTTACGAATAAAATAGGAGCACCCCAAGGAGATGTACTAGGACGAATGTAACCGATATCTAACAATTCCTGTAGTTGAACTTTTAACTCCTGAAGTTCAATAGGAGCCATTCGATATGGGGTTTTAGAAATGTGCTTTGTACCCGGTTCAAGATCAATAAAGAATTCAACTTCACGTTCTGGGGGTAGACTAGGAAGTTCTTCAGGAAATACGTTAGGAAATTCACTAACAACAGAAATATTATTCAAATCTGACGTATTTTTGTTCAAGTCCATAACATGGGCTAAGAAAGCTTGGCATCCGTTTTTTAATAAACGAATAACTTTATATTGATATGACAGTGCCTGATTTTAGTGGTTTAGTTGCTTGAATTCGTATAACAGGTTGGTTAGGAATATGAAAACTAATAACCTTACGAAAACAATCAATTTGGGCATGATGAGTGGTTAACCAATCAATCCCTAAAATCACTTAAAAACAAGTATCTTTAAATAGATAAGATCCACAGGTAATGTGATGGTGCCAACTTGGATTAAGCAAGATTTATAAATAGTGGACGTAACGAAAGTTTCTCTAACTGAGTCTCCAATTGATAAATCAAAGTCTAATTTTTCCGGAGTCAAGTTTAAACGTTGAGCACAAGCATGGGAGATAAAAGAATGTGTAGAACCGGTATCTAGTAAGGTATAAACTTCGCAAAAGTTTATGATAAGCTTACCCATGATCATCTCGTTCGGGTTTCTCGTGTTTTGGCCAGTCACAACAAACGCTCTTCAAGAAACTGCTGATTTGGACTTATCCGGGACAGCCTTTGGAGTCACCATTCCTGCTGAACTTGGTTTTGCTATAGAACAGTCTTGAGCTATATGGCCCTCCTTTCTACTGTTATAACATACCTTGGATTGTTGTGGACAGTTTGGGCTGATATGTCCCGCTTTCCCGCATTTATAACACACGACCGGTGGTCGTTCTCCTCCCCTAGCAATAGTTGATCTTTGGTCTTTCTCTTCTGCGATGTCTTCCGTCGTTGTTGAATCTCCTCTTTTGAAATTTTCACTTGACTCACCTCACTATTGTCATGGCCACGATTACCACACGAGTGGTTCTGCTTTTGTCCATATTTTTCCCTCCTCATTTGGTTATCATCGCTCGATGATTGTTTTCCACCGGTATGACCACAGTTGTGGTCTTTTCGGTTGAACATACTCACTATCTCGCTCTAATAGTTGAGCCACATTGACAACATCCCGAATCTGAGAGAAAATTTATGAGAGATAAGGTATTGGCCGAATCTCGGGTTTTTGACCTCTCGAAACATCCGCGTCATCGTTCCTCATTCTCTACCAAATGAGGTGCAAACTGAATAACTCCATGAACTTCGCCTCGTCTTTGAGACAACCGTCATGTTGTTCTGTTCGAGTCTAATAAACTCTACCTCCTTCATATAACGAATACTTTCAGGAAAATACTTGTCATTGAACAGTTTCTAAAATCTTTTCCAAGACATGTTGAGTGCGGCTGGCTTGGTACGCTTCACAGATTCCCACCAGTAATCTGCCTCACCACGAAACATAAAGGTGGCGAATGGAACCTTCTGTTCCTTCGTGCATCCCAAGACATCGAATATCTTGGTAATTTGCTTGACCCATGTTTCCGCTTTAATCGGATTGGGCTTTCCCAATCTGGTGGTCCCAACTCCTTGAATCGCTTGGTTTGACAGATCTAGCGCGTTCTTATCACTTCCACCGTATTTTGTACACGAGTCTCCCTCGTCGATTTTGCATGAATAACCGCAAAAGCTCCTAAACATTCCATCATTCATCGTTTGCTCGGTAGCGTTGTTTACATGAGGAATATTGCCTTTCTGTTGCATGTTCTCCTGGTTTGTGACTAAAGGTTGTTCCACGGTCTCATACACTCCATTGTTAACGCGTTCGTGAACCATTCTTAAATCTTGCCATAAAACACGGGTTAATTAAACAAATTAACATATCACATAATATCCACTATATTATGGAGCCAACAAATAAGTTTAGGTAGGACACACTTTAGCGAAGGATTTACTCATCTCTCCCCTCCTAGTTCTATTCCCGATCTCCTTGAGAGACCATATCCCTAAGCTACGATACCAACCGTGGCGCCCCAAAATAGGTATACTGACACCCATTACGAGGTTGCCAAATACATGAGTACAGAAAAAAAAACTACTTCTGACTTCAATAATACAATTGTAGTGCAAAATACGACAACACATCTTTATGAGTTTAAATACAAATATTATCTTTTAGACAATATCCACACTCAAATAAGTCCTCATTACAATTATTCATACACTATTTTACGAAAATAGTGAGGACCTGCTAAAACATCTTTCTAGAACCATCACTCCATACCCCACTAGATCCTGCTTTATGTTCTCACCTCTTGAGAAAAATGGAACAAAAAAGGAAAAGGGTGAGCTCAACTAGCCCGATAAAAGAATATTATGACTAAGATAATATCTGACAAAATATCATTAGTCTTTAACGAGGGAAAAATCGATAAAATATAATGAACAACAAGTTTTAGATCAACAAATGTAGCGAAACAACAATCCATTAGAAAGAGTCACGTAGAGAATGAGTTCTACTATCTTCTAAGATTTAAAAGTCCATCATCAATATTTTATCCACCATAACAACAATCGATATACATCTTTAATCAAATATTCATCTTTACACTATAAGCCAAAGATATTCATTTGTATCATCGAGTTGGTCATTATTTCATCTCAACACACCTTCATCTTTTGCCTTATGGGCCAAAGATATTCATCGATTAATCATTCATCTTTTACTACAAGCCCAAAGATATTCGATAATATCATCACTTAAGGCGAGGATGATGAAAAATATTTTAAAGAAAAAACGAATCCGGTGGAGATGGAAGGACAAATATTAGGGATTCAGTATTATAGTTTATCGAAGATCGATAATACTCCATAATAACCAATTTTGAAGCGAGTTCAAAAAAAAGATCAAAACATAGATCTGATCAAAGATAGTAACCATAATAGACATCTTGGAAAAAGGAAAATTTTCATTTTTCTATGAATAGTCTTAGTATCGTGAATAGTCTTGAGTATCGTGAATAAATAATCCAAACACAAAAGGTAGAAAATCCACAATAAAATCTATACCAATATTTCGGTATAATGATATTGAAAGAATAACATCATTACGAAAAAATAACATCCCTTACCTCAAAATAACCGTACTTCTGACTGAATTTCGGATATATTACTGACAGAAACTTGCACTGAATAGCAACTCTCAAAGTATCAAAATACTCACAAAAATACGCTCGATAATCTAGAGAGAAAGAAAACTTATTTTTGGTGTGATTTTCAATTATAACCTAAGCGTTTATTTATAGGAAAATGCTAGAATGCCATAGGAGACTAAAATAATAAAATAATATTATTTATATACTTTTCTTCTACGCATGCAATATCAGATCATCTAGCATGACATTCTTAAAAAATCCCAGCAGCCCACATGTTAAAACAAAAGTGGATCCTACCTATAATTTAATAAAAATTATTTTATTTTCTGAAACTTCAGTAATTCATTAGAAAATAGCCCGTTTATCAGAAAAATACGAATTTTATATCCATTCCACACGAAATCGAATTCTCTACAACTTTGTAGCTTTGAGTTTTTACAAATTCCAAACAAAAAATATCCGAAATCCACAAAAGGATGATTTTTAATACCTCTATTCCGACAAAATACTGATAAAACACATCAGCATTAATTCCTTCATTTATAATCACATAAAATAAATAAATACATCATTTATATCCACATCAAATAAATATTTTCTTATTATGTAAATCAATAATTAATTATTCACAAATAATATTACAGAATCATAATTATGACAACTTTGGTAGATTCACGGAAGAGGGGCTTTCGATAATAATTTCTCTCCTTTGGTAGCGCAATTAGGTAACCAAACCTCTCCTTGACAGAACTTTCTAGACATTATCAATAATGCTATCTAATAATATTATTTAAATAATATGAATTATTGATCTGATAATGAAAAATACTGTGCAGTAACAATTATTGAAATAACAATAATATAAAATATCAACGCAGAAATTATTGAATCAATAAAATAAAATATTGAACAGTAATTACTGTAACAATTATTGAGTAGTGTCTTCTTACGTAAGAATCAATAATTCAACAATCTTGCGGTAATAATCTGGTGAGCTCTTGTGCAACCACCAGCGTATTCTTTGTATTTTAACCACCAGGTAATCCAACAGTGTTAATGGTAACAATTACGCCGTTATTTATAAAAATTCAAACTTTGTTGTTTTCTTCATCCGACAGTTATTCCGTTATGGGGCCCATAAATGATACTAGCGTGGTCAATGCGGATATTCCCGACAAAAAGAATATTCCACGACCAAACGAATATTCCCCGACAACAATAATTATTTTATAACCACTTGCTTATTTTGCAAAATTTGTACATTTCACCCATAACCAGAGCATTATATCAAATTAATTCCTTATTATTTCAAAATAATAAATAGAGAAAATTCAATTTTATTCATAATAAGTTGGGGTCTTACAGTATTATACTGTGATGATATTATTCTAATATTTGGAGATCGGTATTATTTATATTAGGTTTTCAGACAAAGCTAAATAGGTTGCGTAACGATAATCAATGGATCAAGCAAGTTTTTCCTTAACTCAACTTCGAGTTGTTTATTCAAATATACTTATGGATAATCATTGATGATTACCATGTCTATGAATTGTTGGATCGTAATCTGTGCATATTGCATGTAATCATCAGGTACGAAAGGCTGATCACCTTCATTACCATTTGGTCCAGATATAATTGATATGTTCTTGTTCAATGTTTGTTCAGCTATGGAAATTTTTTCATGCTAGTTCACAATTATATTGTTGAATGTTAGCCAGTTATTATTCAAAATCTTTCTATCATGATATATCCTTAATTTATTGAATTTAAACTTGCTGGGAAAACCTGTTTCTCACCCTTGCTATATTATGATAAACATTGCAGATTAGAACGAATACTTCAGATACAAGGAAAGGTCAAAGACAAGTACAGCTTGGGTGTAAGACCCCGAAATTTTTTTAAATAAAAAGGAATTTCCTTTATTTATTATTTTGAAATAGTAAGGGTTGATTTGATTAATGTGGATAGTTAAGGGTTAAATACGCAAATATTTCAAAATAAGCAAGTGGTTATAAAATATTCATTTTTGTCGGGGAATATTAGTCGTTTGGTGGTGGAATATTAAATGCTGTCGGGAATATTAAATCTAACGGCCGACCATGTGTGGGCCCCATAACTTGAAAGCGATTGGATGAGGAAAACGACAAAGTTTGGGTGGTTATAAATAACTGGCGTAGTTATTCATGCTTAAGATCACTGCTTGGAATACCCGGTGGTTAAAATACTGATACGCTGGCGTGGTTGCAAACGATAGCATTACCGGTATTGCACAAAGATTGTTGAATTATTGATCCTTACGTGAAAAGGCACTACTCAATAATTTTCACAAGAGTTACTGCTCAATATTTTATTTTATTGATTCAATAATTGTTGCGTTGATATTTTATATTATTATTGTTTCAATAATTGTCATCGCACAAAGATTTTCCATTATCGATCAATAATTCATATTATTTGAATAATATTATTAGATAACATTATTGGCAATGTCTAGAAAGTTCTGCGTCTAAGGAGAGGTTTGGTCACCTAATTGCGCTACCAAGAAGGAGAGATCCTTATTGAAAGCCCCTCTTTCTGAGAACGACTGGTTGTCATAAATGTGATTCTCAGTAATATTATTTGTGAATAATTAATTATTGATTCATATGATAAGGAAATATTTATTTTATATGAATATAAATGATGGATTTATTTATGTGGTTATTAATGAAGGAATTAATGTTGAGGTGTTTTATCGATATTTTATCGGATTGGAGGTGTTAAAAATCAAATCGAGGGTTTTGAGATATATTCATGGGGTTATAATTTTAATCCGACCGTTGGATTGTGGTAATTTTTGGGTATGTTATACATACATAAGTTGAGTATATGTCCACAAATTTTGAACCGTTAAAAATGCACGAATGATTTGTTGTGAATTTTAAGCGGTTATCGGATTCGGAAATTAGGTTTATAATTGATTTTGGTGGAAAATTCTAGAATTGAGTGGGCCCCACTTGTGGTTGGTGAAGAAATGTGCTGAATTTTATTTCAAATGTGGTGGGTGGCAATAGTAGCGGTAAAAAGCCATCGTAGCGGCAGTCAAGTCTTGCTTGGCTAGGCTAACATTTTCTATAAATAGAGGGGCTAAGTTAGAATTGAAAATCACACCCGTAAACAAAGTTTTCTCTTTCTCTCTCTATATTATTGGCGTATTTTGTGAGTATTTAGATACTTTGAGAGTTCTTTGTTAAGACAAGTTTCATTCAGCATCACTTAGATCTTTCCTTAGAAATCTTGATTCTTTGAGGTAAGGGATATTATTTTTTTTCGTAATGATATTATTTCTTCATATCATTATCTTTGAAATGTTGATCTGAAGTTTTTATCAAATTTGGAACTTTTTTCATGTCGGGGTTACTATTCATGAGTTACTATTCACGAGTTACTATTCATGAGTTACTATTCACGAGTTACTTATTCACGAGTACTATTATGTGAAGCGTGAAAATGTTTTTTTTGTGGAATTTCTATCTTTTGGTGTCGAGTTACTATTCACGTATACGACACTATTCACGATATCGACACTATTCATCGGAAAATAAAATTTCTTCTTTTTTAAGTCCAAAATATCTATTTTGGATACTAGCTTTGATTGTATCCATGTTTTGATCATTCTTGAATTTTACACCACTATGATTATTTTTGGGGTATTGTTGGACATGGATAAAACAAAGTACGAATCCTTAATCCTTAATCCTTGTCATTTTGTTTCACTTTGGATTCGTTCTTTAAAATATTTTCATCATCCTCGGTCTTAAATGATGATATTATTGAATATCTTTGGCACATAGGTCAAAGATGAATGATTTCTGAAGAATATCTTTGGCTTTGTAGTGCAAAGATGAGCGGTGTTTAAATGAACATGACCGATCGATGAATATCTTTGGCCTTTAGTGCAAAGATGAGCAGTGTTGAGATGAACATGAATGGATTGATGAATATCTTTGGCTCAGTAGTGCAAAGATGAATATTTGATTTGAGATGAATATTAATTGATGTTCTGAGGGATAAAATATTGATGATGGATTTATTAAATTCATAGATTATAGTAGATTTCATTCTCTACGTAACTCTTCTATGAATTATTATTTCATTGCGAATATTGATCCGAAACTTGTTGTCTATTGTATTCTATCGATTTTTCCTGTTGGAGACTAACGATAATTTGTTGTATATTATCTTAGTCATAACATTCTTCTTGGGGCTAGTTGAGCTCACCCTTTTCCTTGTTGTTCCATTTTTCTTCTCAGGAGGCGAGAATGTAGCGAGTACTAGTCGGGGTATGGAATGAAGGTTCTAGAGAGAGTTGTTTAGTAGTCCTCACCATTATTGTAAAATAATGTATCAATAAATGTGATGGGGATTTATTTGAGTATAGATATTGTCTAAAAGATAATATTTGTATTTAAACTCACAGTTTTACTGTTGTAATAATAAAGTTGTAGTTGTTTCTGTACCAAGTATTTGGCGACTCAGAATGGGTGTGGTGTATACCTATTTTGGGGGCGTCACAGTTGGTATCAGAGCTTAGGGATATGATCTCTGGCGGAGATCGGGGAATAGAACTAGGAGGGAGGCACGTAAATCCTTTGCTAGTGTGTCCTACCTAAGCTTATTTGTTAGTTGGTCAAGATATAGGGATATTATGTGATTGATTTCCTTAATTAACCCTTGTTTTATGACGATGAATTGAGAATGTCGATGAGAATATTAATAGTGGTGTAAATGAGGCCGTGGAGATGCATATGCTTAACAACGAGGAGAACGTGCAGCAGTCGGCAATGTACCTCCTGTGAATAACACCACCGAGCGAGATGATGAGCGAGGGATGTTTAGAAGCTTTTTGCGATTCATGCAAAATCGACGAGGGAGACTTCGTGTTCAAAATCTGAGGAGGAGATGATAGCAATTCACGGTGGTCACACGACAAGCGATTCAAAGAGTTGGGACCACCGAGTGCAGGGAAAGCGATCCGATCATGGCGGAAACATGGGTCAAGCAAATTACCAAGATATTCGATGTCTTGGGATGCACGAAGAACGAAAAGTTCCATTCGCTACTTTTTATGTTCCGTGGCGGCGATTCATGGTGGGAATCATGAAGCGTATCCATTCAATTGCACTCAAAGCATGTCTTGGGAGACGTTTGAAAGCAGTTCAATGACAAGTACTTCCTCGAAGTATTCGTCATATGAAGGAAGTGGAGTTTATTAGATTGGAGCGAGAATAACATGGCGGTGTCCCAAGACGAGGCGAAGTTTGCGGAGTTATCCGGTTTGCACCTCATTTGGTGGAGAATGAGGAGCGATATGGCGGATGTTTCGAGAGGTTTGAAACACGACGTCGTCGATATCTCATTTCTCATAAATTTTCTCTATTTAGAGATGTTATAAATGGCTTTCTCGATTGTTAGAAGCGAGATAACGAAATACGTTCAACCGAGGGACCATAACCGGGATCATACCAAAGATAGCGATGAATCGAATAACGATAACCAGGTGGAGAAAGAAGAATACGGACAAAGGCGGTAACCACTCTGGTGGTAATCGTGGCCATGAAAATAGAAGAAGCGAGTTGGGAGGAGATTTTAAAAAGAGGAGATTCAACAACGACCATGTGAAGACGTCGGCCCGATGTAATCGGGTTCCAAGGAGAGAGAAAGACCATCGATCGTATGTTACAAATGCGGGAAGAGGGACATATCATTAAACCGCCTGCAGTTTAAGGTATGCTATAATTGTGGAAAAGAAGGACATATCGCTCGAGATTGTACGATATCGAAACCTAGTGCAGCGGGGGCGGTGACTCAAAAGGATGTCCCAGAAAAGTCAAAGTCAACGATTCCTGGAAGAGCGTTTGTCGTGACCGGTCAAAATACGAGGAACCCGAACGAAATTAGCACGGGTTAGTTAATTATAAATTCTTGCGAAGTTTATACCTTACTAGATATCGGTTCTACCCATTCTTTTATCTCTCTTGCTTGCGCTCAACGTTTGAACTTGACTACGGAGAAATTAGACTTTGACCTATTTATGGAGAATCCGTTAGGAGAAACTTTCATTACATCAGTTGTTTAGAAATCTTGTTTGATTCAGTTGGCACTATCACATTACACAGTTAACCTTATTTCATAGAGATATTTGCTTTTGATGTGATTTTAAGGTTAACTACTCATCATGCCAAATTGATTGCTTTTGTAAGGTTGTTAGTTTTCATATTCCTAAGCAACTTTTATTATTCAATTCAAGCAATCAAACCATTGTAATCAAACATTTTCATATCAAGCCATGAAGTCATTCGTTTATTACGGATGTCAAGTTTTCTTAGTCCATGTTATGGATTTGAATAAAGACACGTCGATTTGAATAATATTCTGTTGTTATTGATTTTTCCTGATGTATTTCACGAAGAATTTCTTGGCTTACTCCCAAAGCTTTGATATTAAATTTTATATCGACTTTGAACCCGGTACAAAACTCATTTCTAAAATCTCATATAGAATGGCTCTATTGAACTTGAGAGTTAAAAATTCAACTATAAATTTGGTACTGAGCCTTTATCTTGTGACTTCCTTTGTGGAATTCACCTAAGCCGAGACTCTCTATAGGAGATGTCATATTAGTCTGCGATAGTAAAGCGATAGGTGTCATTGTGACGTCTTTATCCAAGATTGGGATATGAGTCACGGTTGAGAGCAACCTAAGTCGATGTCGAAATACGTAGCTTTCTTGAAGCTTAGTTGGTTATTATCGGAGATTCGTTGAAGGATATTCTCGAATCGCTATTTCATTATCCTTGGTGACTTCGTAGAGATACAAAATTGAATGGAGCGAGGAATGTGGGAAGAGCTTGAAGAACTCAAGAGGAGACTCATTTCAAACGTATTACGACCATGCCATCCTCGGAAAAGCGAGCGTGGTAGTGGCGTGTTGAGTAGAAGATCGTATATAAATGCACGAGTACGATATTGTCAAAGACTAATTTCAGTATAATTTACAAATAATAGAGATGGAGATGAAAACTCTAGGTACCCACGTGATGATATACGAGTATAATCGACTTTAGTTAAAGTCATTTCCCACCCAATGGGCAGAGAGATGCGTATGAAGAGGAAAGTACAAGAAGGAGCTATTAGGAAGAGAGATTGATGAAGAAGGAATACTTGAGTCCACTCTAGACTTTGTGTTCCTAACGACTCGATTTGAAGTACAAGATTATGATGGAGGCACACAATACACCGCTTTTCAATCCATCCTGGAAGTACTAAAATGTATCGTGATCTTGACATACATTTTGGTGGAACAATATGAAGAGAGAGATTGCAAAGTTTATCTCAATGTGTTTAACTTGTCAACGTGTAAAGGCGGAGCATCTAGTACCTAAGGGTCCGTTACAACCACTTGAGATTCCTAAGGAAGTGGGAATACATTACCACAATTTCATTACTAATCTTCCCAAGGTTTCTCAAGGCATAGATGCGATTTGGGTTATTGTTGATAGATTAACCAAATCTACTCATTTCTTCTGCGATCGAGAGACTTATTCCTTGAGCGTCTTTCTCGTATATACGTAAATGAGATTGTGAGTTGCATGGCATGCTGTATCCATAGTTTCGGATCGTGACCCAAGATTCACTTCAAGATTTTGGGTTAACTTGCAAAAAGCTATGGGCGCAGTTTGCGATTTAGTTTGGCTTACCATCCTCAAACGGATGGGCAATCGAAAAGGACTACTCAAACTCTTGAAGATATATTAAAACTCGTGTCCTAGATTTCAAAGGAAGTTGGGATAAGTACACGCCATTGGTGGAATTCTCATACAACAATAGTTATTAAACAAATATAGGCATGGTTCCATTCGAAGCATTATATGGACAAAATGTCGTTCTCCAATATGTTGGGATGAGGTGGGTGAAGCAACATTGTTGGGACCCGAGGAGTTAATCACGTATGACTAATGATTCGACAACGTATACAAAGCGGCACAAGATCGACAAAAGAGTTATGCGGATCTTCATCGAAAGGATGTGGAATTTAATGTAGGGGATCATGTATTGTTGCGAGGAATTACAAGATTTGGGAAGAGAGGAAAGCTCAAATCCACGATTTATTGGTCCATTTCAAATTCTTGACCGAGTAGGAAATGTAGCCTATAGACTTGCGTTACCTCCAAGTATGTCTCGTGTTCATAATGTGTTTCACATATCATATTTAAATAAATATGTGAAAGACCCGAACCACGTTATTGAGTTAGAAGCAGGACGAGATAGCCAAGACTTAACGTGTGAGGAGGTACTGTCAAGATCTTGGATAGGAAGGAGCATGTCCCTACGCATGAAAGGTCATACCACAAGTTAAAGTTTTGTGGAGGAATCATGCTATATAGGAAATGACCGGGAATTGGAAGCGGAAATGAAAGCGAGGTATCCTCACCTTTTCAAACACACAGTGCGTCGTCCAATTTCGAGGACGAAATTTCATAAGGAGGGAGGTCAGTAAGACCGAATTTTTTTTAAATAAAAGGAATTTCCTTTATTTATTATTTTGAAATAGTAAGGTTGATTTGATTAATGTGGATAGTTAAGGGTTAAATACGCAAATATTTCAAAATAAGCAAGTGGTTATAAAATATTCATTTTGTCGGGAATATTCGTTTGGTCGTGGAATATTAAATCGTTGTCGGGAATATTAGGTACCGTGGCAGCTAGCACCATGTGTGGCCCCATAACGGAAAGCGATTGGATGAGGAAAACGACAAAGTTTGGGTGGTTATAAATAACTTGCGTAGTTATTCTGAATTAAAGGCATTGGAATACCCGTTGGTTAAAATACGATGTCTGGCGTGGTTGCATGATAGCTATGCGGTATTACATGATGATTGTTGAATTATTGATCCTTACGTAAGAAGGCACTACTCAATAATTTTCACAATGAATTCTTGTTCAATATTTTATTTTATTGATTCAATAATTGTTGCGTTGATATTTTATATTATTATTGTTTCAATAATTGTCATCTTTACGATTTTCCATTATCGGATCAATAATTCATATTATTTGAATAATATTATTAGATAACATTATTGGCAATGTCTAGAAAGTTACATCTAAGGAGAGGTTTGGTTACCTAATTGCGTGCCATGAAGGAGAGATCCTTATTGAAAGCCCCTCTTTCTGGGGAGCGGCACTGGTTGTCATAAATGTGATTACATAATATTATTTGTGAATAATTAATTATTGATTCATATGATAAGGAAATATTTATTTTATATGAATATAAATGATGGATTTATTTATGTGGTTATTAATGAAGGAATTAATGTTGAGGTGTTTTATCGATATTTTTTATCGGATTGGAGGTGTTAAAAATCAAATCAGGGGTTTTGAGATATATTGCGGGGGTTATAATTTTTAATCCGACCGTTGGATTGTGGTAATTTTTGGGTATGTTATACATACATAAGTTGAGTATATGTCCACAAATTTTGAACCGTTAAAATGCACGAATGATTTGTTGTGAATTTTAAGAGGTGTCGGATTCGAAATTAGGTTTATAATTGATTTTGGTGGAAAATTCTAGAATTGAGTGGGCCCCACTTGTGGTTGGTGAAGAAATATGCTGAATTTTATTTCAAATGTGGTGGGTGGCAATAGTAGCGAGTAAAGCCATCGTGGCGAATTCAAGTCCGCTTTGTAGGCTAACATTTTCCTATAAATAGAGGGCTAAGTTAGAATTGAAAATCACACGAAAACAAAGTTTTCTCTTTTCTCTCTATATTATTGAGCGTATTTTGTGAGTATTTAGATACTTTGAGAGTTCTTTGTTGACAAGTTTCATTCAACATCACTTGAGCCTTTCCTTAGAAATCTTGATTCTTTGAGGTAAGGGATATTATTTTTTTTTCGTAATGATATTATTTCTTCAATATCATTATCTTTGAAATGTTGATCTGAAGTTTTATCAAATTTGGAACTTTTTCATGTATCAAGTTACTATTCATGAGTTACTATTCACGAGTTACTATTCATGAGTTACTATTCACGAGTTACTATTCACGAGTACTATTCATGAAGCGTGAAAATGTTTTTTTGTGGAATTTCTATCTTTTGGTGTCGGAGTTACTATTCACGTATACGGCACTATTCACGTATACGACACTATTCATCGAAAATAAAATTTCTTCTTTTCGTCCAAAATATCTATTTTGGATACTAGCTTTGATTGTATCCATGTTTTGATCATTCTTGAATTTTACACCACTATGATTATTTTTGGGGTATTGTTGGACATGGATAAAACAAAGTACGAATCCTTAATCCTTAATCCTTGTCATTTTGTTTCACTGGATTCGTTCTTTAAAAATATTTTTCATCATCCTCAGTCTTAAATGATGATATTATTGAATATCTTTGGCCTGTAGTGCAAAGATGAATGATTTCTGAAGAATATCTTTGGCTCAGTAGTGCAAAGATGAAGCGGTGTTTAAATGAACATGATCGATCGATGAATATCTTTGGCCTTTAGTGCAAAGATGAGCAGTGTTGAGATGAACATGACCGATTGATGAATATCTTTGGCACATGAGTGCAAAGATGAATATTTGATTTGAGATGAATATTGATTGATGTTACGAGGATAAAATATTGATGATGGATCATTAAATTCATAGATTATAGTAGATTTCATTCTCTACGTAACTCTTCTATGAATTATTATTTCTTCTTTGCGAATATTGATCCGAAACTTGTTGTCTATTGTATTCTATCAGATTTTTCCTGTTGGAGACTAACGATAATTTGTTGTATATTATCTTAGTCATAACATTCTTTACTGGGCTAGTTGAGCTCACCCTTTTCCTTGTTGTTCCATTTTTCTTCTCAGGAGGCGAGAATGTAGCGAGTACTAGTCGGGGTATGGAATGAAGGTTCTAGAGAGAGTTGTTTAGTAGTCCTCACCATTATTGTAAAATAATGTATCAATAAATGTGATGGGGATTTATTTGAGTATAGATATTGTCTAAAAGATAATATTTGTATTTAAACTCACGCTTTTCTTCATGTAATAATAAAGTTGTAGTTGTTTCTGTACCAAGTATTTGGCGACTCAGAATGGGTGTGGTGTATACCTATTTTGGGGGCGTCACATTGGGAATTATATGTGCAATTAGATTTGTAATAGTAATGTATGATAATAACTTTGTTGTTAGATAGAATATTGATTCAGGTATTATGTAAAAGTTTTTAACCTTGGAATTAGTGTGTAATGTTTAATGTATAAATAATTTATGTTTATATCTTTTGCAATAATTATAGAAATAGTATACCAAATCCTTGGTGATTAGGACTGGGAATTGGGGATGCTACAGGAGAAGCTAGCTAATTGATCAAACAAACTATCTAGAACGCGAAGAACACAAAGGTAA
This sequence comes from Panax quinquefolius, assembly GCA_020205615.1. NCBI lineage: Eukaryota > Viridiplantae > Streptophyta > Magnoliopsida > Apiales > Araliaceae > Panax > Panax quinquefolius. The sequence continues at coordinate 147,278 of JAINUW010000499.1, read as the reverse complement.
AAAACGTAAACCTTAACCTTTGATTCTTTTCGATTTAATTTTTATACAGAAGTGATGAATTGGTGGGGCATATCTCTTCTGATGATATAAGGTGGATATTAGCAGATTAAAACAATAATAAGTCATGTACAAGTCAAAATTATAATTGAATGATTAAACACTAAATGAAGAACACATAAAATTTAGAGCTTGTTGTTGATGGACAAATTGAAAATTATTGTGTATAAGTTAGGTGAAAATTGCTTGGTTAGGACTTAGATGAATGACTAATGGATTGATTCCATTTGGAATGGAGTAAAAATTTTGTATAACGAAGTTATGGCGAATTTTTCAATAAAAGACATTAATCATTACAGTCGTAGTCAACTAGGGTTTTTGACATGAATGGAATGTTAATAATGAACCTAAAAAGCTAGGTTTTTATGAACATAGTCAAGTATGCGATGTTTAAGAATTGCAGGTTCGAGAACGGATGAATTCGGAAGTAAAATGAATAAGAAACAAACGAACGAGCAAAGGATGCTCAAGAACGTTAAAATTATGTGTGGTGGCATTTTTAGACCAATTTAATGCCTAATTAAAGTGTTTAAAAATCGAGTTGATCCAAGGTGAGTTGTAGAAGGAAATCTAAGCTTTCCAACGCATTCGAAATGGACTCATTCTAATAATCCGAGCAAAAAATATGACGTCGCAAAGTTACGTGTCAAAAAGAAAAAAATTCAAAGTTAGCTGTCTGGCGTGGCTGCATGGCCAGCAGGCGCGGACGCGGGGGAAATAGGGAGTTAGGCATGGACGTGTCGGGGCATATCGGGTGGCGCGAGCAGGACACTCGCATGAGCAACGCGGGCTAAGGCATGTCAAAGCTTGACTTCTGACATTCGACATCCAAAATTAAAACAAACGTAACTTGGTCATACGAACTCCAATTTGGATGATTCAAGATGACCCAAAAAGCTAACAAAATGACCTATAATTGTAGATTGTTAGGTTTAAGATTTGATATCATTATCAAAATAAAAAATGAACCTTCATAAGAGAGAATGTTGAACTAAACGAATGTCAACGAACTTAACATATGAACATATTTTGATGAAAAGAAAGTGCATTCGTATATGATGAACGTATAAGAGTGAATGACTTGAACATTTAACTTAATGAATGTAAAAATTATGTAATCGCAATACGAGTGTGACACCCCCAAAATAGGTATACATCACCCATCTTGAGTCGCCAAATATATGGTACAAAATTCAAATACAACTTAATTATACAACAGTCGTGTAAAATATGACAAAATATAATCTAAGAGTTTTAATAAGAATATTGTCATCTAGACAATATCCACACTCAATGGAGTCCTCATTACATTTATTGTCACTCTATTTTATAGAATAGTGAGGACTACTAAAATAACCATCTAGACCGTCAATCCGTTCCCCGACTCGTCCCAACTATATTCTCATTTCCTAAAGAAACAGGTGAAAGAAAAAATTGAGCTCAACTAGCCCAAAGAAGAAATATTATGACTAAGATAATGCAGAATAAATTATCCTTAGCCTTCAACAGTATAACAACTGATAGCATATAAAAGATAACAAGTTTTAGATCAACAACTGCAACGGAATAAGCAATCAATTAGAAGAGTCAAGTAGAGCATAAAATCTACTATTTTCTATGATTTAAAAAGTTTTTCAACAATTTTATCGCTGAGACTCAGCTTAATAAATAAAATCAAATCATCCCTGCATCACGACCAAGGATATTCATGTAACCATCAATGGTCATGATTATACCGAATAATCCCTAGTCATAATCATACCAACAACTGTCCATCAATGAATTACAGACCAATGAGGACTTTCACCACATAATTTGTTACATTACTGTCATGATTATACCGAATAATTCCTGGTCATAATCATACCAAGTCCATCTATGCACGTAAGCCAAAGATGACTTTCATCATAATATAAGCATGAGGATGATGACAATGACATAAAAATTCAATAAAACAAGTTCAAGGATAAATTTTAAAGATTTATAATTTAGTTTATCCAGAAATCAATAACGTCCAAATTGTCAACATGATACTTCTTTGTGGAGTAAAATTCAAGAATGCTCATAAGAATATTTCCATGAAAAGATACTGGATGAAGCACAAATATCCAGGATATTCTACTAATTTTATGGAGTATAGAAGCCAAAACTTTAACAAAATGAGTATACTAGAATATATGAAACTGCAAATGGATTTTCACCCGCCAATCGGTAATCCACGTAGACAGATCATTTCCACAATTTAATAAGGAATGAATACGAAGGATCATTCACCATACATGCGGTAGTCCACATTGACAGGTTATTCCAACAGAATAATAAAGAATGGAATAACAGAAGAATTCACCATGCATGAGGTTGTCCGCATAGACAGGTTATTCCAACAGAATAATAAAGAATGGAATAATAGAAGAATTCACCATGCATGCGGTAGTTTGCACAGACAGGTTATTCCAACAGAATAATAAAGAATGGAATAATAGAAGAATTCACCAGGCATGCGGTAGTTCGCACAGACAGGTTATTCCAACAGAATAATAAAGAATGGAATAACAGAAAAAATCACCAGGCATGCAGTAGTCCGCACAGATAGGTTATTCCAACAGAATAATAAAGAATGGAATAACAGAAGAATTCACCAGGCATGCGGTAGTCCATGACGAACGGAGTTATTCCAATGAAATAATAAAGAATGGAATAACGAAAGAATTCACCAGGCATGCGGTAGTCCGCATGAGCGAGTTATTCAACGAATAATAAAGAATGGAATAATGAAGAATTCACCGAGCATGCGTTGTCACATACTGAGTTATTCCAATGTAATAATAAAGAATGGAATAACGAGAAGAATTCACCAGTATGCAGTAGTCCGCACGCATGAGTTATTCCAATAGAATAATAAAGAATGGAATAACAACCCTTACGAGTATTGAAAGAAATAACTCTCTTCATGAATACGAAAGAAATAATACCCCTTACCTTAGAATAAAACTGGATACTGGAATAGAGAGATAGCAAACTTCTCTTCTTCTTTCTCTCTATAATTTTTCTCTATAATAATTGCTCTTGTGAGACTTAGTGAATTGGTGAGAATGAAAGAAGAATGAGCTTCTATTTATAGGGAAATATAGTTTCAATAATTGTACGTTTTGGGGCTCAAAATATTACAGTATAATACCTTCCACTTTTTCTTCTTTTCTAATTTAGTCCTGCAAGTATTATCAAACTTGTACCACCTCCCCTAATAGTAAATCATGTGAGTTAATAGTTCATTCATGTGACTCAATAGTATAATCATGTGAAAAAACTAATTACAGTATAATACCTTCAACTATACCTCCATTTTTAATTTAGTCATGCAAGTATTATCAATCTTGCACCAACTCCCCTAATAGTAAATCATGTGAATCAATAGTACACACATGTAAACACATAGTTATAAGCATGTGAATTAATAGCAATTAATTGCTCATTTATCCGGTGAATTACCCGATTGGTCAATATAACCTCCAGACATCAATTATTATCGAAATAAATGCCGATTTCCACTAACACTAATAATTCCACACAATGAAACTATCAATTTCATCTTTAATCAACAAGAACTTATTCATCATTAATATTATAATTCACAATATTTAACAATCAGATCGTTCCCAGGAAAGAGGGGACTTTTTGATAAGGATTTCTCCTTATTGGCGCGCAATTAGATTATCTAAATTCTCCTTGATAGAACTTCTAGACATTGTCAATATTGCAATTTAATAATTTGAATAACTTTGTCATCTCAATTATTGATTTAATAATATAACATATTATGCAGATGATACTGTGACAATAATTGAATCAATAATATGAGAGATATGATGCAACAATTACTGTAGCAATAATTGACTATAACTGAGTGACTTCTTACGTAAGCATCAATAATCAATACCGTGTGCTACTATGCAACCACGCCAGATTCTTTGTACTTTTACTACCGGGTAGTTCAACGCTTTTAACGGTAATACTTTCGTAGTTATTTTTATAAAAGATAATTACATGCTTTTTCTTACTACGACAATTCTTCCGTTAGGGGTCCACTGAATGATTGTCTTGCCGTCATGCGAATATTCCCCGATAAAAAGAATATTCCCCGACCAAACGAATATTTTATAACAACTTGCATACTTTGCAAAATTTTCACATATCATCCTTAACTTTAACCTTTTATCAATTTAACCATTTACGAAATAAAATAATAATTATAAGAAAATTTAATACTTTCATTTAAAATTCGGGGTCTTACAATCTCCCCTCCTTATAAAATTTCACCCTCAAAATTTTTGTACGTACCTGGTATGCCAAAGAGGTGAGGATACCTTGACTTCATTTCAGATTCTAACTCTTGAGGTATAACCTTTGAGTGTCGAATATGATCATTCTTATCCAAGATTTTAACACGTATCTCCTCATACGTTAAATCTTCTGCTATCTCGTCTAGTTCTAATTCAATAATGTGGTTTGGGTCGTCCACATATTTACGTAACATCGATACGTAAAAAACGTTATGAACACACGATAAAATTGGCGGTAAAACGAGTCTATAAGCCACAGTTCCTACTTAATCAAGGATTTCAAATAGACTAGTAAAATCGAGGGTTGAGATTTCCTCTCTTCATCGACTATTGCTTCTAGAATAACGCCCTATTGAACCTTCTTCTTCGTATTTATCAGCTCCGGGTCTGTAACTTGAGCGGCCTTTAACTTTATCGATTAAAGTCGATTCTGCTCGTATATTTGCTATCTTCACGTGGGTCCTTAGAGTCTTTAACTCTATCTTCATCATTTGTAAGTCGTATGAAATGGGTCCTTGTGTTAACAATATCGCACTCGTAAACGCATACGATCTTCTACTCAACGCGTCAGGTATCACATTCATTTTTCCATGATGATATTGAATGGTATTATCGTAATCTTCAACAGCTCGAGCCAACGTCTTTTGGCACATTATACTTTCGTTTTGGGTGAAGAAAATATTTAAGGGTTTTAAAAATGGGTTTTGTACTGGGGTCAATACAAAATTTGATTTCACGCTCTGGGGGTAGGCCAGGAATTCTTCAAGAATACGTCAGGAAATTTATTAACAATAGAAATATCATTTAAAACTGTGACACTCATCCAAGACTTGGATAGCACATCACATTGATACCTATCAACTTTCCACCGTTATTCATGGCGTCCCCTACGGATAGTCTGGCTTCGGTGCATTCCACACAAAGAAGTCACCAGCGAAAGGCTCGGGGCTCTTTACTTATGGCTTGATATGACAATGATTGACTTTTAGTGGTTTGGTTGCATAAATTCGCATAACAGGTTGGTTAGGAATATGAAAGCTAACAACCTTATGAAAAGCATGATGAGTAGTTAACCAATCAATTCCTAAAATCGCATTAAAGGCAAGTATTTTCAAAGAGATAAGATCGACAGGTAACGTGAAAGTGTCGATTTGAATCAAACAAGATTTATAAACAGTGGAGGTAACGAAGGTTTCTCCTAACTGAGTTTCAATTAATAAGTCAAAGTCTAATTTCTCCGGAGTCAAATTTAAACATTGAGCGTAAGCAAGAGAGATAAAAGAATGGGTAGAACCAGTATCTAATAAGGTATAGACTTCGCAAGAATTTATAATTAACTAACTCGTGCTCATTTTGTTCGGGTTACTCGCTTTTTGAGAAGTCACGAAAAACGCTCTTCCCGAAACCACCGACTTTGTTTTGTCCGTATCCGCCTTTGGTGCCACCGTCCCAGCTGGACTTGACTTTGGTGCACGACAAAATTGGGCTAGGTGACCTTCTTTTCCACAATTGTAACATACTTTGGACTGCATCATGCATCTTGGACTGATGTGTCCCTCCCCTCCGCATTTGTAACATACGACCGGTGGTCATTCTCCTTCCTTGAAAACGGGTGCTGGTGCTGCTGTCTTTCCATCATTATTGAACCTTCTCTTCTTAAAATTTCCACCTCTATTATCTTGGCCATGATTACCACCGAAGTGGCACGATAATTTCCCCCGCGATAGTTATCATTGCTCCGATGGCCGTTGCCACCGGTACGATTATTATCATGTTGTTGGTCGTTGCCTTTTGGTTGCGCTGACTCATTATCGCGCTCCAATAACTGAGCCCTATTCACAATATCTGAATATAAACAAAGTTTGTGAGAAATGAGGTATTGACGTATTTCAGGTTTCAAACCTCTTAGAAACATTCGCGTCCTTTGCTCCTCATTATCGACCAAATGGGATACAAACCGGGACAACTCGACAAACTTAGCCTCGTACTACGACACGGTCATATTATTTTGCTCCAGCTTGATGAACTCTACTTCCTTCATGTGACGAATACTTTTGGGAAAGTACTTGTCGTTGAAAAGCTCTTGAAACTTCTCCCAAGACATCTTCAGTGCGGTAGGTTGAGTACGCTTTCTGATTCCCACCGATGTCACCTCCGCTTTCATAACATGAAGGTGGCAAAGGAACCTTTTGCTCCTCGGAGCATCCCAAGACATCAAATATCTTGATGATCTGCTTTATCCATGTCTCCGCCTTAAGTGGTTTTGGCTCTCCAAAAAACTCCGGTGGTCCCAGCTCCTTGAACTGTTTAGCGGTGACCGTCCGAGAGTTGCCAGTGTTTCCACCTGCATTTTGAATAGGAGCCGGTCTCGCCTGATGCTGGATGAATTGCATAAAGCCTCTGAACATCGCATCGTTCACCATTTCATCGGTGTTATTGTTTACCTGAGGATTATTATCTTCCTGTTGCACATTATCTTGGGTATTGATCGTTGGTGACTCAACGGTCTCATGTGCTTCATCGCTTATCTCAACATTTTCGGATGCCATTTTCAAATACTTCCATAAAACAAGGGTTAATTAACATACCATATATTATCCCTATACTCTGATCAACCAATTAAATACCAAATAAACTTAGGTAGGTCATACTAGCGAAGGAATTCCCCGTCTCTCCCCTCCTAGTTCTTGTCTCACATCTCAGCCAGGCATCATATCCCTAAGCTTTGATACCAACTGTGACGCCCCCAAAATAGGTATACATCACCCATCTTCAGTCGCCAAATATATGGTACAAAATTCAAATACAACTTAATTATACAACAGTCGTGTAAAATACGACAAAACATAATCTAAGAATTTTAATAAGAATATTGTCATCTAGACAATATCCACACTCAATGTAGTCCTCATTACATTTATTGTCACACTATTTCATAGAATAGTGAGGACTACTAAAACAACCATCTGGACCGTCAATCCGTTCCCCAACTTGTCCCAGCTATATTCTCATTTCCTGAAGAGAACAGTGAAAGAAAGGGTGATCTCAACTAGCCCAGTAAGAAATATTATGACTATGATAATGCAGAATAAATTATCCTTAGCCTTCAACAGTATAACAGCTGATAGCATATAAAAGACAACAAGTTTTAGATCAACAACTGCAGCGGAATAAGCAATCAATTAGAAGAGTCAAGTAGAGCATAAAATCTACTATCTTCTATGATTTAAAAAGTTTTTCAACAATTTTATCGCTGAGACTCAGCTTAATAAATAAAATCGAATCATCCCTGCATTAGGCCAAGGATATTCATGTAATCATCAATGGTCATGATTATACCGAATAATCCCTGGTCATAATCATACCAACAACTGTCCATCAATGAATTACAGGCCAATGAGGACTTTCACAACATCATTCGTTACATTACGGTCATGATTATACAAAATAATCCCTGGTTATAATCATACCAAGTCCATCTATGCATGTAAGCCAAAGATGACTTTCATCACAATATAAGAATGAAGATGATGACAATGACATAAAAATTCAATAAACAAGTTCAAGGATAAATTTTAAAGATTTATAATTTAATTTATCCAGAAATCAATAACGTCCAAATTGTCAACATGATACTTCTTTGTGGAGTAAAATTCAAGAATGCTTAGAAGAATATTTCCATGAAAAGATACTGGATGAAGCGCAAATATCCAGGATATTCTACTAATTTCATGGAGTATAGAAGCCAAAACTTTAACCAAATGAGTATACTAGAATATATGAAACTGTAAATGGATTTTCACCCGCCAAGCGGTAATCCACGTAAACAGATCATTTCTCCATAATTTAATAAGGAATGAATACAAAGGATCATTCACCACGCATGCGGTAGTCCACACAGACAGGTTATTCCAACAGAATAATAAAGAATGGAATAACAACTCTTACGAGTATTGAAGGAAATAACCCTCTTCATGAATACGAAAGAAATAATACCCCTTACCTTAGAATAAAACTAGATACTGGAATAGAGAGGTAGCAGACTTCTCTTCTTTTTTCTCTCTATAATTTCTCTCTATAATAATTGCTCTTGTGAGACTTAGTGAATTGGTGAGAATGAAAGAAGAATGAGCTTCTATTTATAGAAAAATATAGTTTCAATAATTATACGTTTTGGGGCTCGAAATATTACAGTATAATACATTCCTCTTTTTCTTCATTTCTAATTTAGTCCTGCAAGTATTATCAAACTTGCACCACCTCCCCTAATAGTAAATCATGTGAATTAATAGTTCATTCATGTGACTCAATAGTATAATCATGTGAAAAAAACTAATTACAGTATAGTACCTTCAACTATACCTCCATTTTTAATTTAGTTATGCAAGTATTATCAATCTTGCACCAACTCCCCTAATAGTAAATCATGTGAATCAATAGTACACACATGCGAACACATAGTTATAAGCATGTGAATTAATAGCAATTAATTGCTCATTTATCCGGTGAATTACCCTATTGGTCAATATAACCTCCAGACATCAATTATTATCGAAATAAATGCCGATTTCCACTAACACTAATAATTCCACACAAAGGAACTATCAATTTCATCTTTAATCAATACAAACTTATTCATCATTAATATTATAATTCACAATATTTAACAATCAGGTCGTTCCCAGGAAAAAGGGGGCTTTTCGATAAGGATTTTTCCCTATTGGCACGCAATTAGATTATCTAACCTCTCATTGACAGAACTTCTAGACATTGTCAATATTGCAATTTAATAATATGAATAACTTTGTCGTCTCAATTATTGATTTAATTATATAACATATTATGCAGATGATACAGTGACAATAATTGAACCAATAATATGAGAGATATGATGCAAAGAATTATTCTTGTAGTAATAATTGAGTATAACCGAGTGACTTCTTATGTAAGCATCAATAATCAATACCGTATTATACTATGCAACCACGCGTATTCTTTTCTTTACTACTAGGGTAGTTCAACGGTTTTAACGGTAACACTTTCGCCATTATTTTTATAAAAAGATAATTCTATCGTTTTCTTACTACGACAATACTTCCGTTGTTGGGTCCACCAATGATTGTGCCGTCGTACGGATATTCCCCTACAAAAAGAATATTCCCCGACCAAACAAATATTTTATAACAACTTGCATACTTTGCAAAATTTTCACATATCACCCTTAACTTTAACCTTTTATCAATTTAACCATTTACGAAATAAAATAATAATTATAAGAAAATTTAATACTTTCATTTCATAAAATTTGGGGTCTTACAACGAGGCCTTATGTCGGTAATCCGGGGAAATTGCGTTCGAGTTAACCAATCGGTTAAGGTTATGGCTATCATTGGTTGTAGACAAAGAACGATGAATTATAGTTTATAAAATTAAGATGTTATTAAATCGTATTGAATGTTTAATAACTTATTGAATGTTATTAATGAAATAAGTTTGATTAAGCTATAAAAGAGAAAGAAGTTGGTATAAACAATGTGTATAGATTATTTGGTAGCTAATTTGAGTGTGATATGTGAATATATCATGTAGAATCTATGAAGACCAAGGAAAGTTAAGTTTAAATTTGAAGACGCTTAAAGGCAAGTTCTTTTAACTCTTGTATGACCTTCGTGTTAGCCAAGTTTTGTGATTCATATTATGTGGTGCATGAATTGTTTATGAAAGAGTCGATGCCAATCTTAACTCAGCTAGACGAATCTTAAAGATTTGATTAATTTGTTTACAAGTCTTTAAAAGTATTATTTTTAATGTTATCCTATGCCAATTGCTTTAGTATGGATTGAAAAGAAAGCCTAAATATGAATAAACAAAGGTATTTTACGTTGTACATCAACGGGCACGTGAGTTTTCCAAAACTTAAAGGTAAATATGTTTAAAGAATGAGTTTTGATCAACATAGAGTACTATACGCTGATCACCTAGAAGTGCTTGTAAGTTATATCAAACTTACGATCTTAGTGCCAGGTTGTCCTTTTCATGAATGAAAACAAATGAGAATGTTCATGGTCTTTTGACAAATTCAATATTCTTAAGTGACTATATGTCCTTTGGAATTGTTATAAAGAAATAGAAAGTGTTATTTTGATTATTCATAGTACTTAATAACTATTTGTTCAGTTATAAAAGATAAATCATATGATTCCTGATCTTGTTCTTGCAATGTATATTGTTAAACTTGTTGCTGCTAGTTATGTTCACTTCTTGCTTGAATTATATGATAGCAGCTAAGAGCGAACGAATCGAAGTATTCGACAAAGATAAGGGCAAAGCCAAAATGGATAAATAGTTATCCTGCAATAGAGTAATATAATCTTGTATGAATTATATTATGACAATGAATGATGTAATGGTTATCAGAACTTGGAAAGGGACTATTATTATTGTAATAAGAATTTAGTAAACATATTCATATTGATGCAGGTTTTCAGTTGAATGAATGTGTAGTTAGTAGCACCGTGTTGTACCATATTCTTGGGTTGAAAGTAATCGAATTTGGGGGCGTCACAGGTCCAACTGGAACTTGCACCGGATACGAACCAAGACCTCCATTTGAATCCAATCTAGTCATGTCCTCATCACACTTCTTTAGCCCAAAAATTCTTGGGTAGTCTTCTTTCTTTTAACATACATCTCGCAGCTTCAATTATGCTTCTATTCTTTCATTTGGCAACCCCATTCGGGTGTGGAGTATAACTTTACAGTAAGTTCTCTTCAAATTCCTGCACTTTTACAAAAAAAAGAACTCCTTAGATGTGAATTCACCACCACGATCTATTTGTAATGATTTCAAAGAATGTCTGCAGGTGTCAAAGAAGATGGATTCTCTTACAGGTGCACAGACTCAGCAGGTGGCATATATTTGTGAATTGTGTGTTGGGGAACATCCAACAAAACAGTTTACCATTAATCTAAATATGTTTCAGTTTGTAGGCAGTTATAATAGAATACCTCAGAATCCTTACCACAATGCCTGCAATCCGGGAACTAGGAATCATCTGAACTTTTCATGGAGTAACAACCAAAATTAGCAGGCTCCACGACCATCTTATTCCCCCTAGGTTCCAAAATCAACATCAACAGTCAGCTGCACAACATGAGAAAAAGTCAGATTTAGAAGAGCTATTGTTTAAGTACATATCGGGTAATGAAACAACAATGAAAACGCAAGCATCGGAGATAAAGAACTTGAAAATCAGATGGGACAGCTTGCATCAACGTTGATTAACAGGCCTCAAGGGACTCTACCGAGTGACACTAAGAAAAATCCGAGGGGAAATCATAAACAGTATCAAGCAATTACATTAAGAAGTGGGAAACATCTTGAGGCGACAAAATGCAAAAAATTTGATCAAGAAAGATGTAAAGGAAAGTGAAGAAAAGTCAGATGAAGAGAAACATGGTGAAGATAAGCAAGTGGACAAGAAGCACGCAGATATTAAGCCAGTTGTCTATCCTCCACCACCATTTTAGCAGAGAGTGCAGAAGCATAAATTGGATAAGAAGTTTTTAAAGTTTTTGGAGGTCTTTAAAAAATTACAGATTAACATTCCATTTGCAGAAGCCCTAGAACAGATGCCGAGTTATGCAAAATATATGAAGGGTATTCTGTCAAGAAAGAAGAATTTGGAAGACTATAAGACTGTGGCATTGACGAAGGAATGTAGTGCAGTATTACAAAGTTGCCTCCAAAGTTGAAGAATCCAGGGAGTTTTACCATTCCTTGCACGATTGGGAACATGACCTTCAATAAATGTTTGTGTGATTTGGGTGCGAGTATGAAACTCATGCCATTATCGGTGTATACTCAGTTGGGTTTGTTAGCACTGAAACCTACAAATATCTCACTTCAGCTAGCAGACAGATCAGTAACTAATCTGAGTGGGATTGTTGAAGATATTTTAGTTAAGGTGGATAAGTTCATATTTCTAGCAGAATTTATTATTTTGGATTATGAAGAGGACAAGAATATCCCAATCGTTATAGGGAGGCCATTCTTGGATACTGGGAGGACTCTCATTGACGTTCAGAAAGGAGAGTTAACAATGAGAGTACAAGACCAATATGTTAAATTCAATGTCTTCAAAGCCACGAGGTTTCCTATAGATGAGGAAGAGTGTTTCCGACTGGATGTTATCAACAAGATGGTTAATGAAGACTTGATTAGAGGTTTGGATAAAGATCCGTTGGAAAACACTTTACTAGGGGATGATGACATGGATGATCCAAAATTCGTGGACTACTTGCATATGCTGTATTCCTTGCCTAGAGTGAGCAGATTCAAGGTACCATTCGAGCCTCTGCAAAAAGGAAAAAAAGCATCAGCACGAATGAAACCTTCACTTGAGGAACCACCCACTCTTGAGCTTAAACCTCTTCCTAAACACCTCAAGTATGCGTTTTTGGGTAATTCTAATACTTTGCATGTTATTATTTCATCTGCACTTAACGATTTATAGGAAAGTAAGTTGCTGAGGGTGCTTAGAGAGTACAAGTCTGCGATAGGAAGGACAATTGCCGACATCAAGGGAATAAGCCCTTTATTCTGCATACACAAGATACTCTTGGAAGAGGATGCAATGCCAATAGTGAAACAGTAAAGAAGACTAAATCCAATCATGAAAGAGGTTGTGAAGAAAGAAATTTTGAAGTGGTTGGATGCTGGGATAATATACCCTATTTCAGACAATTCATGGGTAAGTCCAGTTCAGTGTGTCCCAAAGAAGGGTGGAATAACTGTTGTGATGAACGATGATAATTAACTGATTTCGATGAGGACAGTGACCGGCTGGAGGGTATGCATAGAATATAGGAAGCTTAACAAGGTAACCCAGAAGGACCACTTTCCTCTACCGTTCATCGATCAGATGTTGGACTGTTTGGTTGGGCATGAGTATTATTGCCTATTGGATGGATATTCGGGATATAACTAGATCTTCATCACTCCTGAGGATCAAGAAAAGACTACTTTTACGTGCTCATACAACACCTTTTCTTTCAGGAGGATGTTATTTGGGTTGTGTAATGCACCAACGACCTTTCAGAGGTGTATGATGGCCATAATTTTAGATATGGTGGAGAGGAATGTTGAAGTCTTCATGGAGGACTATTCAGTTTATGGGAACACTTTTGATATCTATCTTTAGAATCTGGTCATGGTGTTGAAATGCTGCATGGAAACTAACCTTTTACTGAATTGGGAAAAGTGCCACTTTATGGTCGAAGAGGGAATTATTCTTGGGCATAAGTTTCTGCAAAAGGGTTAGAAGTTGACCGGGCAAAGCTGGACACAATTGAGAATATTCCACTGTCGACTTTAGTTAAGGGAATTCAAAGTTTTCTTGGGCATGTCAGATTCTACCGTAGGTTCATTAAGGATTTCTCTAAGATTGCAAAACCAATATGCAATCTATTAGTGAAAGATGCGGTTTTCAATTTTGATGAAGAGTGTATGAAAGCTTTTGAGCAGTTGAAAAAGAAATTGACGACAACTCCTGTGATTGTAGCACCAGATTGGACAATGCCGTTTGAGTTGATGTGTGATGCTAGTGATTACGCGATAAGGGCTGTTTTGGGTCAACATCGAGAAAAGATATTTCATGCCATATATTATGCAAGTAAAACCCTCACGGATGCTCAATTGAACTATTCAACCGTCGAGAAGAAGTTACTTGCGGTAGTGTACGCCTTTGATAAATTCAGAGCATATTTGATAGGAACAAAGGTGGTGGTATACACGGATCATACAATATCTTATATCAAAGAAAGATGCAAAGCCTAGGCTTATTAGATGGATTCTACTCCTTCAAGAGTTTGATTTGGAAATTAAGGATAGGAAGTGGACAGAAAATCAAGTGGCTGATCATCTTTCGAGGCTGGAAAATCCAGATAAGGACAGGGCAGATAAGTGTTTGATCAACGAGTAATTTCTGGATGAACAGTTATTTTTAACAAATTTAGAATTTCCATGGTACATGGATTTTTCTAATTACCTAGTGAGCAAGATCCTTCCAACTGATTTGACACGTCAATAGAAAAAGAAGTTCCTACATGATGTCAAGTGGTACATGTGGGATGAGCCTTATCTATTCCGACAGTGTGCAGACAAGATGATTCGAAGATGTGTGCCTTACAATGAAGTGAATAGTATCTTGCACGCATGCCATGCATCTACATATAGGGGACACTATGGAAGAGAGAGGACATCGGCTAAGATTCTTCAGGTAGGATTTTACTGGCCTACTATATTCAAGGATGCCCACCAGTTCATAAAAAGCTATGATAGATGTTAAAGGGTGGGCAATATTTCAAAAAGGAATGAGATGCCACTCAATATAATCTTGGAAGTCGAGGTTTTTGATGTATGAGGGATGGACTTCATGGGACCTTTTTCGCCTTCATACAACAATTTATACATCCTCATTAGTATGTGATTACGTCGAAAATGGGTTGAAGCTGTGGCACTCCCTACTAATGATGCCAAAGTGGTTCTGAAATTTCTATAGAAAAACATCTTTACAAGGTTTGGCACGCCAAGAGCAATTATAAGTGACATGGGAAGTCATTTATGCAATAGATTCTTTAAAACTCTCTTGGTGAAATACGGGGTTAATTACAGGGTTGCAACAGCTTATCATCCCTAAACTAGTGGCCAAGCAGAGGTTTCAAACAGAGAGGTGAAACAAATTTTAGAGAAAGTGGTGAATCTGAATAGAAAGGACTGGTCTCTAAAGTTAGACGACGCTTTATGGGCTTATCAAATAACATACAAGACACCAATTGGAATGCTCCGTATTAATTGGTTTATGGGAAAACATGTCACCTTCCAGTGGAACTTCATTATAAAGCGTATTGGGCAATTCAAAAGCTAAATTTTGATTAAACAGCTGCAGGCGAGAAGAGACTTCTACAACTGAACGAGCTAGATTCATCTGCAAGCCTACAAAAACTCAAAGCTATACAAAGAAAAGGTCAAGAAGTGGCACGATCAGAAGATTATGCTGAGAAAGTTTGACCTCTACAGAAGGAATCCCCGGAAAGCTATTCAAAAATTGAGGTTGTTTCCTGGAAAGCTAAAATCACGATGGCCAGGGCCATTTACGATCAAGACAGTCTTCCCACATGGCGCCGTTGAACTTTACAGAAGGAATCCTTTCGAAAAATTCAAAGTCAACGGGCAGCGTTTAAAGCACTATTGGGGTGGCGACTTCGACAACCAAGCCATAACAATCACTCTTGTCGATGCACCATGAACATGGAGTAGTCAGGCTGAAAGACTAAAAAACAAGTGCTTATTAGGAGGCAACCCAATATTCTCATCATTTACAGTATTTTAGTTCATGTTATTCAATTCGTAGTTTAATCGATAAATTTAGTATTACTTAGTTCATTTTTGTACAATTTGTAGTTAACTAGTTAGTAATTTTTTAGTAATTTTCATCATGCTCGCTCAAATTCCATGATCTTATCTTATATTTTTGGTTTTAATGGGTTTCACGTACTATTAATGAAGTATTACATACTTACTGGGCAAAGTAGCTGAAAACCTGAAGTTTTGCAGAAAAGGGACCCTGTCCATGCCCGCCCCGATGGACCTTTGTAGGTCATTTACCCCCCGCCCCGGCGGGGGTACGAGAAATCTAAATTTTTTTAATTGCCTTTTAAACTCGATTTTCACCACTTCCTCTTCTATAACCGAACCTACAACTCCATAAACCCACGAATTACTTCTATACTCCCTCAATCCCACATCAATTTCGCCCACTACTATTATTCTCTATAAATTATAACCATAATTTCATCCATCATACACCTATTACCCATCAATTCCACCAAATTTCTTCACCCAAAACTTAGGGTTTCACCATAATTCAGGTCTATAGAGAGAAATAAGGGGGAAACTCCTAATTTGGGCAATCAGACACTACATATTCATCATTAATTGGGCTAATTATATTGGGTAAGCAAGTTCAACAGTTATTTCTCTAAGTTTGGACTTCAATTGTCAGTTTCAAATACTGTGAAGTGGTGTTTCACACCAAGTGTTTATGTTACTAATAAAGACAAGTTTGGGGGATTAGTTGACAGAAATTAAGAGGAATGGCACCAAAAACTCCGTCTAAGCGCCAAAGGGGCGAAGGTTCATCGCCACCGGCTCAAAGCTATGATAAGTGAAAGTTCATTAGTGCAAATGTGGCAGACAAATATGATTACTTCATGCCCAAAGCACTGACACCTGAGAGGGGCTTGGAGCTGGATGCCTTTGATGGATAGATGCAAAGACAAATACATGAACAAGGATAGGAAATGTCAACAGATGACCCAGACCCAGCTATTGTGAATGTAGTAAAGGAATTCTATCCTAACACCGAGGACACGACACCATTTATGGCATTCATACGGGGTAAACAAGTTCCATTCAGTCCTGAAGCAATTAATGAGTATTACAGTATGCAAGCCCCTGCAGTGTGCCAATATGCCAAGCTCAAGGATAGTAATCTAGACTATGACCAGATCCTTAAAATAATTTCAAAACTTAGCACAGTTTAAGCGAAGGGGCGAATGGGAGAAAGGGTGGCACCATTTTCATGAGCAAGGACTTGAGCCTATATTGCAAAATTTGGTATGCGTTCCTTTGTGTGAAGCTATTTCTCGACGCATACCAGTGAGGTTATCAAGGAAAAGGTGTTACTCCTCTATGCGATAGTGAAGGACTTTGACATTGACATCGGCTCAATCATCAGTTTCTTAATTTGGCGATGTCTGCGCGGGCCATTCTCAGGCGAACTGCCACACCCATCTCTCATATGTGGGTTATGTCGACAGTCAGGCATTAGATGGTCAGGTGATAAGCCTGTGTAGTAACCCCTCCAACTTCTCGATTCCATGATGATTCCTAGATACTCAGTTTGGCTAAAGGGGAGTCGAATCCTAGAGGTGTTGGTTTTGAATTTCTTGACACTCCTGAGAAGGAGGAGGCGGAGGACACCTCGGAGGATGATGAGTTTAGGGCTGATAAGGTGACTGGTGAGGAGGAAGCTGCGGGAGGTAGTCGATCTGGAAAGTATATGTTTAACACTCAATTCTGTAGTCTTCATAGGGATATTGATGAGAAAGATAAAGAAGCTAATAGAAAGATGAAGAGACTGGCGGCAAGGCAAGATCACATGTTCAAAACAATGAATCGTTCTTTTGCCTCATTGAATACGGCATTGCAAAGACTGAATCTAGCCACTGCCAATCAATTCTAGTTCTAAACTCTAGAGCCCATACCACAGTACCCTCCTTCAGATTCAGATGTGGAATAGTTATCAGTCCTTATTCCACAGCCACCGCCACCACTGCCATAGGCTTAGCACGCTATAGGGAAGTCCTCTTTTACTTTACTATAATAATATTACAATGAGGACATTGTAGGTGTTAAGTTTGGGGGAGTATAGTTAATGTTTAAGTTTTAGTTATGTTTTCTATATTTATGTCATAAATTAGTTTGAATGCGTTAGTTTTACATTTAGTTAGTCATTTCAGTATGTTTGCATTCATGTAGTTGCATAGTAGTTTAATTTAGTAGTTAGTAGTGTAAACAGTTTTTGTTCTTATTGAGATATTATAAAAAAAACTGAAAAATTAAAAAATCACAAAAATATTAGTTAGTTTACTGTTTTTATTGCATTTAGTTCATATTTGCATGATTCTAACTGTTAGATAGTTTGAGTTTGTTTTGGCCAATGATGAGATTGGAATTGCGTAGACAAGTATGGTATTGACTATTAAGACTTTGATGTGATTTCTTATCATAACTTAGATCTTTATCTGTTTGAAATTGATATAATCAGGATAGCACCTTAGAAATGATCATATTGACTACTTGAGTCTAAATTGACACATAATGGAACTCTTAAGGATAATGCTACCTTGAATGAAAGGAACTCATGAATAGGTAGTGATGGCTAAAATTAGACAAAAATCTAAGTTTGGGGGAAATTTTGGGATATAAAAAAAGAAAAAAAATGAGAAAATGGAAAGAAAAAAAGTGTATGAATAAACACCGTGGTTAGTCTAGTTATGTGGCCTTTTTTTACTTGAGTAAGTACGCCCGATGGGATGTCTCTACACCTAATGCCCTAAAGCCTTACGGTTTGGGAGTTGTTGGTTGAAAGCTTGCTAAGGGGTAGCATTGAAAAGCCTAAGAAGACTAGACATTGCATAATAATGAGAAAAATAAAAAGTGAAAAACGGGAAAAAGAGAAAAAAGCCCCCATAAGTGAATAAATAAAGCATAAGTATCCCATTTTGACCTTTAGATTTGGTAACTATTTGGTTTTAGTCGGATCTAGCTTGTTTTTGAGTTTCTTGATTTTACACTATATAATTCCTTTAAAGAGGTTTATTATGTGTTGTATTTGACTTTATATCAGTTTGCATGTTTGTTGAGCACACACACACTATATCAGTTATAACATGTTAAGATTTGATGACTGAGAAGTTATTGATCTGTCTTGATATGAAGTACTATCATGCCTACGAATCGGGTTCCTATTCGAACTTAAACAGTGTTTAATCCAGCTATTTCTGTACAGTTTTATGTGTTTTTATTTTGTTTTGTGTGTAGAATGCATTACGTGTTAGTTGTGGTATAATGGTGGTAATGTGGCGAGAAAACAACATTGAAAGCAAGAAAGCAGCAACTACAGAAGAAACCCCTGCCGGGGCGGGTCTTATAACAAAGAAATACCCCCGTCGGGGCGAGGGTGAACTTGTAAGAAAAACCAGACCCTACCGGGGAGAGCATCATCAAGGAAAAAACCCCCCACCGGGGCGGGGGTACGTGGACGAAGAGGAAAGAATTTGGTTGCAATTCTAACACTGCAGATGCATTGAAGGAAGGACTTTGGTTCTGACTGTGAATGGATTGTGGTCGCTTTGATCAACTATTACAAAGACATAAGAGGAGAAACACAGGATTAATCACTAATTATCAATCAACTTTGGAGCCCTAATATTTTTGAAGATCATTGGTGGAGTGGAGCAGAAGATCAAGATCACGAAAATTACAGAATTGAGTGAGGATAAGGGTGGTTGTATACTAGTCTTTGTCTTTTATTCAGTTTCTATAATTGAGATGATGAATTTCTCTATCTATTCAGTTTTTATTTCATTCATGATGAACTAAATTACTTAATAAGCTTGCAATGGATATTTAATGTGGAATGATGATTATCATGCTCTAATTTTAGTTTAATTAAGCTATCTATTCAGTTCATCTATTGTGATTTATGCTTAATTTATGAATTGCTTGATCACCAATTCTATGTGGATTTGTATGGACTTGAGAGACGATGTATGAATCTAGACTTAGTCATAATAGCACGTGTTTATGATTTCTGCGTTTTGATGGAATTCTTGATGTATGTTTAGGATAGAGATATACCTAACATCGCATGTAATCATGCAAGAACTTGGAATTTTAACCTTATTTGATTTTAATTCACATAGAGATATAGTGAATTAGTTAATTAGGGTTTTTGACTTAATTCTATCAATTATGGATTTAAGTTAATATGGTGTTAGTGCATCGAGAGATGGCTAATTCTACTTTAGTGTTCTTTGTTAATGAACTGAGATAGTTAATTAAATTGAAAAGAAGAATGATAATCAGAGTGAAACTTAAAGTGAAATTGTTGGCTTAATTCTCCATTATCTGATTGAAATTTATGGTTATTAGTTGTGTTGATTTGTTTTGATTTCTAGTTTATTAGTTTTTATTAATTTCAATTATTCATTTGAATAGTTTAATAAAATTGAAATAATACAAAACTAGTAATTGTTAGATTAAAATTTATACTTGTCTCCGTGGGAACGATACTAAACTTATCATTATATTACTTGTTGATCACGTATACTTGCGTGCAGTGCGTATTTTAGATTTTATACCAACAAGACGAGAACCTTGGTAAAATTGATCAAGCAATTGAAATCAATGTTGAATGAAACACCAACGATGCCTAAACCACTTGTTTATAATGAAACATGAACTTTGGCACAATCGACTTTTAATGCGGTAGAAGACGCCACACACAACTATGTATTGTTGTATGATAAGTCAAATTGAATATCAAAGAATAATCTAAGAAATTACTTAGAAATATTTCAAAGAACCTAAAGTAGAGAATAATCTCATAAGTAATTAAATCTGAATATTATTGAATGTATTAAATTAACTTATCATTATATTACTTGTTGATCACGTATACTTGCGTGCAGTGCGTATTTTAGATTTTATACCAACAAGACGAGAACCTTGGTAATATCGATCAAGCAATTGAAATCAACGTTGAATGAAACACCAACGATGCCTAAACCACTTATTTATAATGAAACATGAACTTTGGCATAATCGACTTTTAATGCGGTAGAAGATGCCACACACAACTATGTATTGTTGTATCATAAGTCAAATTGAATATCAAAGAATAATCTAAGAAATTACTTAGAAATATTTCAAAGAACCAAAAGTAGAGAATAATCTCATAAGTAATTAAATCTGAATATTATTGAATTAATTAAATTAATGAAGTACATCCATGAGTCTTAAATAATAGAAATTAAAACCCTAGGAATCCTAAAAGGAATCAATAATCAAATATGGAATCAAGATCTACCATAATATCCTAGTTATAATTGAATACTAATAATAAACTAAAAATATATAGTTTTGGAAACAAATCCACGCTAAAAGACATCAAAACGCGTCACTACCGGAAAAAAAATCGCTAACACATTCTCGGGGTACCCGTCGAAGCGGGCATTTTTCCTTGAGAAGCTGGTCTTGTGAGGCGTTAGCGAGATAACTTTCTTGTGCAGGTAGCTTCAGAGCGCGTCGGGGAGGTATTTGGCAGAGAAGAACCCGGGGTGGGGTTTTTAGCCTGGGAATACCCGTCCGGGCGGCACGCTCTGGAATACCAATTGGATTCTGTTTTCCCTGTTTTGTAACAGATTGATCTGAATCGCATCCTTAGATCACGTGAAGGAATTTAGGTACTAAATCATCTTCCTTGGACCTCATAGTACCAATCTCATTCCACACTGCTTGAACCAACACAATAAGCCCTTCCTTGAAACACTTAGCTTGCCTTCTCGTCACGGGTCCTGTAACGACCGAGAAAATCGGATTATTATGTGAATTAATTTTTATTTGATTATATTGAATAAATGAGATTATATGTTTTTTAAACTGAGTAAGCTGATTAAAGGTCGTTCTCTGACCTATGTTGAATGTATGATCGTACGATTTTGTCTATATGATATAAATAAATGATTTGAATTTCCCAGACAAAAATAAAAGTTTTTCGAGAAATTTGTAAAAAATCACTATTCATTCGAAACTATTTGGGAATTATTTTTTGGATTTTTGAGAAACGTGTAATGTTAGAATTCTAAGACGAGGTGGAATATCCAATAATATTTCAGTTATGGCCAACAAAGTTTTTGCCTGAGGACTTAAAAACCTAATAATCAGGGAAAGTGAACTTCTAAGGAAAGAAAAGATTAAGTATAATGAGAATCATTATTATACGTGAAGAATATGAGTATAGTACTAGGTATTATATGAGTATAATATGAAGATTAATACAACGTATAATACGAATATCATGCGATGTATATACGAAGAGAATACAATAATTATATAGTAAAAATACAAATAAGTCTTAATGGACTATAGCTTATTGGACTTAGACTTTGTCAAGCCCAAGTTAACTAATTGGCAAGCCCAGTTGAACACTGATGAAGGCCCAATGATGATTTATATTAAGGCCCAAAGATAATTTAAATCAAGTCCGAAGTTAGGTCCGATATGAATTAATTCTAAGCTTGAACCAAGAACTGAACCTGTTAGTCGAACCGAAGGATCACCGGGTGGGTAAGAATCCATGGGGCCCCCACAATCCCATGTGGCCAGCCAAAGGGCCTTGGCTTCTTAAAGAAGCCAAGGTAAGGAGGTGCATTAGTAAGGAGGTTTAGTCTTTTGACCCAATTGCCCTAACTTTGTATTTCCTATATAACCTAGCCTAATTGTTCATTCGTTTGTTTTCAAACATTAAGTAACTCATATATTAAGAGAGAAAATAGAGTTTAACAAGTATTCAAGGGAGGAGAAGCTAGCTAATTGATCAAACTATCAAGAACTAGAAGAACGTAAAGGTAATAAAAAATGTAAACCCTAACCATTGATTCTTTTCTATTTATTTTTTATAGAGAAGTGATGAATTGGTGGGGAATGTCTCTTCCGATGATATAAGGTGGATATTATTGGACTAAAACATTAATAAGCCATGTACAAGTGAGAATCATAATTGAATGATTAAGCACTAAATGAAGAACGCATAAAATTTAGAGCTTGTTGTTGCTGGACAAATTGAAAAACATCGTGTATAAGTTAGGTGCAAATTGATTGGTTAGGACCTAGACGAATGACCAATGGATTGATTCTATTTGGAACGAAGTAAAAATCTCGTATAACGAAGTTATAAACACTCAAAATTTTCTACATACCTGTTACTAACATTGCTGGAGGACAAAATCGTCTTTCAGAGATAACCCTGGAGGACAGCTCAAATCAATCCCAGAAATACCACCGGATGTTTCAAACTCCATCCCAGAAATATCATCGAAAGTTTCAGTTCCAACCTCGGAGATAACCCCGAGGAATGCAGTTCCAATACCAGAAATCACACCAGAGAAGGTCGTTTCATCTCGGAGATAACCCCGAGATACTCAGTCTCAGTCCCAAAAATAACACCAAGAAATATAATGTCAACCTTGGAGATAACCCCAAGGTGTGCAGTTGCAGTTCCGGAGATGACCTCGGAGATGCTCATTTCAACCTATGCAGTCACCTTCAACCTCAAGACTCACACCGAGGCACTCAGTTCTAAACCCGGAGATAACCCCGGGAGGTCAGGCACACCTCAGAGACAACCCTGAGGATGTCCAGTACTTCCAGTGCCCAATCTTAGAGATAACCCTGAGCAACGACTGCTTTATCATCCCAAACCGGAGATAACCCCGATGAGGGGCAAAATCATCATTTTGCCATCTCGATCCCACATTATTCAGTCTCAACAACATCTTAACATACATCTCAACATAAATTCTAAGCAGCAATGTCCCATAAGAGCCAAGGAGTTCCAATCCTGAGTGACTACTACGCAAGGCAGCACACCGGATAGAATTTGAAGCTTGAAGACCAAGGGCATGGTCCCATATTCCTGACTTCTAACAACCTCTAATCCCATGTCATGGCGCAGCTCTCGACAATAACACTCCATAAAAGGTCTTATACACCTCAATCGGAGGCTCAAATTAAAGTTCTGCAAGTTTGAGCGGACATCACGTTGCGCAGCATGGCGTGCATCGACAAGACAATGGGACCCGTGAGAGCCGGGCGGACCCGGTAGCCAGCGCAGGTACATCTGCTGTGATGCTGCGAGTGTACTGCGGCTCTCCTATATAAATATTGAGCTTGGGGTGGCCATATTTTAAGAAAAAATGGCGAGGAAGCCCTGTCCAATTTGCTCTGTACACACCATAAATTGAGTGCTTTCTCATTTTAAACACTTGTGAGCTTATATTTAGTAATATTTTTCCCAACGGGAGCCGAGTGTTCATCCATTTAAAGCTATAGAAGTCTTCTTTGGCAGTCCACTGTAAGCCTTCTTACACACTTTAAAGCCTTTCTGTTCCTCTTTGCACACATTTTTCTACACATTGAGAGTCGTGTTGCGTGCGTTTATGCCCGGACTTCGATCCGTGGCTTTCATTTCTGTCTGTATATATATATATATATATATATATATATATATATATATATTTATATATATGGACTAACATTATCGAGTTATGCCTCGATTGAGCACAGACTCACGTTCGGGTGTTTATTTTATATATATATATATATATATATATATATATATATGCTATGGACTCTACATTAGATGAGCATAGATTTTACATCCAGATGCGTTTCTGCTTTTATATATATATATATATATATATATATATATATATATATATATATATATATATATGATAAATCATTTGAAATGATAAACCAATAAGCATATATATATATATATATCTTGTATGCGTTTATATATATATATATATATATATATATATATATTTCTATCGAGCCTGGAGTTTACTTATATGGCTTTTTTCTTGCTTTATTTACATTCCATCCCGTTTGGAGTTTACTTCATGGCGGTTGATCATTTTTTTTTTTACTTTATTTACATTTCGTCATCACTTTGGAGTTTACTTACTTGGCGGTTGATCATATTTATTGCTTTATTTACATTTTGATCCCCCATGGAGGTGCTTCGTGGTGGTGGTTGATCATGTCTCTATATATATATTATATATATATTTATATATATTTACATTTTGATCCCCCATGGAGGTGCTTAGTGGTGGTTGATCATATCTATATATATATATATATATATATATATATATATATATATACTTCTTTCATATAAATTACGGCATCATGTGAGCCTAGGAATCATGTGATCATGTGATTCAATCTCTTGAATCTAGATTCGATTCCGTGATGGACATTTTCAGGTATAAGTGACTTGTAAATTATTCACGGTGTTTGAATTTCCTTAGATGGCTTTCATGCCCATGAGGAGTTCGACAACTTGCTATATATATTATTTTCTCGAAGATGCTTTATCATCTCGAAAATAAAAAGCAATCAATAGAACATTTAATAAAATGGAAGTATCAAAGGCCTCAATTACTATTGAGCACGGGGTTTGAAAAACCTCTTTTATAAAAACTTCATTGCTATATCTTGTTTAAAAATTGAATTTTTACATAAATTCAAACCACATGTATATAGGTGCGAATGAGGCATATACACTTCTTCCAAATAATTGCACATTGACCCACACACACACACACATCATATAACAGTTTAATTGAAAAGTGGCGGTAACCGTGGTTACACGGATGTCGGGGGGTGCCTAACACCTTCCCTCTGCATAAGCAAGTCCCTGGACCCTAATGAATTTTGGTTTCACAGACCTGTTTAGCAGTGTCACATCACTGGGTCAATGTGCAAACCTTTTCTCGGTTGTGATGGTACAACCATTTAAAAAATCAACTAGTGACTCTTACAGTCAAATCGTCGACATATAAATGTCGGACCTTTTAAAAACTTGTTTTTTCAAACAAATCTCACATAACATGAGAACACCAAAAGACAGAACAGAAAAAGGAACAATAAAAATCCCGACGTTGACAGGTGGCGACTCTGCTGGGGACTCAAGTAAGAGGACTTAAGCCGCTACTACAAGCTTTTCAAAACTATAATTGGCATGTGTGTGAATGTTGCATTTACATTTTTGATGAATGTGTACGAATACATTTTACTTACTTGCCTTTGCAATATATCTATCTGTGATATTAGTTAGTCATGCATGTCATCATTCCCATAACGGTGAGACACGTTGTATGTGAATGTATGTTGTGTGGTTCCTCCACCGAGAGGCTATCCTGTCGGTGTTTGATTCTTTGGACTCGTGGGGAGACTAATTCCAACGAGGCTCGGGAAAGGCACCACCAGTTTGCTCGGTTGAAAGACCGGATTAACTTCCCGTCGAAGTAAATTGCGATGATCTAGGAACCTTCATGCCAAAAAAGCCGCGAGAGTAACCTAAGATAGGTCGACCTCGATAAACCAAAAGGAGGAAAGTCTCTTCATGCTTTCCATTTTTCAATTACTTGTAAAGATAATTACTTGTAATTTCATTCCATGTTCATCTCTATGTAATGGAAAATATGAAGAATATGTGTACATGCATATTAAGGCTTGACATGCTATCAAATGACACCCATTTTGCAGGATAATATTCCTAAAATGGACACATTATGATAGCATGTAAACATTTTATACATTCCCTAAGACTAAACTACATAAGTTTTTGTAGGGAAATAATTGGGCATGTTACCCGCTCAAAGTCCAAAAAGGCCACGAGCCTACAACCAATCATGTCTTTATCTGACCAGTCTAATCCTGCTCCTGTCTCTCGAGAAGAGTTTGATGGTTTAAGCAAACAAATTATAGATTTGGATGTTCTACTTAAAGAACTACACCAATCTATTCAGGGTTCATGAATACCCGTACATATAGAATCATCTGCACAAGGAGGAACACAAGGTTCAGATAAAACAATTCCTGAACTTATGTTGGATACGACCAACAAAATTCCTGAAAACACCCATCTCAAAAAAGATCCAGACACCGGTGATATCAGGAAAAAAGTCCTTCAAATGGAAGAGACCATTCGATTATATAAAAGGGATTGGTGCACACAGGGTGTTTCTATCTTGATCTTTGTATATTCCACGTGTTCATTATCCGAGAAGTTCAAGACTCGACTTTGAAAAGTATGATGGTTGGGAGATCCTTACACACATTTGAAGGTATTCATTGGAGAACTTCGGATCTTATGCCGAGGATGAAAAGCTCGAGAATCACATTTGTTTCAAAAGAGTCTAACTGGAGAAGCCCGATCTTGGTATACAGTTAGACAATTCTAAAATACATAGTTTGGGAAGAGTTAGCTCATGCCTTCCTCACTCGATCTGACTTCCGATCTCGGATGGCTCTGGCCGGTACCAAATTACCAAGGTCAAGAAAACAGTCCAATGAGTCGTTTAGAGATATGCTCAAAGGTGGAGCGCGCTTCTTTGCTCAAGTTATTCCTTCTATGATGAGTCGAAATGGTTATGACTTTCATAGACATACAAGAAGCTCCTTTCTATGAAAGAGTCTTAGTTTGGCATTGGTAAACCATTTTTTGAAATGATCAAACATGGAGAGAGATGGTTGAGATGGGATTGAAGTCGGAAAAATTCAAGACCTAGCCACTTTTTGAAAGCTATTCTTGAGCACATCCAATCCGAACTTATGGAAACAACCCCGGAGGGTCCATAAAAAGAAAGAGGAGGATGTTTCCTTGATACTACAAGGTCGAAAGCGGCGAACAACATGCCTATCCGGAGGAGAAACTACTCCCCTTTTCGGCCACAGATCTTCCAACCCCACATTGCCAAAAGGGTGGAGAAGTCATGCCTTGATCGAGTGTTCACACCCCTAGGGGATTCACTCGAGAATGTTCTCAATCTTCGACTACTCGAAAGAAAATTACACATCTTCTTCCACCGACCAACCCGAATGGGAAGGGTTACAATGCTACTGCAGTGTGCTTATCATGATGGGGCACCGGGACATGACACTCGAGGATTGTTGGGCCTTGAAACACAAGATCCAAGGACTTAATTGACAATGGGGAGATTGTGGTGACTAAACCCGACCCAACCTCATATGCAAGACAACCCTCTTCCTCAACACAAAGAAGAAGAGGTCAATATGATTAATTGGAGCGATGGGACAAAGTTCCAATTACGTTGTTGAATCTTCCCGGACCGGAAAAAGATGGTCTTGATGAGATGGGATTATCGCGAGTTCGAGTTTATGATGGAACAAAAGATTAAGGCTCTTTGCAAGCAAGTAGACCAATTGGCAGAACTGGTGATCCATCAACATCAAGTCACACGCCAATTAGTCAGTCAAGAGCATGCTAGTCTCCTTCCTTTTGTCATGAATACTCCATCCTCTCCTTTAGAAAGTGAAACACTGGAGGATAAAGTTGCGAAAAGAGCAAGTGCCAAAGCCCGTCGGGATTTTGCCAACAAAGGAATTTACATACCTTGGCCAACCTATGGAGGAGATATTTTAGATGTTGATCAATGAAGGAAGAATTACATCCCTTCTACCTCCAATCAATCCCCGTTCCAGACGGTTCAATTCGATGGAGTATGCGATATCACTCCCACTCTCATGGTCACAACACGGAGAAAGAATGTTGGGCACTCACCACCTCATTCAAAATTTAATTGATTGATGTGTCCTGCAAATGGCGGATGATGACACTTTGTTACTCGAGAGTGGGAACACATGTCCTACAAAATGGAAGGATGGCGTAGCGATTATATCCATTGAGGATGATTTGGTTGCCGACCACTCACAATACTGAAGGAATTCAACTCAAAGGTCTTGATAATCCTTTGAAAGTGGTTGCACGAGCCAATTCTCTTGCCATCTAGGCCACGATATCCTGTTTGTCGACTTGAAAAAAGTCCCATGGAATTATGGGCGGTGAAGGATCTACATCACATACTGATTGCTGCGATGTCGAAGGAGAATCCATTGTATCTTCCCCATCGGGTGATGAAACCTACCATCAAAAATGGGGGAAAGTTCCCATAGAGAAAATTGAAGAGTTTCCTCCGTACCATGGGCCATAATGAAGCCAAGTGGTATTTTTAAGCTTTAGAGAGGCTCCACAACCAATTTCCATACTGGACTTGGTTTTCTTTACCGAAGATCATCGGAAGATCTTGCTAAGGGTCTTGGAAGAAGCCCATTTACCGAAATCAGTGGATGTGGAAAAATTCCAACATCTGGTTGATCACATTTTTAACAACAATGTGATATCTTTCACTGATGATGACATACCCGCTGAAGGGACTGGTCATTGCAAGCCGTTGCATATAGCGGTTTTGTCCTCCGGATATATGGTGGGAGGAGTCTTGATAGATGGAGGTTCATCTCTGAATATCTATCCTTATGCTACCTTGGAGAAGATGAATATCAACCCCAAGAGGATCAAAAGCAGCCATACGGTTATCAAAGCTTTTGATGGGTCCCGACTGAAATGCCGTTGGAGAGATTGAACTACCGTGGAGATTGGTCCACATACATTCGATGTATCCTTTCACGTGCTCGAAATAGCTACGGGATACAATGATACGCTTTTGGGAAGACCATGGATTCATATGGTGGAGTCATCCCTTCCACCTTTCATCATCGAACTTCAGTACATTATCAACAATAGCCTAGTCACTTTTAATGCTTTGAGCGGAATGTCACGAACAAGGTGACATACCACTCATCGAACTTCAATTTAGAAGTTGAGTAGATCGATTTCCATGCCACGGAGGTGAGTAACACTCATTACCATCCCATTGGGGCTCCACCTCTCACACCCAATTTTTCGAGAAGTAATGTCGGCCACTCGAGAGATGATATCATTGGGTCATCAACTTTGGACAAGGGTTGGGCAAAGATCATCGGGGTATTAAGCACCCAATTCAAGTTCCCGATCAAATAGGGACATTTGGATTAGGCTATTCTGCTAGCTCCGATCACGAGGAATCCTCACAAGCACAAACAAATTCCTTCATCTTGACCCGTACGGATTATTATCTCCACTACTCGATCCACGAGCCTATACAGTCTC
Source organism: Panax quinquefolius (assembly GCA_020205615.1). NCBI lineage: Eukaryota > Viridiplantae > Streptophyta > Magnoliopsida > Apiales > Araliaceae > Panax > Panax quinquefolius. The sequence goes on along the minus strand of JAINUW010000499.1, from coordinate 117,448 downwards.
GGTAAAGGTTCCAGCCCACGTTATGGCTAGGCTATTCCCCAAACCGATACCAGTTAAAGCAAAAGAGGTCCTAATTCCTGATCCCAAAGTGGAAGAAGAGTAACAGAGATGTAAACAAGACATCGCCAGGAGATTATCGCATCTACACATCCTTTTTCAGGATGAGCACACAAATAGATACACTCCAGACGATGATTATCCCGACATTATGGTCATCATTCGGGAAAATGAGGATGATGACAGTCACTTCATTACTTCCATCCACTAGGACTTCACCCTTGACAATTGGAACAACACTCTTTGTATTTTTCGCCAATGGTAGAAAGGGCAGAATCCCTCTGCCCTATAGATAGCTTTAACTGCTTACTTTTTTATACAGTATTAGCAGTTGTTTTATCAGTACATGCTAACACTTTTATATGATTGAACAGTTTCATATATTAAGTAAAAGCATATTTTGTTTCAGGACTCTGAATTTAGATGTGCCTGTACTTTCTGATGAGGTGCCTTTTCTCCACAAGGACTGTAACTTTGATGAAAAGTTGGACTCAAACTTGATGGAAATACAAGATGACAATGAGATACCTCAGGAGATCAAGGAATGGGTCGAAGACAAACCCAAACCAAATCTTTATCAAACCACCTCATTCAATCTCGGAACCTTAGAAAGCCCTAGGTTGATCCAGATTGGTACAAACATCACTCCAAACCAAAGGAATGACATGGTTGAGCTACTAACCCAATTCCAGGATGTGTTTACATGGTCTCACGAAGACATGGTGGGTTTGTCCATGGACATCGTCATCCATCGCCTCCCATTTAGGAGGGATTCAAGCCAGTCAGACAGAAGCTCAGGCGATTTAAACTTGAGTGGAGTTTAAAGGTTAAAGAAGAAATTGTGAAACAATTTCAAGCTGACATCATCATAGTGTCCACATATCCTGAATGGCTATCAAATATAGTCCCCGTGCCTAAACCTAGAGGAAAGGTGCGAGTTTGCGTGGATTACCGGGATCTGAATAAATCTTGCCTTAAGGATAGCTTTCCCGTGCCATTTGTCCACATTCTCATTAAAAATACTGCTCAATACGACATGTACTCATTTGATGATTGCTTTACGGGGTATCATTAAATCATGGTTACTGAGGAAGACCGTGAGAAAACTGCATTCATCACACCTCTTGGGGAACCTTTTGCTATAGGCGATTGTCATTTCGCCTCATTAATGCTGGAGAGCAACCTACCGGTGAGCTATGATGGCTCTTTTCATGACTTAATGCACAAAGAGATAGAGATCTACGTGGATGACATCATTGTCAAATCCAGAAGGAAGAAGACCACTTAGACCATCTCGAAAAGCTTTTCAACGGGTTTGCGTAAGTACAACTTGAAGTTGAATCCAACCAAGTGCGCGCCTTTGGCGTTAAATCGAGAAAAGTTGCTAGGTTTCTTAGTCGAGACCACAAAGGGATTGAGCTGGATCCCACCAAAATCCGAGCCATCGAGGAAATGCCCATTCCTCGAGATAGAGAAAAAATCACGAGGATTTTTGGGAAGAATCAACTTCATTAGCGGGTTTATTTCTCGACTCACGACAACTTTGTGAGCCTATCTTCAAGCTTATTAAGGAAGAACTCCTCCATGAAATGGAATGATGAGTGTCAAAAAAGCCTTCCTTACAATCAAAGCGGTGGTTAACGCTCTGTTTTTTGTACCACCGGGATGATGTTCCCTGTTCATGTACACGTCCATTAATGACAATGCCATGGGTTGCATCTTTGGGACAAAAAAAGATGATAGAGGCGAAGCGAGCTATCTACTACCTCGACAAAATTAAGATTGATAGAGGTGAACACAAGTACACTCTGATTGAGAAGACTTGTTGTGCTTTAGCATGGGCTTCCATGAGGTTACAACATTACCTCCATGGTCATACAACCCATCTCATATCCGTGGATCCTCTCAAATGCGTGTTCGATAAACCCATATTGAATTGTCGGCTGTCCAGATGGCAGTTGATCCTACAATAATTTGACATCGTCTACGTGACATAAAAGTCCATTAAAGGACAAGGAATTGCGGATCAACTGGTCGCCGCACCTATAGGGGATTTCAAACCCTTAGAAACATACTTCCCGATGAAGGGGTAATGATGATCCAACAACACCATCGATCTGATGCATATATATACGTGGAAAATGTATTTTGATGGAGTATTAACATGGAAGGTTACGGGCTGGGCGGTTCTAGTATCCGATGCTGGGGAGCGATATCCGTCGTCGTCAAATTGTAGTTTATCGGCACAACAACAACACATGATGAGTATGAAGGTTGTATCATGGGACTCAAACTTGCCCAATAAATGAGTATCAGGCGATTAACTATCTTTGGGGATTCAGAATTGGTAATCAGACATACCACAAGAATCTATCATACCAAAGAGCTACATTTAATGCCTTACAATCGACAAGTTTTACAGATGGCTTCGGAGTTTGAAGAAATAAACTTCCTCCACATTCCTCGGGATAGGAATGATTTTGCGAATGCTTTAGCAACTTTGGCCTCCTTGATCAACATATGTGACAAGGAAAATATGCCAAGCATCCCACTTGCCCTACAAAAGGCTCCAGCCTATGGGAATTACGTTGGAGAAGTATCGGATGAGCTACCTCCCATCCAACACCCTTTTGTATCAGCACATCAAGGAGTACTTACGAGATGGATCTACACCCGCTGAGGCGAGCCCGACTGAATGAAGGCGAATCCATCGACTGGCTATGAAGTTCTACTGGCGGAGATGCACTCTACAAAGAGATGCGAGAATAGGTCTCCTCGGATGTGCGGACAAGGACCAAGCTCGAGGGCTCATGGATGAAATCCATGGTGGAGTATGTATGGCCCCACACATGGCGCCCTCTACTTGTTAAAAGATCCTCGAATAGGGCATTACTGGATCTCGCTTACGACTGACTATGATGATCACGTCAAGAGGTGCAATCAATGCCAAATTCATTGGAATGCTATCCACTCCCCTCATAGGGAACTCCATAATATGAGTTCACCTTGGCCGTTCTCAATGTGGGGAATGGACGTGATCGGGCCCATCGAGCCCTAAGCCAATAATGGGCATCGGTTTATCTTCACCATGATCGACTACTTCACCAAATGGGTAGAAGAAGCCTCCTTCCCCAGGGTTACCAAAGAAGTCATCATTGCTTTCATCGAAATAATGTCATTTTGTCGATATGGACAACCGAGAGGTAATTGTGTCAGACAATGCTAAGAACCTCAACAACAAAATGATGGAGGAGTTGTGCAATAAATTCCACATCAAACACCTTAACTCCGTCATCTACCATCCAAAGATGAATGGTGTTGTTGAAGCGGCTAATAAGAACATCAAGAAGATCATGCGAAAATGTCCGCCAATCATAAAGGATGGCACGACCTCTTGCCTCGACTCTGATAGCCTCTGAACTTCTTCATGCATACTTCCACTTGGGGCAACCCCCTACTCATTTGACCTATGGGATGGAAGCGATGCTCCCCATAGAAGTGGAAATGGAATCCCTCGAGTGTTGATTGACTCTCGGTGGATGAAGACCAATGGTTACAAGATGAGATATCACCAATTGTCTCTAATAGATGAAAGGTGAAGTGATGCTATCTTCCATGGTCAGTTATACCAACAAAGGATTGCCAGGTCCTATAAAAAAAAGTCTGGCTATGGTAGTTTAAACAACATGACTTGGTTTTGAAGAAGATCATTAACAACCAAGATCAAGGAAAGGGAAAATTCTCTCCAAACTGGGAAGGCCCGTTTATTATCAAGGAGGTATTGACAAGAGGTGCTCTCAGATTATAGGAAATGGATGGCGACGAATTTCAACAGCTCATCAACTCAGACACCGTGAAACTGGTACTATGTATGAAGTTACCATCAAGCAAACATCCTGGTTTTGGTTCAACAGATCACCAGTCATTTCAGGTTTTCTAACCCTTACTACATACAACCCTTTTTTCATACCCATTTTCCCCATCAAGGAAACACACTCTTCAAGCCAGCAGCCTGGTTTTCAGATCATCAGATCTTTCATTTTACACTCCATACAATTACGGTTATCCCACCAGGGATGAACCCTTCCCTGCAGAGTTTCCCTGAACATGGGATCAAACTTTTTCACACCCGCATTTTGTCACGAACATGGGATCAAACTTTTCCCCACATTTATCTGAACATGGGATCAAAATTTTTTCAGTAAAATCGTCCACGAACATGGGGGCGAACTACGTCGACTGATCTCCCGATACACAGGAGTACGTGGCAACCATTTTATATGGCCCGATCGCAATAAAAAAAAAAAACAAAAACATTTCTACACCCTTCTCTATAAACAAAAACAACAAAAACACTCCTACACCTTTCTACCCTTACACATTCATTCACGTTGAACCTCTTACACGAGTTCAAACTATACGAACTGATCTCCTCTTCAATAGGAGTATGTAGGCAGCCATTTATGTTTCGGTTTATCCCCTACCAAAACACAAATACTTGTCACACGGTATTGCGATCAAACTTTAATCCATCACATTTCATCGGCTTCAGACCAAAGGGATAGAACTACTTGGCCTCCCCATAAATGGGAGAGTTGGCGACTATCTAAGCTGCGGTTGATTCCTTGAATAGAAACACCAATCCATAAGAGATGGAACTAACTGGACTCCTCTTAAATAGGAGTACTGGCGACCATCTGTGGTGCGGTGAATCTCAGAGAGGAAAAGTCACACTCCTCTGCACATTTCCATATAGAAACCCGTCCCAAGACACAAAAGAGGGTAGGGATATACATTGATCAATGATCCATTCTGAAAGATCCTATAACGTCTCAATGTCCACACATCAAGGATGATTTCAGAATATATCAAGATCACAAGCCTTGAAGAAGTAGGAAAATATCAAGTAAGTATCAAGGCACAACTAAAAGGGAAGTAAATCAAAATATATTTTCCTGCCATATATAATGTTGTTTGATATATACAATATGTGTTGTACATGAAAAAATGGCTAAGCTAGTCTATGCAGGAAAATACAAGTCTATCTATGGATCTGTATGTATACGGACTATCAGATCTAATATAGCATCTCTCTCCGAAGAAGGAGGTAACGCTGCAAGCTCCTACCCAATGGTATCTACACGAGCTAGCAGATCCGAGGCCAACTGCATAATGGCATGATGCTCATCAATATATGCACTCATATCTGCAAGGATGCCAGTCATAAGGGATCTCACTGAAGTACTATCTGTAACGGCCACATCCCAAGCAGATAGGGCAACATCCCTCAAAACAATCAATGTATCTCTGGCTGATCTTGCCTCATCTCTCTCTAATAAAGCGGTGTCTCTCCTATCAAGAGCTGTCAACATCAAGGCCCTAACCTGATCTCTCTCAAAGGTCATCAGATGAAGACTCTGCTCCAGATATTGTGCTGAATGTTGAATCACAGTGGCACTCGTACTAGGAGAATCTGCAAGAGCTGCTGGCAACCCAGTAAATGTCTCATCCTTTGTGGGAATATCAATGTCCTCTATGGGCTCCCCATCATCAAAATAAATCCCCTGTAAAGTGGATACTACCACAGCCGATGTAGTCTCTGTCTCCATCCATGCGGAATACTCTACAGAACAACTCGGATGGCTAACAGAAAATGTAGCTAGCTCACGCTAATCCCAATAGGCACACACCCTGGATTTGTCCTCTGCTGATAAGTGGTGAGAAGCCAAACGTTGACTCACTGCCCCCTCAAAAGGATGGAAGTCCTGAAACTGGTCAAACTGACACATCACGGCCAGTGGGTGGTAAGTAGTCATGCCCCTCAAACCAGCTTGAGGGAGATAATCCATTCCTGGAGCATGAGTGATGAAGCTGTAGGGTGAACAAAGCCCTGTACACGATAATACATCAAATGGATCTCCAATCCTTACCAGGAAAACAGACCAAGATTCAAGATATGTACACTCCGTAGGATGAAAGGAGTACGACATGGCTATCTTATGGGTAAAACAATACCCGTGCCGTCAAAATGTGCTAATCGGTCTCAAGTGTGACATGAACCACACGTCTGACATGGCCAAGAACTACACGTGAATACCCTACAAGGGTAGGTCTTTGCAATATATGTAGCCGATCTCGGCGTCTACTACTGATCATTGGTACGATGGTGAGACCCTCCCTGAGAGATCTCATTGCCATAATGACGCCAATGTCTAGCTCATCCATGTACCGTGGCATGTATACATATGACAATACACACAGTAGCAGTACATCTACTCTAGCTGAATGCCAATGATCCTTCGTCTTGGTAAAATCCCCAGAATGCTGTGTATAGTTATCCTCTAAGCCAAATCTGTCCATCAGAAAATGCTGGGATACAATGTGGCCGGATGTGATCTCATCCTGCACAACTCTTCACCTCAGCCCGGTGAGAGTCATAAACTATCAGCTCATGTCGCTAATAGCCATGCACGCACAAGGTCTGTCTAGTGGCAGCACCATCAACCGTGCATACTCCTCCAAGGTAGGAGTCAACTCATGGGTAATAAACCAGAAGACCTGCCTCCCCGGTATCCAATACTCCAGCATACCCTCTATAAAGCCCGTGGGAACCTGAAACATCAGGAAAGTCTTAATATGCTGCAATAACTGATCTACAGTCACCCTGTCTGAAGGTGACATACTATCATACCAGGATCTCAGACGAGATGCAACCAATACTAGTGGGGTATGATCAATACGGCTAACTATCGAAGAATACATCTGTACGAGCAGTGTCATAAGACCATCCAAGGGTCAATGCTAAATATCTCTGGACATACATATATATACATAACATAATACGTGCATGATGAACAATAGATGGCAATATGATGTAGGGCATAATAGTATATACATTCCTAAGTACATCATCATCTAATACATCTATGTACAGATAAAAATACAGGGGAATGGGGTACAGACGCCCAGCTACTAATAGAGGCCTATGAAAAGATATAGTGAGAATGGGGCACAGCCACCCAGTGTCTAACAGAGGCCTATCAAAAGATTTAACAAGAAATACATCAGAAAAAGATAATTGTGTTAATGTCTACATCAGTAATCTTGTCCACCTGATGTAACTCCTTCTAAGTCACTGGATCTCCATCAACGGGGATATCAGGCCTATACAATGGATGATCTGCACCAACAAAGCCATATGGGTTATCTAAGGGGCCAACTCCTGAGCTGGAAGGATCAAAAGTATCTGCCTCTGCCGGATCTCTGCCCAAGTGCTGGATAAAGAAATGTGCCCAGTCCAACTGTCGGGTTCAAACTATCAATCTATGTCAAGTGAGTAAGATCTCTGACACAGGCCATCCAATCCATTATCAACACAAATCCAGGAACCATATCTCCCATAAACCGCGTGGCGCGAGTTTGGGCTCACGATTGTCTGAGGGACCACCAATCTTTGGAACGCGTTCGCACAGTATGTGGACCCTCTGATGCAGGTGTAAAACCGTCGACACCCGATCAAGGGATATCAATGATGGGTGACTGTGAAACAGGCCAATAACGCCTGACAGGAGGTAAGATCGATATACGAATCTCTCCTGTGGTGCTCCTAATAGCACGCTCTCCTAAATAGAGCTCCCATCCTCCATCTGTAAAGATAGGAATCCTATGGGTGGAAATCACGTACTTGACACCAGTCGGGTATCCATCCTCAAAATCGATTGCCAAGTGCTCCCTAGAATAGGGAATCTAAGTAATGGCATCAGCTGTCAATAACTCCAACTATAGGCGATAATGAGTAAAACCTTCAGCTACAGGGACCTCCGCCAGTATGGAATGATGCTATCGCCGTCCTCGTGGATAAGTCTCCAAGCCTAACACACTCACAGCACGCAAACATGGGAGCCTCTCATAGGCCCAAAACTTCCAACACAAAGGCAAACATCTGCTGTTAGTCAAAACTCTTAACCTGTACATGGGAAATTATAAGAGAAATACTCACCAGCAGAAATGGGTAAAATCCTAGCCAAGCCATCGACAAGCCCTGCGAACACATGCGCATTCCCCTGAGGAAATAGGCGAAGGTGTAGGAACCCCAGTCATACATTCCGATACGGTCCACATGTCGTGTGGTGCTCACTAAAGCAAATGACACCGTAGAAGAGTTATCAGCTATGAAGAAGCCCCCAATGATCATCAAGAACAATCGCCGAAGAATGCGATCCCTGACTCTCACATCATCGGGTATGGGCTCACTCAATAGCCTGCTTATAGCATCCACACTCAATGGACCTGTACAAACGGTCCTGCCCTTGAGCGCCTCAGCCGGAACTCCTAGCAAGGATCGAACGACAGTCGAGGTAATATCCGTTGTACATGGCATGGGATCCCCTCCAAACTCTATACTGTAATACCCGAGAATTTCCGCATATTATTAAATAAATATATTAATGAAAATAAATATTTATTTGAATATAAACAATTTCGTATTATGAAATGAGATAACTCAATCATATTAATAAATGAATAATTGAGAATACGTGGAGTTTGTGGTAAACTCGTTGAAAGCCTTGTGTGGCATAGTGATGGAAATTCAAATAGTAATGATAAGTGGCGAAGAAATTATGAGATGAACAATTAAGTAATATTAATTGTTAAGTGTTGTTGTAGTATATTTATGGATTTTTAATTGATATTAATAAGGTCGGTTAATATGTGATTATTAATTATTATTTAATTGATAATGGTTGTGGTGGAATATTGATTTCTTGGAAATTATTAATAATAGATGATTATTATATAGATAAGTAATGATTATGGAAAACCCATAAATGGGTGGATTAATTAATATTGATGTTAATTAATTAAGGAAGTGCATGGTTAATTTATTTAGCATAAGTGAGTAAGTTAGTAATATAATAATATTATATTGGTAGTTATGTGTATGTGAACAATAATACTAATATAACTATATAGTATGGTGTGACATTTATATGGCTATATATTAAGTCTTATAAAACTATATTGTTTGGGCATTGTGACTATATATATATTGGAACTATATGGTATAAATATATCATGAAATGTGTAGGTAACAATATGAAGGTGAGTAGATATTTAATATATAATTTTATGAATGGTAGGAATAATTATAGAACCGCCTTTATTAATAATATCCAACTGCATTATTTTATTGCTTATAATTACTGTACATGGATTATATGATGTGAGTGTATAATTTATCCCTAATATGGTAATGATTGTACATTAAAATTTCATTATGGGGATTTAAATAGACCAAACTAAGTCTAGATAACTAGATTGCTAAGTTCTCTCCTTTTTGTCCCAAAATGAAAGTCACCAAGTACATGAACAGTAGCTGAGTTTGATTTCACGTCTTCTTCCACAAGGCTAAATCCTAGATGATCATGGCTAGCTAGGTGGTTGGTATGGAGTGCTTGAAACACCCTCCTTGAACCATTGTTTCATTGCATTACACCATGAGCTCAAGTTTTGTGTAACACCAATATTCAGTCCAAAACTCTTCTATAAAGAGCAGCCATGTTCATCAGTTGATGTTCTTGAAATTATCTGAGATTTTTCTAAGTAAAAGTGGGAAGCATACAAGCATTCTTAGAGTTTAAGAGTTCAAGTAATAGCAAGTTCTTTCACATTACAAAGGTATAATTCCATTATTTGCTTTCCATTTTCGTTTCTGTTAACAGAGTTCATAAGTGTTGAAATTTAAATTCTTGAATTCATGGAATTGTATGTTAATGAGGTTGGGTAATGTCCATATAGATGTTATATGATCACATAAGCTTGTTGTAATTAGTTTATAAGTGTTTAAAACCCATTTGGTGAATAAATTTTGAGTTTTGGTTGGAAAGTTCTTGAGCAGAGTGTGTTCTTGGCTTTGAACTAGGCACCTGCAGCGTCGCTACCACATTTGTATTGAGGTCTTGTTGTAATTTGTCTTTGATTCTTGAGTTCGATTTTTTAGTCTGTATTTTGCAATCTGATATAGTACTAAGACTTATTATAGCATGTAAGCATGTGTAATGTGTATGTGCATGTATATTATGCTAAGTTGAGTATGTTTTAAATAGGTTTTCATGATTAACGAAAGTATATGGTTTACATGGAGATTTGAACCTTAAGTTTTGAAAACAAACTATGTAAAAGATCATGTTCAACAAATTATGAACCTAGCGAGCTATACATGACTGATTTTCCACATAGATGAGCATGTTGTAGTGTACATAGTCCGTTGAGCATGATCAAACTTGTTAAGCTTTAGATCAGGAATATATTTTCAAGAAAAGACTTAGCCTAGTATGCTAACTTACATGATTTCTACATGTTGTATATTATGACTTTGCAAAACATGTTAGTATGACTTAGACATGCATGAATAAACCTTTAGTTTGTGTTTATATGATCGACAATAAAGCAAGAACATGTTGAGTGAATTAGTATACTTTACAAATGAAAATATGACCTTTGAATAGTAATATTGTCATGTTACCTTGAGGACTAGAATCTGACATTTGTGATCATGTTTAATGAGTCTCTTAGACTAACTCATGTAGTGTAACCATGGATATACTATGTTTGTATGTTATATTTCAAATGAAGCACGAACAATGCATATTTTCAACTAAAGCGGTGTTAGTTTCACGTATGTGTTATGAATACACACAAGCATGCCTAAATATGAGTTTTATAACTATCTTGAATGTTTATAAAGCAAGCATGCTAGACTTTGTGGTTTCATGACCTTGAATGATCTTAAATTGTTGAAATGATCGAACTTAGAGCCATGTTATGCAAGAAGGGACCTAGATTGATCTAAGAAGCATGTGAAAGCCATTAACATGACAAAATATGATTGTGTGTTAAAGCCAAAAAGAGACCACAAGCAGCGAAGACTACATCTTGGCTTGAGTCGGGGATCTAGCAAGAACCGATCACCGAATCCTAGAAAATGAATTTTGATCTTCTGGACAGTAACTTACATGATTATGATGCTAAATGTGATCTAAAACCTACTGATGTACATATATATGTGTGATGCTTAGTTGATAAGTCGGTGTTGCATTGAAATGAAAAGTCCATGAGTAGAGGAGGTCCTAACCTTGAGCATTCTTGATTTGTTTATAAAATGACTAAGTGTTTGGTTCATGATTACTTATAAACTTAATTTGTACCATATTTGTGTATACTTGAATCGTGTCAAGCATGATTAAAGACTGTGTTAGCTAATTAACATCTTGAACATATAATGCGTTATAAATAGGATTCGAAAGTGTTGATTTATTAACGTGGATAAACTACGCTTGAGGCAAGTATCCGAACCCTACTATTATTGTTGTGCAATACCATTGCATTATTTATTCGAACAATACCGTAAGCTTATCCCTTTGAATACAAGTTATATTACTTTCTCGTTCAAATGAGTTAGTATGTTAAACCCTTGTGAAGGCTATTATTCATGTTGAAATTGGTATTGCCCTTGAATATTGTGAAAGAGTCGATGCCATTTGATTCGGCTAGACTATATGCATGTTTATAAAAACTGTCCAAACCAATTGATTGGTGCGGAAATCTTGAAAACTGAGTTGGACAACCCTTTTGGTAAGGGGAGTGTATGTTGTTGGAAACCCCAATAAATGAATAAATATTATTGTGGTGTTATGCATAACGTAAAGTATCGTAGACTGATCATCTATAGTAGTTGATATTTTTGGTTATCAGTTTAATATTGGTAACTCTAGTGGAAGTTCCATAGTCCTTAGTGACTGCTCAGTATAAATTGCTTATCCAGTTGGATACTGTGTTAGCCGTTGAATTCATATATATATATATTGATTTATATTGAATTGTTATATCCCTTATTCATGATGTTATTCTGACACTTTGAACTATCCTAGAAATAACCCTTCGATATTTCAAAACTTGTGATATTATATCCTACACCCTTGTTTTATAATACTTGCTGGGCAATTTGTGCTCATCCTTGCTTATTTAAAACTTTTCAGTTAAGGAAGAACATGGAGGTGTCTCTAGAGCAGACAAGGGCAAGGGAAAGGCTACCGACTAGCTTGTCCTTTTTATGTTTAAAGATATTATGTTATGCTAAGACTGTTTGTGGACTATGTTTAAACTTAAGTAGGATTATGTAATAGGTCTTTATTCGATACTATTATGTAATCTATTAAGTACTGTAGGTTGCGAGACTTGGGGGAATAATTATAATAAATCGTTGTATATTATTCTAAAGTAGATTTTCTGTTGTGTATGCGTTATTTTAGTTATTATGGTTTTACCATGAGAACGTGATGAACCGAATTTGAGTGACCATATGGAGGTCCGAATTTGGGGGCGTCACAGGTTGGTATTAGAGCCGTAGTTATAAACCTTAGGAGCAAGTGTCCTTAGATTATAACTCGGGAGAACTTAGAAGTTGGGAAGGAGATACAACTCATGTAGAGTTTACCTTGAGAGGCTTAGTGTGTTATGAAATATAACTTCATTCTATACAATGAACTTATGTTTGTTTAACATTCTAATGGAGTTGTTGTTTTATGTTGGTGATTGTAGGATGACTGACATGGGAGGACCTAGCCGAGTAGTAGAGGAGTAGCCGCGTGATATCCACGTCGTATTTGAGACACCCTTGATAACAGAACCTATTTCAGTAGTAGCCACTTTTCATGATGACGATGAGGAAGAGGTGGAGTCTGACCCTGAGGAGGAGCCTTTGGCAGAGGAGCCCGAGCCTGTGGAGGACTTTGACGAGGCAACCTTTGAGGATCAGGTGTTCAAAGAGTATGAGGAGTATATATTAGAGTTGGGATGTAGAGTAGAGGAGCTAGAGGCTGAGGCGAGGGAAAGGGAGTTTGCGTTCCAGAAGTTGAGGGACGAGGACCATCAGAGGCAACTAGTGATGCAGGAGATGAAAGTGGAGATTGCTCACCGTAAGGAAGCAGGGATCCAGATGGGAGCTTTGTTTCACCGAGCGGTGGCAAGGAATGTTGAGGTGGCAGAAAAGCTGGAGGAATTAGAACAGAAGGTGTTGAGTGAGAGGGAGGAGAAGGAGGCTCTCCGAACTCAGTTAGAAATGGAGGTGCTGGATAGGATTCACTTCGAGGAGAAGTGGGAGGAGGCCAATGATAGGGCAGATGACCTAGAGGATGAGGTGCGGTACAAGAGGAGAAAGATGAACAAGATGGGCTATGCTCTTCACACGGCCATGGAGAGATTGATAGATGGGGTACATCATTACCAAATTGAAAGCGAAGACGGACCCTTACATACCATAAGCCGAGACATGGTGGTGCACATCATAAGGAAGTAAGAATATCGAGCCTTAGTGAGCGTGGGATGTTAGATTGAGTTTAGAGGATGAAGACCAGTAGTGTGGAAGTTTTATTTATGTGTTATTAAAATTGTTGTTGTAATATCAGTCTTTTATGTAAGATGTGAGATAGTGGTAAACCCCCAAATTTTCGAAAAGTGTTAGAGGAGTAGTAAGATAGTATGTCCCTGTCTTTTGTGATATTAGGGGATATGTGTAATCATTTATAGCAGTATGCTAGAACAGAACGTGTAATGTAACCCTTTGGCATATGAATATAAATGATCTTATTTCAGAAATGTGTTATAAACCTATAGTCCCTTCTATTGAAAAATGTCTAGGTATAATAACTAGATAATAAAATGAAAATTTTATGATGCAAAAAATGCCGCCCAGACGTAGAATAACTGTCCCAGAAGAGTCAGTTAATGATGAGAGAGGTCCTGTAGATCCAATACATGTAGATCGGTAGATTTATTGGGAGAAGCTCGAGGGTAAGAAAGCGAACCCGCACCACCCGCTTCCCAAGTCAGTCCCAAAGAACGACCTTCAAAGATTTTAAAAGTGTAGGACCCCAGAGTTCGCGGGAACCACGGACCCGATAGTTGCGCAAACCTGGATCAAGGAGATTGAGAAGGCCTTCACTATAGCTCGTGTGGGCGAAGACCAACACGACAGTATTTGCCACATATATGATGAGGGACGAAGCGAACTATTGGTGGGAAACTAATCAGCAGAGAGGAGGGGAAGGAACGATAACATGGGAGCGGTTTACGACGCTATTTTTCGAGAATTATTTTCCAAAAAGTATGAAGAGTAGGATAGAAGTAAAATTCCTAGAGTTAAAACAAGGTGATATGACGGTGGCGCAATACGTAGCTAAGTTCAATGAACTAGCGCGATTTGCAGAGCACAAGGTTGTGGATGAGGAAAGGAAGGCAAGACGTTTTGAGCAAGGGCTAAAACCGTGGTTGTACAATAAGGTATCGGTCTTCCAGATTGATTCCTTTACAATATTGTTGGAGAAGGCAATCATTGCGGAAGGTGGCAGTGAGGCCTTAAGTTTGTATCATAAGGAGAAGAAGAATAAGAACGCTGGTAGTGAGCATTGTGGGGGAAGCAGCAGTGGAGGGAGTAACTCCGGAAAGAGGAAATGGAAAAACAACAACAACAGAAGCAACAATCAAGGTGGGAATCACCAAGGAAACTTCAAGAAGAGGACCGAAGCTTGTAACAAATGTGGAAGAAGTCATCAGGGAGAATGCTGGAAGAGGAAGAACACTTGCTATAATTGCGGCCAAGAGGGGCACATATTGCTAAACTGTCCGAAGCCAAAGAAAATGTGACAACCCAATATTTTCTATATAAATAAATCATAAATTTTGCGTATAATTTTTTTTTTTATTAAAATAAATATGGGTGATATGTGCCAAGATAATATGTATATAATTATATGTGTGATAAATAAAATTTATTTATTACTCGAATACTTGCAGATAAATTTATTTTAGAAATATTGATTATTATAAATTATATTCTTATAATAATTAATTTTATATTAGAAATATTTTATTAATTATTTTTCCATGAAATTATAGGTATATATTATTTAAATAATATATGAAATGATTTTAGAATAATTATTATAATTATTTTATTATATGAATTTTGTTCAGGTTATTAAGTTAATTATTTTAACTTAATTAATAAAGTTAACTACTGACGGATAAATCGGATATAGAATCCAAACCCTAGTTCTGGGTTTTGATCAATGAATGAGAATAATATTATAATATTAAATATATTTTGATTTTTCAGTGCTATAAATATGTACTGTATGTACGTACTGTTGATGGTTGGTCAATTATGTTTTATCTGACCAAACCTTAGCATTAATTGGTTTAACCCTATTTTTCAAAATTAAATGGGAAACTCAAGACTGTTATATAACTGTGTTATATGATTTATGTTGTAATAATATGCTTATTATGGAAAACCATAATTATGAATGAAAACCTTAATTCCTGAAATTAGAAACCCTAATTTGAAACCTAAACTAGAGTTTGTGATCAGTCAGAAATTGTGTTACTGTGATTAATAACATGTATGATAGATTTTATTTGCTAATTAAGGTAAACCTAATTAGTAAATTAAAACCCTAAAACCTAGAACCCTAAATTGATAATTAGAAAACCGTTATTGTAATTTGGTAACCCTAATTACCAAAATTGTAAACCCTAATTGTTATAATTAGCAAGGTTAATTATATTAGTGTTATTAAACCCTAATGTGCATGTATAATTAGAAGCCTAAGCTAATTAACAAAACCCTAATTATAAATTTTGGAAAATAAAATTGTTATTTTATACAAACCATAATTGCTAAACCTTGTAAATGCAATGTGCTAAACCTTAGGGTTAAACCCTAAGGGGTCAAACCCTAAGGGTTTGCTAATTGACCAATGTGCCATAAACATCTCAAGCTAAATGACCACTATGCCCTTTTGAGCATTAAAGAAGCTAATATGTAGGTTTTGACAATAGGTGGAGTTGGTGACCTAACCTTACTAACCCCATGTGATGATAATTGACAGCAATCAGCTCTAAATCAGCCAAGTCCATTGTATGCAAGCTCTATATATAGATTGAGAGAGAGAGAAGCTTGCATTTGTTAGCCATTTTGCATAAACACCCAACCAATCCTCTCTCTCACTAAAACCAACGAATTATAGTAGCATTTCAGTCCCATTTTCAAGCCCCACGAAATCTACTAACAGATTCGTAGGCCAAAATCAGAAATTTCTCATTTAAAGGTATAAACCCTATTCGAAAATCTGAACTATGATTCATTGTTAAATGTTATGATTTGATGTTGTAATTTGTTGTTTGTAGTCTAATTTAGTGATCTGGGTTGGTAGTATACAAATCCATAACATCTAAGTCTTCAAATCGTTGATTTTCAAAAACCTGGAAAAAATTGATCGTGGTCCGACAAATGAATGTCGAGAGCCACAGATTCTTATTCATTTGTTGTTTTTGATGTTTTATTGTTTAGATATATAGTTTGCTATGTTATCTTTCATCTTCAATTGGTAGTGTAACAAATTGATGTCTAGAATTGAAGTTATTAACGGTCAAAGACCGTTGACCAACCAACCATAAAATCGGCCAAAAATGGGCGACCGTCGTAATTGAAAAGCATGTCGTTCACAACTTTTTTGGGTTGTTTGTTGTTTTGTTTCAATTTTTGTATCAATGTTGTAAAATGGTATATTAACTACAAGATTAAACTTTTATATCCCTGAAATCATGAATAGATTGAAGGATATGTTCGGTCAAACTAGCATAGGAGATCACGGATTTGTGTTTCTGGAAATTTCCAGAAACCGTATGAACTAGTTTCTGACAGTAGTTTGACCGGATCATTTAGGCTTGATATGTTGTTATTATGATGATATTTTGTTATAGATCTCTAGTCCTACATGTGTTTTACATATTGAAGTTTATAGATCACAAAAACAATGTTCGATCAACATGTAGTGGATGCCCAAAGTGAATAAATGAAATTTCGTCTTCATTTTCTGGGTAACCTGAAAATGAAGAAACAATCTGACGATTCTTTGAGGGCTCAGATCTCTCTTGTGATATGTGTTATGATCATTTTTGTTGTTGGGTCATGTAGACGTGCATTAATACTACAAGATCGAAGTCTTATTTCATCCGGAAAGCAATCTGAGTTTATCGAGATACACTTGGTCAAAGTAGCACACACGATCATTGAACATGGTGTTCTGGGTTTAGCCAAGAACACGAAGAACACCTACATCGACGGTTCTGTCGCTATAGGTGGTCTTTAGCGACAGTTTTGAATAAAAATTATATTTTATATTAAATAATTAGTATTAATTAGTTTTAAATTATTAAAAATACAAAATAAATTATTAAAAATTATTTTAAGGTCCGAAAATTATATTTTAATTATTTTGAATATATTTCATAAATATTTAATATTTTTAGAATATTAAAAGTATTTAATTTATTTAATTATAATATTAAATAAATTATTTAAAAATAATTTTAATACATTGAAAAATCATATTATAATATTTTTTAAGTTATTTTAATGAATTTTAATATTCTATGGTAAATTTCATTAATAAATATATTAATGATAATTAAGTTATTTAATAAATGAATTAAATTAATAAATTAAAAATGATTTTATTATATTAAAATCATTTTAAATAATAATAAAAGTATTTAAAAATATTTTAAGTTATAAAATATAACTTTCAATATTTAAAGGTTAAATTCATTAATTAATTATTATTAATGATATTAAAGTTATTTAATAATTATATTCAATAAATTAGTTTTAAAATGATTTTAATATTATAAAATCATTTTAAAATGAAAATAAAGTGTTTAAAGATATTTTAAGTTATAAAATATAACTTTTAATATTTGAAGGATAATTTCATTAATAATTTAATATTAATGATATTAAGTTAATATAAATGATATTAAATTTATTTAATAATTATATTAAATAAATAGTTTAAAAATGGTTTTATTAATTTAAAGATCATTTAAAAAGGATATAAATGAATTAAAAATATTTTAAGTTATAATTAATGACTTTTAATATTTGGATAAATGCAGTACATTAATATTTAAATATTAATGATGATTATTTAAAATGATTTTAAATGTTTTAAAAATCATTTAAGGGTAATATAAATGTTTTAAAAATATTTTGAGTTATTATAAATAACTTTAATATTTTGGTAATGGTTTCATTAATAGTTTAATATTAATTAAATATTAATGATAACATAATTGTTTGATATTTAAATCATTTAATTATGATTCCTGTTTGAAAATTCATGATAAATTATAATAAATGTTTTAAAATTATATTAAGTCATTTAAAAATAATATGACTGATATTTACAGATGTTGAACATCGAGATAGAGTCTTAGACTCGATTATTACCAAATAAAAAGTCATCGATGAGAATAGACATGCTTCAGAAATTGATCTGGACTTAGATAATTTGGTTAGATAAATGTTTGTTTGTGATCCAATGACTGTTGGACCTAAGTGACAATGTGATTAGGTAATGTGATTACCAATAGGCAGTGTTATATGTTACGATATGTTATACTAATCAGTAAAGTGATTTTATTACTGATAGGTGATTTTATAAAAGATAAAACTAAGTTGCAAATTTGTAAGCGCCGTGACGAGTAAAAATATCCTACCTTTGCATTTCCTTTGTCAATGGACATGAGTAAGAATGTTTGAGTTATATTAAGACTGTCTGATTATTAACCTTATATTATATATGCCCATTGATTATCAACATGTCAAGATATAGTAATTCGGATATATATTTACATTCGTTAATTTCTATAAAATGGTTATACAAGTGTTCCCACTTGGATAATCATTAGATTAACTCACATGTTGATACACCTTTGTTAAATTACCGTATATATATATATATATATATATATATATATATATATGAACTATAGATTATTGTTGATCAAGATAAAACCTTTGGTTTGGAACCCCGACAGGTATGAACATCCCGTTCATGGAAAAATTTTTATGTGCCCAAGGCAGCCAGAGTGAACGATCACATCGTTCTTGTTATATATTATTGATCAATAGTGGGTACAACGGGCTGATCACCCCCGTGCCCGTAAGTTATAACGGTTTATAGATGAAGTTCTGTTTAACCTTTTCAAAAATGAAAACAATATTCATAGTATGTCACTTTAACCCTATTTATAGTCAATACGTAGTTTCAAAAGTTTGAAAGAGAGTTGTTATGTTACTATTATCCTTGAGTACAGTTACTTCTTCTATATTGACTTGTTGTAGAAGGATAGTATAAAGAAAAAATTCTTTAAATTCTTTCACTTATATATATATATGATTGTTTATACTTGCTGGGCACTCAAATGCTCATCCTTGCTTAATTTAAATGTTTTCAGCTAAGTGCGAACAGCCTGAAGGATCCACTAAGAACAAGGGAAAGGGGAAAGTTGCTGAGTGAATGCAGTACTATTTTATATAATATTTTGAGATTATGAATACTATGATATCTAATTATCTAATATTATGTAATGGATGTTTAAAGGTCTCGTACCTGGGGATTAGACTCTAATGATATAAAAATTAAGTTGATCTTTATATTATTGTTATTATTATTAGTATTATTCCGCTCATAGAAATGGTATCATGAAGCACCGAGTTCGAGTTTCAAGTACCTGGATTTGGGGGCTTTACAGAAAATTAGAGGATGTTTTGCTTGTGGATCAACAGAGCACCAGATAAAGGATTACCCGAAAAAAGGAAGCGGTGGAGCTGGCGGAAGCCAAGGAGGAGGAAGTAAGTTGATGATTTGTGGACCTGCGCAACCCAACTGATCAACCGCTCGAACCTTTAACATGACCTTCCAAGACGCCATAGCTGCAAAGGATGTGGTGTCAGGTATAATCCCAATCAAAAATATAAATGCTTATGTATTATTTGATTCAAAAGCCACTGCTCGTTTATATCAAGAATTTGCTAGTAAACTTAGTACACCCCAAGAACGTTTAGAAGATCCTTTGAACATAGAAGTTACAAATAAGGAAATAATCCCTGTAGAATACGTTTATCAAAATTATCGCGCAAACATTAGAGGACATAAACTGAGCGTAGACTTGATTCCTATTAGACTAGGAGAATTTGACGCAATATTGGGGAAGGATTGGTTATATAACCATGCAGCAGTAATTGACTGTCAAAACAAATGTGTAAACCTTCAGACTTCGGTTAAGTCTAAGGTAGTGTTTTATAGTAGCTCATCGCTTAAGCAATCGTGTTGCGTTACGATGATGCAGGCCAAGAAATTGTTAAAGAAAGGATTTATAGCTTATTTAGCTTACGTTATGGATACTCAGAAAAAGGGATTAGAGATTAATGATTTACCCGTAGTGAGTGAATTTCAGGATGTGTTTTCGGACGATCTGCTTGGCCTCCCGCCAGACAGAGAAACCAAATTTGTAATAGATTTAACACCAGGAACGACACCGATTTTGAAAGCTCTATATCGTATGGCGCCGGTAGAAATGAAGGAACTGATGATACAACTTCAAGAGTTATTAGATAAAGGTTACATTCGACCTAGTGTGTCTTCTTCGAGAGCACCAGTGTTATTCGTGAAGAAAAAGGACGGATCGATGAGGCTCTGTATCGATTATCTCGAATTAAACAGAGTAACGATCAAGAACAGATATCCGCTACCGAGGATAGACGACTTATTTGATCAACTGAAAGGAGCGAAATGTTTATCGAAGATCGACCTGCGGAAGGGATATCACCAACTGAAAGTGCGGCATGAGGACATACTAAAGACTGCGTTTAGAACCCGTTATGGACATTACGAGTTTTTGGTAATTACATTTGGTTTAACTAATGCTCCGGCAGCATTCACAGACTTGATGAATCAAGTTTTCAAGCCATACTTGGATAAATTCGTGGTAGTTTTTATTGACGATATTTTGATCTACTCAAAGACTGAGGAAGAACACGCCGAACACCTGAAGATTGTTTTGGAAGCACTACGAAAAGAGAAGATGTATGCAAAGTTTTCTAAGTGCGAATTTTGAATGAAAAAGGTTCAATTCTTAGGCCACGTGGTGGATAAGAATGGAATCTCAATAGACCCCGAAAAGGTCGAAGCAGTAAGTAATTGGGAACAACCAAGAACTTCGACGGAGGTGAGAAGTTTCTTAGGGTTAACAGGGTACTATCGAAGATTCATCCAAGATTTTTTTAAGATAGCAACCCCGTTGACTAATTTGACGAGGAAGACTGTGAAATTTGTATGGACCGAAAAATGTGAAGAGAGTTTTCAAGAGTTGAAGAAGAGATTGAGCGAGGCACCTGTATTATCATTACCAGATGATACGGGAGGATTTGTGGTGTACAGTGATGCGTTGCATAGAGGACTTGGTTGTGTGCTTATGCAACACGACAAGGTTATTGTGTATGCATCACGACAATTAAAGGATTACAAAAAATGATACCCTACTCATGACCTAGAGTTAGCGGCCATAGTTTTTGCGTTAAAGATGTGGAGACATTATTTGTACGGAGAGAAATGTGAGATATACACGGACCACAAAAGTCTGAAATATATCTTCACACAGAAGGAGTTGAATATGCGTCAGAGGAGGTGGTTAGAATTAATCAAGGATTATGACTGTGAAATTTTGTATCACTCCGGAAGGCAAACGAATTCTTGACGCCCGAAAGGTGAAAAGGACGGGAGAAATTGTTTCAACTGACAACTCAGGAGGAGTTAATAAGAGATATTGAGAAATTGGAAATAGAAGTGTGGGGACCCGAGAGGTCTGTAGAAAAGTTATTTATAATAGAAGCTTGTCCGACATTGTTGGATAGAGTAAAGGAAGCCCAGGAAAGAGGTAGAGAGTCTGAGAAAATCAGAAGAAGGATCATGGAAAAAGAGGAAGAAAAATTTTGAATAGATAAAGATGGTATCTTAAGATTCGAAGGGAGAGTATGGGAACCGGTAGTGGCCTAGATAAGAGAGAAGATTTTACACGAGGCTCATAACACGACGTATTCCATTCATCTGGGAGGCACAAAGATGTACCGGGACTTGAAGCAACATTTTTGGTGGCCAAATCTGAAATGAGAAATTGCGGAGTACGTTAGCAGATGTCTTACGTGTCAACGTATAAAAGCAGAGCATCAGTGACCAAGTGGTTTACTACAACCGTTGGAAATACCAGAGTGGAAATGGGAGCATATTATGATGGATTTGGATGCCATTTGGGTCATCATGGATCGACTTACGAAGACTGTACATTTTCTACCTATCAAGATCCGTTAAAATTTAAATCAATTATCGTGTTTATACGTAAAGGAAATTGTTTCACGACATGGAGTGCCGGTGTCGATTATTTCTGAACGAGACCTGCATTTCACGTCAAAATTCTGGTAAAGCTTGCAAGAGAGGATGGGAACACAATTGAGATTGAATACTGCTTATCATCCTCAGACGGATGGATAAAGTGAGCGAACAATACAAACACTAGAGGACATGCTTAGGACCTGCGTGATGGACTTTAAGGGAAATTGGGACGACCACTTGCCCTTAGTCGAATTTGCGTATAATAATAGTTACCATGTGAGTATCGGCATGCCACCGTATGAAGCTCTTTACGGAAGGAAGTGCAGACACTACTAGAAATTCGACATATAGCGACGAGCTATAGCTACTGATCGACGACGCAACCGTCGCTATAGAGTATATATAGCGACATGACACCACGGAATCAGCTGGTATAGAGGTCTTTAAAGAAAAACCCTCCCATCTTCCCCCAAATCATTTCACTATTTCGGTCCAATGTTTTCCCCAAATTATCTTCTTCCTCTCGAGTCATCTCCTCCTTTCTAACAATTTCTCTCTCATTTTCTTCCTCTACATCTTTTTCCTCTCTAACCCAAATCACCGAAATCATTTCATGATCTGCCGCTCGTTAATCGATCAACACTTGTCATCTTCTACTGTCATCTAAGTTATGGTTCATGGTAATCGTCTCACCGACTACTGTCTTAGCGTGATTAGCTGCAGCGACTTTCCGTCAAGTCCATCATGAACCAAAGAAAACCCATGGCGGTCCAGGTCTGGGTCGATTCCCAGTGTCCCAATTCTAACAGAATTCAAGATTCTAAGACCTACCGTCGGGCTGCTTTCGCTCTCGATTTAGTTATTAATCTTTATTGTAATATGAGAATTTGATAATGATCCGATCGTTTTCCCTGCCTATATTCCATGCAAAGATGCTCAGATTTTTTGTATATCTTGGATTAGTTATGCTTTTTTCTCTTAAGCGTGTAAGCTTCATGATTTTCCTTTTATATTTTATTATTCAAAATTAAGAGCAATT
The DNA here is from genome assembly GCA_020205615.1 of Panax quinquefolius. Lineage (NCBI taxonomy): Eukaryota > Viridiplantae > Streptophyta > Magnoliopsida > Apiales > Araliaceae > Panax > Panax quinquefolius. The sequence continues at coordinate 94,057 of JAINUW010000499.1, read as the reverse complement.
TGCTTATTATGTTCCCAAGTGTGATTTCTCCAAGCCAGTTCACTCTAGATCAAGTTGGACTAGTGGTTGCACGTGGTCCGTGGATTGATTCTTTGTCCTTTTCCGCTTCACTTGTCAATTTTTTCATTAAATAATATTGAAACATAATAAATAAGAATTATTCATGATGTTTAAATCATTAGTTATTATTTTAATTTTGATCCTACCTGCATTCTTGTTTAGATTATAAGAATTTATGTTCTCTTTTTTCTTGCATTTTCCTCATAATTGAAGATGGCTCATTAATTTAATTTGTACTTGGATTATAGCAATTGTAATGTAAAAGAATTTGGTTTGAAGCTGAAGACTTCTCATTCAGATGATAAAAATTCATGCTTGATATTAATTGATTAATGTTGAAACATTTTATTTTATTTTTATTTACTTTTTCTTTATGAAATTTTACTTTAATTTATTCACAAGCTTGGAAAAACATTTCATCCGATCCAAAATCTCGTGTCGAGCTAGTGACTAGTAGGTATTGCTTGGTTAATTGTACGTGAATCAAGTCCCTTAGTTGGGTACCATATACATTTGAGCACTTTGCTTACTCGGATCTCCTCAAACCATTCCCATTTTCATTTACTTTTATTTCTTATTAATTAGAATCGTTGTTCAAAGATATTATGCTTAAGGTTATAAGTTCAAGGCTTCATGCATAAGAATTTCAAATCAGGTATCTTTTTTTTTGCACCTTCACATAAAAGAATCGAGTTTTTAAGATGTTATGATCCTCTAATATTAGTTGAAATTCGCAAGTCCATAAGGAGGACTAAATGTTTTTGTTCAACCTGTGATAGAAGTTGTGGTTTGAACTTACTAAGTAATTCAAAATTTGAACTTCATTACTAAGCGCTTGTGTATATCCGAGATATAGTTATAAGTTTATAGTCTATTTTCTTTCGGTTTGTGAGCATTGGCGGGATGAAGAAAAATGTTAAAGATGATCTTTGGGTTGTTCTAAGGTTTACATATCTCGAAAGTCAAACAGGGTGCTGACTTGGATTCGATTGAACGAGTACGCCAAACTATTCCCGTAGTCGCTATTTTGAATAAGTTTGAAGATGAAACTTATAATAGAGTTGGTTATACCCTCGCCTCCAAATTGGCTCCGTAACCATCGACTCGTGTCCCTTGAAGAATACGGTGTTTGCCATGGTGAGAGCCGCTTTTGATGCTATTGACCTTGGGCAAAGATCAAGGAAGTCATCCACGGCTTGGTGTTGTGGACCATATATGTTTTCACCCCTTAGCCTGCAAAATCTCTAGCAACTGATGTTGGCTCAAGTCTTCAAGGTTTGTTTCATGAAGTTATAACTAGTCGCATACAAATGAGAATGTTTGTTAATGAAATACGTTCAGGGAATAAGACCGTGAGTGTGATTTATAAAATGCATAATAATTGGCAAAGCTCAAAGCTCATGGTAGAGAAGCTTTAGTATGACAATTCTTTTACCACTTGAAGTAGTTGGTTTACCATCTAACGTGTCGAGTTGTTCCTCCCAACTCTTTTGCTACTATCTTTCCCGTCAACCGCATGTTACAATTTAAACTATGATTCGATTAGCATATTCCTAACAAGTAGGAACTTCTTGAATATCTAAGCACGAAAATACTCTGTGGACTTTGTATGCTATTATCACGAATGAATGATCTCAAAACATTTTAGAACTTTGCATGTTTATTCATCCACCGTTGTTTCTAATCAAAACATGGATGATATATATTGTTTTCAATCACAAATAGAGAGACCATATAAAGTAAATCCATTAAAAAGACTAAGAAGGGGCCTTAAAGCCCTATATCTTAGCTTATACAATGAGAGGCAAATGACTTTCCTTTTTTTTTTTCCATAAGGCAATTTGCTAACACTCTAAACGATTCTCGAGACGATTTGTTTCTCGCCATAGAGAACGACCTACATCCGAACTCATACCTAGCTACAAGCCTATGGTTACTTGCACCTATTCTATTTTCCTTGGATTTTGTGACTCTTATTTCATGGTTCTAGTATCAAAAGGCGATTGACGTTCACCACTCTTTCTCCCATTAGACTTGTAAATTCTTTGCAGATAGATATACTATGTTTTTATAAAAAGTAACCGCATTAGTTTTAAGATTGTTACATTCTTATTCTCGTTACATTTTTTATATGGCATATTTCTTTATTTATGTTTTCAATATAGCTCATGATCTTGAAAATAGCCTGCAGCCCCCCACCTTCTTATATGGAGCAACCCACGGAGAGGTAAATCACTTGATTTGATCCAAGGGGCTGGGATATTTCAAGCCTAATCTTGACTGAAACTAGTGGGTAGGTGGTGTCAATAATCGGACGTTACTCGCCACCGATGCCGATGAAGGTCCAAACTCAAGCGCTTCAAGCAAAAGGTGTTGTAATGTGAATGATTGTAACTTACTAAGTAATTTCAAAGGTGTTGTAATGTGAATATGTTCCCTGGTGGCTCCATCTATAAGCTTCTCCAAGAATATGGACTATTGAGGTCGCTTCGACATATCTTCTTAGATGTAACTAAAATATTGTGTTGTAATGTTGTGAATGATTGTAATGTTGTAAAATATCTCTTCTTATATTGTAATGTTGTAATGTGAATGATTTTAAATGATGTATATAATATTTTTTATATTTTATTTTATATTGTATTTGTGTTTGTTGAATAAATGTGCATTATTAATTTTTTTTTTAATATGAAAAGGCTATAGCGACGGTCATCGACCGTAGCTATAGTGTTCTATATAACACATCCCTATAGCGACGGTCATCGAGCGTCGCTATAGACATCTATAGCTACGGTCATGACCGTAGCAATAACTCTCAGCGACCGTTAGTAAAGAGCAAATACACGATTTTGACATGACCTATAGCTAGGGTCGGTGACCGTCGCTATAGGCCAAAAGACCGTCGCTATAGGCTTTACCGACGGGTTCTATGGCGACGGTCGGTGACCGTCGCTAAAACTTTTAGCGACGGTCTTTTGGCTATATATGACAGATCGGCGACCGTCGCTATAAATGATTTTCTAGTAGTGAGAATGCCGTTATGTTGGGACGAAGTCGGAGAACGACGAGTACTCGGGCTAAAGTTAGTATAACAGACTGCAGATGTGGTGAAAGTGATAAGGGCCAGACTTGTAGCAGCTCAAGATTGCCAGAAGAAGTACGCAGACTTGCATCAGCAAGACCGAGACTTTGAAGTCGACAGTTTTGTATTCTTGAAGGTATCTCCATGGAAGGGAAAAATCCATTTCGGCAAGAAAGGAAAACTGAGTCCAAGATTCATAGGACCGTTTGAGGTACTACAACGAGTGGGCGAAGTAGCATAGAAAGTTGCACTACCACTTGAGTTGGAGCACATCCATAACGTGTTTCACATATCCGTGTTGCGTCCGTACAAGCCTGACTACAATCACGTGATTTCTTATGAACCCATTCAAGTGGAGAAGAATTTAGCGTACGAAGAAATTCCTGTCCAAATTCTAGATTGGAAAGAGCAAACCATAAGGAATAAAGTTATTTCTTCTATAAAAGTACTTTGGCGTAACCACGATGTCGAGGAGGCAACGTGGGAGTTAGAAGATAGAATGATGAGGGATTATCCCCATCTATTTGTGTAACCTTGTAGCAATTCTGGGACGAAATTTTTATAAGGGGGGAGGATGTAATACCCGAGAATTTCTGCATATTATTAAATAAATATATTAATGAAAATAAATATTTATTTAAATATGAACAATTTCGTATTATGAAATGAGATAACTCAATCATATTAATAAATGAATAATTGAGAATACATGGAGTTGTGGTAAACTCGTTGAAAGCCTTGTGTGGCATGGTGATGGAAATTCAAATAGTAATGATAAGCGGCGAAGAAATTATTAGATGAGCAATTAAGTAATATTAATTGTTAAGTGTTGTTGTAGTATATTTATGGATTTTTAATTGATATTAATAAGGTCGGTTAATATGTGATTATTAATTATTATTTAATTGATAATGGTTTTGGTGGAATATTGATTTCTTGGCAATTATTAATAATAGGTGATTATTATATAGATAAGTAATGATTATGGAAAACCCATAAAAGGGTGGGTTAATTAAGGAAGTGCATGGTTAATTTATTTAACATAAGTGAGTAAGTTAGTAATATAATAATATTATATTGATAGTTATGTGCTTGTGAACAATAATACTAATATAACTATATAGTATGGTGTGACATTTATATGACTATATATTAAGTCTTATAAAATAATATTGTTTGGGCATTGTGACTATATATATATTGGAACTATATGGTATAAATATATCATGAAATGTGTAGGTAACAATATGAAGGTGACTAGATATTTAATATATAATTTTATGAATGGTAGAAATAATTATGGAACTGCCCGGACAATAATATCCAACTGCATTATTTTATTGCTTATAATTACTATACATGGATTATATGATGTGAGTGTATAATTTATCCCTAATATGGTAACGATTGTACATTAAAATTTCATTATGGGGATTTAAATAGACCAAACTAGGTCTAGATAACTAGATTGCTGAGTTCTCTCCTTTTTGTCCCAAAATGAAAGTTACCAAGTACATGAACAGTAGCTGAGTTTGATTTCACATCTTCTTCCACAAGGCTAAATCCTAGATGATCATGGCTAGTTAGGTGGTTGGTATGGAGTGGTTGAACCACCCTTCTTGAACCATTGTTTCATTGCATTACACCATGAGTTCAAGTTTTGTGTAACACCAATACCCAGTCCAAAACTCTTCTATAAAGAGCAGCCATGTTCATTAGTTGATGTTCTTGAAATTGTCTGAGATTTTGATAAGTAAGAGTGGGAAGCATACAAGCATTCTTAGAGTTTAAGAGTTCAATTAATAGCAAGTTCTTTCACATTACAAAGGTATAATTCCATTCTTTGCTTTCCATTTTCGTTTCTATTAACAGAGTTCATAAGCGTTGAAATTCAAATTCTTGAATTTATGGAATTGTATGTTAATGAGGTTGGGTAATGTCCATATAGATGTTATATGATCACATAAGCTTGTTGCAATCGGTTTATAGGTGTTTAAAACCCATTTGGTGAATAAATTTTGAGTTTTAATGGACACGTTGCCTAAGCAGATCGTTTCTTGCCCTCGAACCAGTACCTGCAGCAATTGCTACCGGTTCTTGAAGTTCGATTTTAGTTTGTATTTTGCAATCTGATATAGTACTAAGACTTATTATAGCATGTAAGCATGTGTAATGTGTAATGTGTATGTGCATGTATATTATGCTAAGTGGAGTATGTTTTAAATAGGTTTGCATGATTTACGAAAGTATACGGTTTACATGGAGATTTGAACCTTAAGTTTTGAAAACAAACTATGTAAAAGATCATGTTCTACAAATTATGAACCTAGCGAGCTACACATGACTGACTTTGCATATAGATGAACATGTTGTAGTGTACATAGTCTGTTGAGCATGATCAAACTTGTTAAGCTTTACGTTAGGAATATATTTTTAAGAAAACACTTAGCCTAGTATGCTAATTTACATGATTTCTACATGTTGTATATTCTGACTTTGTAAAGCATGTTAGTATGACTTAGACATGCATGAATAAACCTTTAGTTTGTGTTTATATGATCGACAATAAAGCATGAACATGTTGAGTGAATTAGTATACTTTACAAATGAAAATATAACCTTTGAATAGGAATATTGTCATGTTACCTTGAGGACTAGAATCTGACATTTGTGATCATGTTTAATGAGTCTCTTAGACTAACTCATGTAGTGTAACCACGGATATACTATGCTTGTATGTTATATTTCAAATGAAGCACGAACAAAGCATATTTTCAACTAAAGCAGTGTTAGTTTCACGTATGTGTTATGAATACACACAAGCATGCCTAAATATGAGTTTTATAACTATCTTGAATGTTTAGAAAGCAAGCATGCTAGACTTTGTGGTTTCATGACCATGAATGATCTTAAATTGTTGAAATGATCGAACTTAGAGCCATGTTATGCAAGAAGGGACCTAGATTGATCTAAGAAGCATGTGAAAGCCTTTAACATGACAAAATATGATTGTGTGTTCAAGCCAAATAGAGACCACAAGGCAAAGAAATTGTATCTTGGCTTGAGTGGGGATGGCACTTGCTGCTTAGGCCCTAGTTTTTAACCATGGCGCAAATGCTTGATCGAATCCTCGAAAAATGAATTACGATCTTTTGACAAGAACTTACATGATACTTATGATGCTAAATGTGATCTAAAACCTACTGATGTACATATATATGTGTGATGCTTAGTTGATAAGTCGGTGTTGCATTGAAATGAAAAGTCCATGAGTAGAGGAGGTCCTAACCTTGAGCATTCTTGATTTGTTTATAAAATGACTAAGTGTTTGGTTCATGATTACTTATAAACTGATTTTATACCATATGTCAAGCTTGATTAAAGACTGTGTTAGCTAATTAACATCTTGAACATATAATGCGTTATAAATAGGATTCGGAAGTGTTGATTTATTAACGTGGATAAACTACGCTTGAGGCAAGTATCCGAACCCTACTATTATTTTTGTGCAATACCATTGCATTATTTATTCAAACAATACCGTAAGCTTATCCCTTTGAATACAAGTTATATTACTTTCTCATTCAAACGAGTTAGTATATTAAACCCTTGTGAAGGCTATTATTCATGTTGAAATTGGTATTGCCCTTGAATATTGTGAAAGAGTCGATGCCATTTGATTCGGCTAGACTATATGCATGTTTATAAAAACTGTCCAAACCAATTGATTGGTGTGGAAATCTTGAAAACTGAGTTGGACAACCCTTTTGGTAAGGGGAGTGTATGTTGTTGGAAACCCCAACACATAAATAAATATTATTGTGGTGTTATGCATAACGTAAAGTATTGTAGACTGGTCATCTATAGTAGTTGATATTTTTGGTTATCAGTTTAATATTGGTAACTCTAGTGGAAGTTCCATAGTCCTTAGTGACTGCTCAGTATAAATTGCTTATCCAGTTGGATACTGTGTTAGCCGTTGAATTCCTATATATCTGTTGATTTATATTAAATTGTTATATCCTTTATTCATGATGTTATTCTGACACTTTGAACTATCCTAGAAATAACCCTTCGATATTTCAAACCTTGTGATATTATATCCTACACCCTTGTTGTATATTACTTGCTGGGCAATTTGTGCTCATCCTTGCTTATTTAAAACCTTTCAGTTAAGGAAGAACATGGATGTGTCTCTGGAGCAGACAAGGGCAAGGGCAAGGGCAAGGCTACCGACTAGCTTGTCCTTTTTATGTTTAAAGCTATTATGTTATGCTAAGACTGTTTGTGGACTATGTTTAAACTTAAGTAGGATTATGTAATTGATCTTTAGTCGATACTATTATGTAATCTATTAAGTACTGTAGGTTGCGAGACTTGGCAAAATAATTATAATAAATAGTTGTATATTATTCTAAAGTAGATTTTCCGTTGTGTATGTGTTATTTTAGTTATTATGGTTTTACCATGAGAACGTGATGAACCGAATTTGAGTGACCATGTGGAGGTTCGAATTTGGGGGCGTCACACGTACCGGTGATAAATTGCCAATCCATCACCGTCATCATCACCTCACAGTCCAACAAATGGAGAGACTGAGTCTGGTGAAACCAACGCTTAGACAATGCCTTGAGGTAACCCCAGGGACAACGACGGGGAAGGATGGAAAAGAAAGCTCCAAAGCCCCAGCCATGCACAATCTCTCTATAATCAGGATGCAAAGCCTGGTACATAGAGTGAATGCTGAACCAGTTCCCACTAGGTTGTGTAAAGTCAGGAACCTACATCACAATGCAGATCAACATCAGAATCCTTTACTCCTCATCAATAGGAAAAAAGGGGAAGATCAAAATCTAGCTTTTACCTCATTTGCGTGCAAGTAAATCGAGGGATGTCTACTCAGTTCGCCCAGCAACTCTGGGATCATCACATGGATACCCGAGAAATCCCTACGGGGAACATATACAGTAGGAGCAGGGTCTATAACCGGAACATCCTCCTCCTCGTCCTCAACGTCCGGCACATCAACCCATACAGGAAGTGTCACCACCTCGCCAAACGACGAGGCTGTCTGACAGAACAAGTCGAGGCATTTTAGAAGCCCTCCTCCACACATCTGAAGTGGTCCTGCAGAAATGACTTGGCTGATCCGGATCCATATATCTGGACAACAAATCTCCAAATCACCTCATAAAGGGTGTGGTAAATTCTAACCTGGAGATTTTCAAAATGCAGTTTGATGACTACGTGCATGCATGCATTATTTTAACATACGTCTACAAGTAGAGTTAAAAATGCATGACTACTCAATGCCTACGTTTTGGAATTTTTTTGCCATAGTCCCCTTTGTAAATAGGACTATCCACATGGACATAGGCATGACTAGGTGGCCGTTCAGTAGCACACCTTCCCACAGTCATAAACATCCTACATGCATTAATACATCACAGTAAAAAAATCCTTAAGGGTAGCCTAATTACCATGATTATTTTACTTTTTCACCTTAGCTCATTTGTCCTCAAATAGGATAAGAAATAGCAAAAACGGTGCCAATTTGACTGTTTCAAAAGTAAATTTTTTTCACATTATTATGTTCATCATGGTTTAATACTAACATTTGCTATGTTGAATATTTTTTATCACATCATATGAGCATGTATATTCACTACTATGTGTTTAGATGCATTACATATCATAAGTCATTTTTCAACGGATAAAAACTAGAAAAGAAGACATGCATACATTACCAGGACAGTGTAGAACACTTGTATGGTGACAGAATTTGCAGATAGATGCCTGAACTCAGCAAATATGAAAAAGAGCTCTCGGATTTCCTTCACGGCACTATATAAAAATGACTTATAAAAGCAACCTACAGCTGTCGCAGGTGTACCTGCGGTTCCCCTAGGTGGGGCCCACCCATCCAGCTCTGTCCAGTTCGAGTTGCAAAGGAGTTCTTACAAGTTAAAAAGGCCAAATCAAGAATAAAAATGCTACGTGATTGAGCAGAATAGCCTTAAATCCTGGTTTTCACGGGTCAAGTTGTGACTTTACATATCATTCATTGGAATTCACCCAAACACAGGGTACACTATACCAATGATCTCAGCTGTTGCAAACTACATTCGGCAATACCTCACGAAGGTCTGATGCCATTAATGCAGGGTCGTAACCCTAAAGCCTTGTCCCCATCGGCATTTTCATACAATCATCCATTGATGCACATGTCAATGAAGGTCAAGCAGCCTTGACATTATCCTCAGCAAGGATCTTATCCATTGATGCACATGTCAATGAAGGTCAGGCAACCCTGATAATACCGACTATTGACAGTAACTCCAACAGAGCAGCGAAAAGACCTGGCGGTACAAACCAGGGAAGAACATCCTCATCAGGGAGGACCGATGATAGAATATGTTACAAACATCCTCAAACAAATAAAGCTCTATCCCCACAGAATATCTTGTACATGAGAGATACATCTTCAATGTGAAGTCTGTATCAAAGATTAAGGACTTTGGTGATAACCCCAACGCCAACATCCTGGAAGCTCCTGAAAGCTTTGGATTGCATGTCTAAGATAGTTCATCAGCGTTATAAGTAATAACTGTCAACACCGGTAGAAGTTAAGGGGAGCCGGAAATCATCCCACCATGTTGGAAAATAATCCAACAAAACCATATACATTCGCATTATGTTGTTGTACATGGCATCATGATCATCTTAGTGCATTTCAAGTGTCTAGTATTCTTGATCCTATCCATGCCATTTCATTGCATGAATATGATAAAGAGGGGCATCTGTAGACACTTGAAATTTTTTGCATACCTGTTACTAACATTGCAGGAGGGCAGAATCGTCTTTCAGAGATAACCTGGAGGACAGTTCAACTCAATCTCAAAAATACCACCGGAAGTTTCAAACTCCATCCCGAAAATATCACCGCAAGTTTTAGTTCCAACCTCAGAGATAACCCCGAGGCATGCAGTTCCAATACCGAAAATCACACCGTAGAAGGCCGTTTCATCTCAAAGATAACCCCGAGATACTCAGTCTCAGTCCTGGAAATAGCACCAGGAAAGACAATGTCAACCTTGGAGATAACCCCAAGGAGTACAGTTGCAGTTCCGGAGATGACCCCGGAGATGCTCGTTTTAACCTATGGAGTCAGCTTCAACCTCGGGACTCACACCGAGGCACTCAGCTCCAAACCCGGAGATAACTCTGGGAGGTCAGGCACACCTCAGAGATAACCCTGAGGACGTCCAAAGATATTCTGTGACCCAATCTCGAGATAACCCCGAGCAACGATCGCTTTATCGTGAAACCGGAGAGATAACCTCGGTGAGGGGCAAAATCACCATTTTGCTATATCGATCCCATATTGCGCTATCTCAACAACATCTTAACATACATTCTACACAACAATGTCCCACAAGAGCCAAGGAGTTCCAATCCTAAGTGACTACTACGCAAGGCAGCACACCGGATAGAATTTGAAGCTTAAAGACCAAGGGTGTGGTCCCATCTTCCTGACTTCTGTCAACCTCTAATCCTATGTCATGGCATAGATCTCGATAACAGCAATCCGTAAAAGGTCTTATACACCTCAATCGGAGGCTCGGATTGAAGTTCTACAAGTTCGAACGGGCATCATGTTGCACGCGTGCACGTACTTCTAGACGGCGAGACCCACGGAGCCCGGGGCATCCCGGGCAGCCGAAGGTACATCTGCGGCTACCGCAGGTGAACCTGCGGCTCCCATCTATATAAATATAGAGCTTGGCGTGGCCATATTTCAAGAAAAAATGGCGAGGAAGCCTTGCCCAATTTGCTCTGTACACACAATAAATTGAGCGCGTTCTCATTTTAAAAACTTGTGAGCTTATATTCAGTCATATTTTTACCAGCGGGAGCTGAGTGTTCATCCATTTAAAGCTATAGAAGTCTTCTTTGGTAGTCCACTGTAAGCCTTCTTACACTCTTTAAAGCCTTTCTCTTCATCTTTGCACACACTTTTCTACACATTGAGAGTCGTGTTACATAAGTCGTACTGCCTAACTTGGACTTTCATTTTTGTCTCATATATATATATATATATATTTATATATATATATATATATATATATATATATATATATAGACTAACATTATCGAGTTATGCCTCGATTGAGCATGGACTCACGTCTAGAGCGTTTACTTGCTTTTATATATATTTACTTATATATATGAATTGTTGTTGAACTCTATTTGATGAGCCTGGATGTTACATCTAGAGCGTTTATAGCTTTAATTTATATATATATATATATAAATATATATAGTGACAAATCGCTGAAATGATAAACCGAGCCGGGATCGATATATATCATGTGCGTTTACCGCTTATATATATATATATGTCTACATTTCAGTTAGGCCTGGAGTTTACTTTGTGGCCTTTTACTGCTTTATTTACATTTCATACCGCCTGGAGTTTACTTCGTGGCGGTTGATCGTTTTTACTGCTTTATTTACATTCTGTCTCGTCTGGAGTTTACTTCTTGACGGTTGATCGTATTTATTGCTTTATTTACATTTCTGATCCCCCATGGAGGTGATTCGTGGTGGTTGATCATGTCTATATATATATTTACCGCTTTTATATATTTATATTTTTGATCCCCCGTGGAGGTGCTTCGTGGTGGTTGATCATGTCTATATATATATATATATATATATATATATATATTTACAGCTTTTATATATATAACTGCTTACTGCTTTCAAATAAATTGCGGCATCATGTGAGCCTAAGAATCATGTGATCACAGATTCAGTCTACTGAATCTAGATTCGGTCCCCGTGATTGATATTTTCAGCTGTAAGCAACTTGTAAATTATTCACGGTGTTTGAATTTTCCTTAGATGGCTTTCATACCCATGAGGAGTTTGGCACTACTATATACTATTTTCTCGAAGATGCTTCGTATCTTGAAAATAAAAGCAATCAAGCTGAACATTTAATTAAATAGAAGTATCAAAGGCCTCAATTACTATTGAGCACAGGGTTTGAAAATCCTCTTTTATAAAACTTCACTACTATATCTTGTTTAAAATTGAATTTTTACAAAAATTTAAACCTTGTGTATATAGGTGCGAATGAGGCGTAACACTACTTCCAAATAACTGCACATTGACCCACACACACATATATTCATAAAATAGTTTTATTGAAAAGTGGTGGTAACCGTTGTAACACGGATGTCGGGGGGTGCCTAACACCTTCCCTCCGCATAAGCAAGTCCCCAGACCCTAATGAATCTTGGTTTCACAGACTCGTTTAGCAGTGTCACATCACTTGGTCAATGTGCAAACCTTTTCTCAGTTGTGTTGGTACAACCATTTAAAAAACCTACTGGCCACTCTTACAGTCAAATCGTCGACATATAAATGTTGGACCTTTTCACAACTTGTTTTTTCAAACAAATCTCACCTAACATAAGAACACCAAAAGACAAGAACAAAAAAGGGAACAATAAAAATCCTGACGTCGACAGAAGTTATGGCGAATTTTTCAATAAAAGACATTAATCATTGAAGTCGTAGTCAACTAAGGTTTTCGACGAGAATGGAATGTTAATAATTAACCTAGAAAGCTAGGGTTTTGTGAACTTAGTCAAGTGCACAAAGTTTAAGAATTTTAGGTTCTAGAACAGATAAATTTGGACGTAAAACGAATAAGAAATGAACGATCGAGCGAAGGATGCTCTAGAACGTTAAAATTATGCGTGGTGGGATTTTTCCACCAATTAAACGCCTAATTAAAAAGTTTGAAAATTGAGTTGATCCAATGTGGGTTGTAAAGGGAAATCTAAGCTTTCCAAAGCATCCAAAATGGACTCATCATTCTAATAATCTAAGCAAAAGATATAACGTCGCAAAGTTATGTGTCAAAAAAAAAATCAAAGTTAGTTTGTCTTAAGCAGAATCACAGCGCCCGAGCTGTGGAGGCATGGGCGCGAGGAAAATAGGGAGTTAGGCGCGGGCGCACTGGGAAGCGCCAGGCGGCACAGGCAAGACACTCGTGGGGCGCGGGGTAAGGCATGTCAAAGCTTTGACTTCTAACGTGCAACATCAAAAATTAAAACGAACGTAACTTGGTCATACGAACTCCAATTTGGATTATTCCATATGATCAAGAAAGCAAACAAAAAGACACATCATTGTAGATTGTTAGGTTTAATATTTAATATCATTATCAAAATCAAAAATGAACCTTCATAAAATAGAATGTTGAACTAAACGAATGTCAACGAACTTAACATATGAACAAAGTTTTATAAAAGGAAAGTGTATTCATATATGATGAACATATAAGAGTGAATGACTTGAAAATTTAACTTAATTAATGTAAAACTTATGTAATCGCAATACGGGGCCTATGTCGATAATCCGGGGAAACTGTGTTCGAGTTAACCATTCGGTTAAGGTTATGTCTATCATTAGTTGTAGATGAAGAATGATGAATGATAGTTTATGACATTAAGAGGTTAATAAACTGTAATGAATGTTTAATAACTTAACGAATGTTATTAATGAAATAAATTGGATTAAGTTTTAAAAGAGAAAGAAGTTGGTATAAACAATGTGTATAGATTGTTTGGTAGCTAATTTGAGTGTACTATATGAATATATCATGTAGAATCTATAAAGACCAGGGAAAGTTGAGTTTAAATTTGAAGACGCTTGAAGGCAAGTTCTTTTAACTCTTGTCTGACCTTCATGTTTGCCAAGTTTTGTGATTCATGTAATGTGATGCATGAATTGTTTACAAAAGTGTCGATACCAATCTTAACTCGGCTAGACGAATATTAAAGATTTGATTGATTTATTTACAAGTCTTTCAAAGTATTATTGTTATTTCTATCATATGCCAATTGCTTTGGTACGGATTCAAAGGTAAGCCTGAGTATGAATAAACAAAGGTATTTATGTCGTACATCGACGGTCACATGAGTTTTCCAAAATTTAAACGTAAATATGTTTAAAGAATGAGTTTTGATCAATATAGAGTACTATAGGTTGATCACCTAGAAGTGCTCGTAAGTTAAATCGGACTTACGGTCTTAGTGTCGGGTTTTCCTTTTCATGAATGAAAACAAATGAGAATGTTCATGGTCTTTTGACCAACTCAGTATTCTTAAGTGACTATATGTCATTTGGAATTGTTTTAAAGAAATGGAAAGTTCTATTTTGATTATTCATAGTACTTCATAACTATTTGTTCAGTTATAAAAGATAAATCATACGATTCTTGATCTTTTTGTTGCAATATATATTGTTAGACTTGATGGGCTAGTTATGCTCACTTCTTGCTTGAATTATATGATTGCAGCTAAGAGCGAACAGATCAAAATATTTGGCAAAGATAAGGGCAAAGCCAAAATGGATAAATAGTTATCCAGTAATAGAATAGTATAATCTTTTATGAATTATATTATGATAACGAATGATGTAATGGTTATCATAACCTGGGAAGGGATTATTATTATTGTAATAAGAATTTAGTAAAGATATTCATATTGATGCATGTTTTCAGTTGAATGAATGTGTAGTTAGTAGCACCGTGTAACACCATATCCGTGGGTTGAAAGTACCCAAATTTGGGGGCATCACGGGTTGGTATCAGAGCTGATAGGATATAAAACTTAAGGGGAGAACCTTAGGCTATAACCTTGGTAATAGTAGGAAAAGTTAGAAGTAAATGAACTCAAATAGAGTTCTTAAGTAATGGATTGAGGAAATTCATTACGGAAAAGATTTAAAAGATGGAATTAACCTTAAATGAATTAAATGTGATTTGTGCTTATAATATTTTTTATTATGTACTAATCAACATGTTATGTGTATTGTAGATGTTAAGCGATAGCTCTATGTATAGGGATATATATGTGGTTAGCGAAAAGTCAGTTAACATGATAGAGCATGTACCAATGCCAGTGGCGGAGGTACCAATGGTGAACGTAGAGGAGATAGAGTCGGAGGAGGAAAATCTGTCAGAGGATTATGAGAACCTAGGGTCGGCATCATACTTTGATGTGGTGGCCGATGAGGAGGACGACATGGAGTTAGCATCATTCAATATGGTGGTACCTACACTACAGCCAACACCACTAGAGGCAGTGAGGGCATTGTATCTAGAAGTGCTTGACCGGAATGTGCAATTGCACACTGATGTGCATAATCTGAGGGAGGAGGTTAATGACCTCCAGGAGGCAAAGGAATCTGTAGAAGCAGATTTGGAGTTAGAGCAAGATGAGAAAGTGCTCATGAAGGATAAGGCTAGAAACTATAAGCACGAGGTCGATGAGCTTCGTAAGGAGTTGGGAGAGAAGAATCAGAAGATAGCACGGATGTCCTATATTTATAGGAGTGCTCATAAGTATTTCAAGCTAAAGATCGCTTGTTATTCGATTGAGTCGAGGCAGACTTGTCACACTATCAGTAGGGATATTGTGGAGATTCTTGCAAACTAGAGGCATGAGAATGTTATTAGGCAGTGTTAGCTAGTAGTGGAGATTAGTAGATATGTATATGTTATGTATCTAAGTAGCAACGTAAAACCCTATTTTATATAAACAAAAAGTATTCTTTTGTAATTCCTAACTTTTGGAAATCAATCGCAGGATAGAAATGTAATAGCCATAGCTATGGAACAAGAATGTAAATGGTTTTAAACTATAAAGAAACATATTAATATAACGAGGTTTTATTAAATGTGCTTGATCCTAGTTTGTGTTGTTGTTTGATGAATAATACCTAAATGAAAGAAATAAGTAAATAATAATGTAACTTTATTTATTTAAACAGAAAAATGCCCCCAAGAAGAAGACAACGTAATCAGGAAGCTTAATCATGTAATGAGAATAACCAAGAGGGTCAGAACAACCCTATGCAAGAGTTCATTAATTTATTAAGGGTTATATTTAATAGAACTGGGGGTAATGTACTAGTGGTTCTTGGGGTAGTACGTGCTACTACTTTCAAGGAGTTTAAGAGTGTGGATTCTCTAGAGTTCAAAGGAACTATGGACCCTATTAAGGCCCAAATGTGAGTAAAGGAAATTAAGAAGGCATTTTGATAGCAAATGTTGGGGAGGAGCAAAAGACCTCTTTTACTGCCTATATTATGAAATGAGAAGCCAACTTTTAGTGGGAGGCAAACCAGAATAGGCTGGAGAGGAAGTTGTTACGTGGGAGAAGTTCAAGAAATTATTTTTAGAGAAATATTTTCCTGCTAGTATGCAAAGTAAGATGGAGATTAAGTTCTTAGAATTTAAGCAGGGGGACATGACGGTTCCGCAATACGCGACCAAGTTTAATGAATTGGCGAGGTTCACTCCACACCAAGTGGATACTGAAGAGAGGAAGGCACAGAGATTTGAGCAGGGACTGAAGCCCTAGCTCTATAGTAGGATTTTAGTGTTCTAGAGTGATTTGTTCGGAACCATTCAAGAGAAAGCAATAATAATTGAGGGTGATAGCGAGGCTTTAAGCCAATACCCCAAAGAGAAGAAGAATAAGAATAAGGGAGATGGAGTAGCTAAGATTGAGGGAGCTAGTAGCAGCAGAAGTACGCCAAAAAGGAAGGGTTTTAACTCTTGGAATACCTGAGTGAAACAAGGAGATCCTAAGAGAAGGATCGAAGCTTGTAAGACGTGTGGGAAGGCTCATCTAGGAATCTGTCTCAAGTGGAAGTCATTTTGTTATAACTGCGGGTAGGAAGGGCATATTTCACCCAACTATCCTAATCCTAAGAAGAATTAGCGATGTTTCGTGTGTGGGTCGACTGACCACATGACAAGGAAATGCCCGAAGAAGAGGTCGGAGGGTAGCAAGGGTACTAGTAGTAGTAAATTAGCTTTTATTGGACCAACACCACCGAGTAGACCAACAGCTCGTATTTAAATATGACAGTCCAAGATGAAATAGCATCAGCGGATGTAGTGGCATGTTTTATCCCGGTTAATGAAATAAATGCTTATGTGTTATTTGATTCGGGTGCTACTTGTTCGTTTATAGCATGTGAATTTGCTAGACGTTTAGGATTATTTCTAGAAAGATTAGTCGTACCTTTAAACATTAAGGTAGCAAATGAAGAGATAATTCTCGTTGAACACATTCATAGGAATTGTTGTGTAGATATTAGAGGTAACAAGTTATCAGTAGATTTAATATCGATAAGGTTGGGAGAATTTGATATAATTCTCGGGATGGACTGGTTTTTTAGCCACAGAGCGATAATAGATTGTCAAAAAAAGTGTAAAGCTTAGGACTTCTAAGAAGCCCATGATAGTGTTCTATGGTAGTAAATCACTGGGATGCTCTTGTTGTCTAACCATGACACAAGCTAGAGAGCTGTTAAATAAAAGGTATGTAGGATATTTTTGCCATGTTCTTGATACCCAAAGAGTGGGTGCACCATTGGAACAGATACCGATAGTTCAAGAATTCGCAGACGTGTTTCCAGATGAGTTACCAGGTCTTCCGCAGAATAGGGAGATCGAGTTTGTTATCGATGTTGTGCCAGGAGCAGCACCAATTTCTAGGGCATCATATTGGATGGCGCCGATAGAGATGAAGGAGTTAATGATTCAATTACAAGAATTATTAGATAAGAAGTACATTCAACCAAGTGTCTATCTATGGGGAGCACCGATATTGTTATTAAAGAAGAATGACGGATCGTTAAGACTTTGTATCGACTATTGGGAGTTGAACAAGCTAACGATAAAGAATAAATACTCATTGCCCAGGATTGATGATATATTTGATTTGTTAAAAGGGGCGAAGTATTTTTCTAAGATAGATTTACGTACGGAGTATCATCAGTTGAAAGTGAGGAAAGAGGACGTACCTAAGATGGCGTTCAGGACACGTTATGGTCATTACAAATTCTTGGTTGTGTTATTTAGGTTAACTAATGCGCATGCCGCATTCATGGATATAATGAATAGGGTGTTCAAGCAATATTTGGACAAGTTCATCGTAGTGTTCATTGATGATATTCTAGTCTACTTTAAGACGCTAGAAGATCATGCTGAACATTTAAGATTAGTGTTAAAAACACTAAGACAGGAGAAGCAATATGCGAAATTCACTGAGTGTGAATTTTGGCTTGAAAAAGTGTAGTTTTTAGAGCACATTATCGATAAAGACGGGATTTCAGTGGATCCAGTGAAGGTGGAATAAATTATTAATTAGGAATAACTGAAAACACCGACTGAGGTACAGAGTTTCCTAGGGTTAGCGGAATACTATCAAAGATTCATCCAGGATTTTTCTAAGATAGCTACTCCGTTGATGAATTTGACAAGGAAGACCATGAAATGTGTGGACAAAGAAGTGTGAAGACAGTTTTCAAGAACTAAAGAAGAGATTAAGTGAAGCATCTATATTATCTTTACCAGATGATATGGGAAATTTTGTAGTTTATAGCGATGCTTCACATAGAGACTAGGTTACGTGCTCATGCAGCATGTCAAGGTCATTGTGTATGCATCACTACAGTTAAAGGATTATAAAAAAGGTTATCCTAATCATGATCTAGAAATGATAGTGGTATGTTTTGCCTTAAAAATTTGGAGGCACTACCTATACGAGGAGAAGTGTGAGATATACACGAATCATAAAAGTTTGAAATATATCTTCATGTAAAAGGAATTGAATATGAGGCAAAGAAAGTGGTTGGAGTTGATAAAAGATTACGATATCAATATTTTATATCATCCAAGGAAGGCGAATGTTGTGGCCTAGGCTTTAAGAAGAAAGGGTCGGGAGAAGCTATCGATGTTAACGGCTCATGTAACAATTCGAAAAATTTAAATTGTAATTTTAAATATTTATGGAATTATATAAATATTTAATTAATGTATTTATTGTAGAATAAATATTTTCTTAATTTGATTTGATTTGATTATTTATTTTTTGAATAAATAATTAACGAGTTAATGAAATTGATCATCATAAGATAATATTTTAATATTTAGTTGATTAAATAAAATGATAATTATAAAGAAAATTATAATTATGTTGTATTGATATATGTGGTAAATTGATCTATGTGGTAAATTTATTTAATAAATTGTTATTAGAATTAATTAAATTAAGTGTGACCATAAACTATATTATAAAGGAGTTATTAAAATAAGTTAAGGGAGGTTAATTCAGTTTTTGCCAAACAAGGCCTAATGAATGTTAAGTCTTTAATTTAAAATTTGTTTTACCAAACAAGGTGTAAGATTTAATGGGTTAATTTTTTAGTTAGTTAGCCAAACATGCCTTATGGCTTTTGAGTTTAAAAAAAACTGATGTCAGTTAATAGATATATTTATATTATACAATTATTATGTATTATATCATATACGTTATATTTGTTAGTATGTAAGTAAGAGTTAGATAGGAAGAACTCAGAAGAAGAAAAAGAAGAGAAGAAAAGTTGCAGAGAAAGAAAATTGAGAGAGAATTGGGAGAAGGCTAGAGAATTTGAGAGAGAAATTGGGGAAAAGAACGCTTTCAAAGAATAACCATCATCTTCTAAAACTAAGGTATCATCTTACCCTTTTATTTTTAAAAGTTATAGTTTTATTCTCTTCCAAAATCCTCTATAAAATCTTTGTAGAGGATGAATTATTCCTTATATATAGTTTTATATGATAAATTGGTGGTTAAAAAGTTGTTTGAATAAGTTTATAGTTGAATTAATTCATGTTATATAGTTATTTGTGAATAAAACCATATTATAGTGAATTAGTATGAATATATATAATTATGGCTTAGTTTAAAGTAAAATTGAGGTTTGATTAGTTGCTTAATATATATATTGACTATTGAATTTGAAAGAGGATGAATAAACATAAGCATAGTATGTTGAATTAACTGTTTTGGTTGAAAACAAAATCACAGTAATGATTTTCACTGAAACTTTTAAAAAGCAAAGTTTTAGCAAAAATAGTGAAAATTAATGGTTGTAATTTGGATGTTTATGTTGTTTAGATGGCTAAAATGCGCTAGAAAACATTAGATTATGTTTTTATAAACCTATTACACCTTGGATAGGTTGGTTTGATTGTTAGAAAGGAGTTTGGAGGTCTAATTTGGCTTTCTGTAGTGTTGCAGAGCATAAAATCGCAAAACACAGAAGGGACCCCCTCCCCGATGGGGGTATTCTGCCAAGTCAAAATTTTGAAAAAAACTAACCGGACATAGTTTACTAAAATGAGCATAACGTTTTCATATGAACTCCGATTGATACGATTCAAGATGATTCGGAACGAGGTCGAATAGTCCTATAACTTTTATTCTTTAAGGTTTTCAATTTGAAATCGTTATGAAGGGTAAAAATGGCTATCTTTAGGACTGTTGTGTATTTGGAGGCAATCAGAGGGCGTCGGGATGCGCGAATGCAAATGCAATCCTTTATGTATTAGTATAACCTAATGATAACATGTTGGACATGTAATAGGATGTTGTATCAAGTTGTTAATGTGTATGTGGTGCAATGACATGATCACTTAAGTAGTTGTAATAAGGCTATGCCTGTTATGTCAGAAGTAACATGCGTAGTAAATATTAATTGATTAGGGATGCATGAACTGAGTATGTTATTATATGTTATGTGATGCATAAAAACTGTTAGAATTGTTGAGTTGTCGAGCTCACTCTTGCAAATAACCATTTTTATAGGTTAAGGACTCACGGTAAAGATTACGTGCTACTTGATTGTTAGAGTTTGATAGTATCGAAGGAGATTGACTTATTTATTTAAATATATGCTCTTGAACCATGTTTAGGTTTTAGGAGATGTACACGATAGTAGTTTACGATGTGTAATACATGTTGAATTGTAAAGTTGTATTATGTGATGTATAGAGGAATTCAAATCGAGATGTAAGAATTTATACAGTAATTCGAATAGAATGAATCATAACATAATTTGATTCAAGGATATGTAATTGATTCAAGTTAAGAAATCAATAAAAGATTTTTTTTCAAAGGAGATTGAAAAAGTTTAAATTATTCTGCATATTTTTATAACATTGAATATGATGTAAGACAGGAATGGTAAATGACCAAGATATAAAACTTATAAAAGTTTGTGTAAGACCCCAACTTATTATAAATAAAATTGAATTTTTCCTCTACTCATTATTCTAAATTAATAAGGTGTTAATTTGATATAATGCTTTGGTTATGGGTGAAATGTGTAAATTTTGCAAAATAAGCAAGTGGTTATAAAATATTCATTTTGTCGGGGAATATTTGTTTGGTCGTGGAATATTCTTGTTGTCGGGGAATATTTGTACGACGGTGCAGCCAATTATGGGCCCCATAACGGAATAACTGTCGGATGAAGAAAACGACAAAGTTTGAGTTTTTATAAATAACGTCGTATTTGTTACCGTTAACACTGTTGGATTACCTGGTGGTTAAAATATAATAATACACGTGGTTGCACAGTAGCACACGATATAGCACAATATTGTTGAATTATTGATTCTTACGTAAGAAGAAACTACTCAATAATTGTTACAGTACTTACTGTTCAATATTTTATTTTATTGATTCAATAATTGTTGCGTTGATAGTTTATATTATTGTTTTTTTAATAATTGTCACTGCACAATATTTCACATTATCAGATCAATAATTCATATTATTTGAATAATATTATTAGATAACATTATTGACAATGTCTAGAAAGTTTGGTCACCTAATTGCGCCAGTAAGGAGAAATCCTTATCGGAAAGCCCCCTCTTTCCTAAGAACTGCCTGGTTGTCATGATTGTGATTGTGTAATATTATTTGTGAATAATTAATTATTGATTTATATGATAAAGAAATATTTATTTGATGTGGATATAAATGATGGATTTATTTATTTTATGTGGTTATAAACGAAGGAATTAATGCTGAGGTGTTTTATCAGTATTTTGTCAGAAGGGAGGTATTAAAAATCATCCGTTTGTGGATCTTGGATATTTTCTGTTTGGAATTTGGAAAAACTTAAAGCTACAAAGTTTTAGAGAATTCGATTTCGTGTGGAATGGACATAAAATTCGTATTTTTCTGATAAACGGGCTATTTTCTATGAATTGTTGAAGTTTTAGAAAATAAAATAATTTTTATTAAAATTGGGTGGGACCCACTTTTGTTTTTAAAACACGTGGGCTGCTATTTTTTTTTCTTCCAAGATGGCATGCTTTGAATTGGTCGTGGTTGGTGTGTAGATCAAGAAAAGAAATATTATATTTTATTATTTTAGTCTCCTATGACGTTCTAGCATTTTCCTATAAATAGGCGCTTATGTTAGAATTGAAAATCACACCATAAACAAGTTTTCTTTCTCTCTATATTGTCGAGCGTATTTTTGTGGGTATTTAGATACTTTGAGAGTTTCTATTCAGTACAAGTTTTCTTCGGATTTATATCCGATATTCCGATCAGAAGTACTGTTATTTTGAGGTAAGGGATGTTATTTTCTTCTTAAATGATATTGTTTTCTTCAATATCATTATGCCGAAATATTGATATGAGTTTGATTATGGAATTTCTACCTTTTTGTGTTGGGGTTACTATTCACGTATACGACACTATTCACAAATACGACACTATTTACCGAAAAATAAATTTTCTCTTTTTTTATCCCAGATGTCTATTATGGTTACTATATTTGATTGTATCCATGTTTTTGATCTTTATTCTTAAATTTAACTCCATTATGGTTTATTATGGAGTATTTTTAAACTTGAGTTATCTAAAGTACGAATCTCTAAACTTTATTCTTTTATCTCACTAGATTCGTTCTCTAAAATATTTTTCATCATCCTCAGTCCTTAATAGGTGATACTGGATGAATATCTTTGGCCTGTAGTGCAATGATGAATTATTATCTGATGAATATCTTTGGCCCGCAGTGCAAAGATGAACAGGTGTTGAGATGAACATGACCAACTGATGATACAAATGAATATCTTTAGCCCGTAGTGCAAAGATGAATATTTGATGCAAGATGTATATTGATTGATGTTACAGGGATAAAATATTGATGATGGATTTTTAAATCGTAGAAGATAGTAGAATTCATTCTCTACGTGAATCTTCTAAAGGATTGTTGTTTCCGCTGCATTTGTTGATCTAAAACTTGTTGTCTATTATATTTTATCAGATTTTTCCTTGTTGAAGACTAATGATAATTTGTTGTATATTATCTTAGTCATAATATTCTTTACTGGGCTAGTTGAGCTCACCCTTTTCCTTTTTGTTCCATTTTTCTTCTCAGGAGGTGAGAACATAGCAAGATCTAGTCGGGGTATGGAGTGATGGTTCTAGAAAGATATTTTAGCAGTCCTCACTATTTCTATAAAATAGTGTATGAATAATTGTAATAAGGACTTATTTGAGTGTGGATATTGTCTAGAAGATAATATTTGTATTTAAACTCACAGTATGTGTTGTCGTATTTTGCACGACAATTGTATTATTGAAGTTGTAGTTTGCTTTTTGCACCATGTATTTGGCGACTCAGAATGGGTGTTGTATTCCTATTTTTGGGGCGTCATAGTTGGTATCAGAGCTTAGGGATATGGTCTCTGGCGGAGATCGGGGAATAGAACTAGGAGGGGAGAGATGAGTAAATCCTTCGCTAGTATGTCCTACCTAAGCTTATTTGTTGGTCGGTCATAATATAGGGATATTATGTGATATGTTAATTTATTTAATTAACCCTTGTTTTATGGCAGTAATTAAGAATTGCAGCTAAGAACGTTAACAATGGAGTGTATGAGACTGTGGAACAACCTTTAGTCACAAACCAGGAGAACGTGCAGCAGGAAGGCAACATTCCTCCTGTAAACAACGCTACCGAGCAAACGATGAATGATAGAATGTTTAGGAGCTTTTTGCAGTTCATGCAAAATCAGACGAGGGTGACTCGTGTACAAAATACGGATGGAAATGATAGCAACGAGAAGTTTGTCACAGCCAAGCAGTTCAAGGAGTTGGGACCACTAGAATTCTTTGGAAAGCCAGATCTGATTAAGGCGGAAACATGGGTCTAGCAAATTACCAAGATATTCGATGTCTTAGGATGCACGGAGGAACAAAAGGTTCCATTTGCCACCTTTATGTTCCGTGGTGAGGCAGATTATTGGTGGGAATCCGTGAAGCGTACCCAGCTAGCCGCACTCAACATGTTTTGGGAAAGATCTCAGAAACTGTTCAATGACAAGTACTTTCCTGAAAGTATTCGTCATATGAAGGAGGTAGAGTTTATTAGACTAGAACAGAACAACATGATGGTGTCTCAGTACGAGGCGAAGTTCGCGGAGTTATCCAGGTTTGCACCACATTTGGTAGAGAATGAGGAATGTATGACGCGGATGTTTCTGAGAGGTCTAAAACCCGAGATTCGTCAATATCTTATCTCTCACAAATTTTCTCTGTATTCAGATGTTGTCAACATGGCTCAATTATTAGAGCGAGATAGTGAGTATGTTCAACCGACGAACCACAACCAGGGTCATACCATTGACAGCAATCATCGGAGCGATGATAACCAGCGAGGAGGGAAAAATACGGACAAAAGCGGTAACCACTCGGGTGGTAATTGTGGCCATGATAATAGGAGAGGTGAGTCAAGTGGAAATTTCAAAAAGAGGAGATTCAAAGAATGACGGAAGACATCGGCGACAGAAGACCAAAGATCAACCTGCTGGGGAGGAGAACGACCACCGGTCGTGTGTTATAAATGCGGGAAAGAGGGACATATCAGCCCAAACTTCCCACAACAATCCAAGGTATGTTATAACTGTGGAAAGGAGGGCCATATAGCTCGAGACTATTCTGTAGCAAAACCAAGTTCAGCAGGGATGGTGACTCCAAAGGCTGTCCCGGATGAGTCAAAATCAGCGATTCCTGGAAGAGCGTTTGTCGTGACTGGCCAAAATGCGAGAAACCCGAACGAGGTGATCATGGGTAAGCTTATCATAAACTCTAGCAAATTTTATACCTTACTAGATATCAGTTCTACACATTCTTTTATCTCCCCTGCTTGTGCTCAACGTTTAAACTTGACTCCGAAGAAATTAGACTTTGATTTATCATTGGAGACTCCGTTAGGAGAAACTTTCGTTACATCCACTGTTTATAAATCTTGTTTGATCCAAGTTGTCACTATCACATTACCTGTGGATCTTATCTCTTTAAAGATACTTTCTTTTGATGTGATTTTAGGGATTGATTGGTTAACCACTCATTATGCCAAAATTGATTGTTTTCGTAAGGTTGTTAGTTTTCATATTCCTAACAAACCTGTTATGCGAATTCAAGCGACTAAACCACTAAAATTAGTCACTATCATATCAAGACATAAAGCTATTCGTTTATTGAAAAATGGATGTCAAGCTTTCTTAGCCCATGTTATGGATTTGAACAAAGACAAGTCAGATTTGAATAATATTTCTGTTGTTAAAGAAATTCCTAATGTATTTCCTGAAGAACTTCCCGGTCTACCCCCAGAACGTGAAGTTAAATTCTTTATTGACCTTGAACCGGGTACAAAACCCATTTCTAAAACCCCATATCGAATGGCTCCTATTGAACTTTAGGAGTTAAAAGTCCAACTACAGGAGTTATTAGACATCAGTTTCATTCGTCCTAGTACATCTCCTTGGGGTGCTCCTGTTTTATTCGTAAAGAAGAAAGACGGGAGTATGCGACTTTGTATTGACTACCGAGAATTAAACCCTGTCACCATCGCATTGATGACTTGTTTGACCAGTTACAAGGAGCACAATTCTTTTCAAAGATCGATCTTTGTTCTGGATATCATCAGCTGAAGATTAAAACTGAGGATATTCCAAAGACTGCCTTCAGAACTCGGTACGGGCATTATTAATTCTTAATCATGTCTTTTGGATTGACTAATGCTCCTGCTGCTTTCATGGATATGATGAACCGAGTATTAAAGGAATATTTGGATCAGTTTGTTGTTGTCTTTATTGATGACATCCTCATATATTCCAAAAGCCGTAAAGATCATGAGCACCATTTGAAGCTGATACTTGAAAGGCTTCGTGAAAACAAGCTATATGCCAAGCTGAAGAAATGCGAGTTCTGGCTTGAGGAAGTAGTATTCCTTGGGCACGTGGTGTTAAAACATGGAATATTTGTTGACCCGGCGAAGATTGAAGCAATACAAAGTTGTAAGTAACCAAATTCGATTACCGAAGTGAGTAGCTTTCTGGGCTTAGCTGGTTATTATCAGAGATTCGTGGAAGGATTTTCTCGAATTGCTACTCTGTTAACTCAGCTGACTCGAAAAGATACAAAGTTTGTATGGAGCGAGGAATACGAGAAGAATTTCCAAGAGCTCAAGAGGAGACTCATTTCGGCACCTATTCTGGCAATACCATCTGGTTCGGATGGAATTGTTATCTTCAGTGATGCTTCAGGCAAAGTGTTATGATGTGTTCTCATGCAACATGGGAAAGTCATAGCCTATGCCTCACGACAACTCAAAGAATATGAGAGGAATTATCCTACTCAAGATCTAGAGTTTGCAGCAGTTGTTTTCGCGTTGAAAATCTGGAGACATTTCCTGTCTGGGGAGAAAGTGGAGATTTATACGGATCATAAAAGCCTCAAATATTTCTTCACCTAAAAGGAACTCAACATGTGGTAACGGCGATAGCTTGAGCTATTGAAAGATTATGACCATAGCATTTAATATCATCCTGGAAAAGCAAACGTTGTAGCTGATGCATTGAGTAGAAGATCGTATGCGAGTACGAGTGCGATGTTGTTAACACAAAGACCCATTTTGTACGAATTACAAAGGATGGAGATACAGTTAAAGGCTCCAAGTACCCACGTGATGATATCAAACATACGAGTAGAACCGACTTTAATCAATAAAGTTAAAGCTGCTCAAGCTACGGACCTGGGGCTGATGCGTATGAAGAAGAAAGTGCAAGAAGGTGCTATTCCGGAAGCAAGAATCGATGAAGAAGGAATACTTCGAGTCAACTCTAGACTTTGCATTCCTATAAATTCTGACTTGAAGCATAGAATCATGATGGAGGCACACAACACTCCGTTTGCAATCCATCCTGGTAGTACCAAAATGTATCATGATCTTCGACATACATTTTGGTGGAACAATATGAAGGGAGAGATCGCAAAGTTTATCTCGAGGTGTTTAACTTGTCAACGTGTAAAGGCGGAGCATCAAGTGCCAAAGGGTCCATTGCAACTACTTGAGATTCCAGAATGGAAGTGGTAACACATTACTATGGATTTTGTTACGGGTCTTCCCAAGGTTTCTCAAGGTATTGATGCGATTTGGGTTATTGTTGATAGATTAACCATGTCTGCTCATTTCTTGCCTATACGTGAGACTTATTCCCTTGAACGCCTTGCTCGTATTTACGTGAATGAGATTGTGAGATTGCATGGCATGCCAGTATCCATAGTTTTGGATCGTGACCCAAGATTCACTTCACGATTTTGGGTTAGCTTGCAAAAAGCTATGGGCACAGATTTACGATTCAGTTCGGCATACCATCCTCAAACGGACGAACAATCGGAAAGGACTATTCAAACCATTAAAGATTTATTAAGACTCTATGTCCTAGATTTCAAAGGAAGTTGGGATAAGTACTTGCCACTGGTGGAATTCTCCTACAACAACAGTTATCAAGAAAGTATAGGCATGGCTCCATTCGAGGCGTTGTATGGACAAAAATGACGTTCTCCAGTATGCTGGGACAAGGTGGGTGAAGCAACTTTCTTGGGACCGGAATTGGTACGCATGACTACAGAAAAGATCCAAATGATTCGACAACGTATTCAAACCTCACAGGATCGACAAAAGAGTTATGCTGATCTTCTTCGAAAGGACATGGAATTTAATATTGGGGATCATGTATTATTACGTGTTGCTCCATGGAAGGGAGTTACAAGATTTGGGAAGAGAGGAAAGCTTAATCCAAGGTTTGTTGGTCCATTTGAGATTCTTGACCGAATAGGAAATGTGGCCTATAGACTCGCATTACCTCCAACCATGTCTCGTGTTCATAATGTTTTTCACATATCTATGCTTCGTAAATATGTGAAAGACCCGAACCATATTATTGCGTTAGAACTAGGCGAGATAGCCGAAGATTTAACGTACGAAGAGGTACCTGTTAAGATATTGGACATGAAAGAGCATGTCTTACGAACAAAGGTTATACCACAAGTTAAGGTTTTGTGGAGGAACCATGCTATTGAGGAAATGACCTGGGAGTTGGAATTGGAAATGAAAGCGAGGTACCCTCACCTATTCGAAACACCGGGTATGCACGTCAATTTCGAGGACGAAATTTTATAAGGAGAGGAGGTTGTAAGACCCCAACTTATTATAAATAAAATTGAATTTTTCCTCTATTCATTATTCTAAATTAATAAGGTGTTAATTTGATATAATGCTTTGGTTATGGGTGAAATGTGCAAATTTTGCAAAATAAGCAAGTGGTTATAAAATATTCATTTTGTCGGGGAATGTTCGTTTGGTCGTGGAATATTCTTGTTGTCGGGGAATTTCAACATTTGGTTGATCACATTTTCAACAACAATGTGATATCCTTCATTGATGACGACATACCTCCCGAAGGGATCGGTCATTGCAAACCACTACACATCGCAGTGTTGTCTTCCGGGTACATGCTAGCTGGAGTATTGATAGATGGATGTTCATCTCTAAATATCTATCCTTATGCCACCTTGGTGAAGATGAATATCAATCTTAAGCGAATCCAAAGTAGCCATATGATCATCCGAGCTTTTGATGGATCCCAGCGAAATTTCGTTGGAAAGATTGAATTGCCAATTGAGATTGGTCCAAATACATTCAATGTATCCTTCCATGTCCTCAAGATCGACTCAGGATACAATTCTATTGGAGCGCCACTTCCCATACCTAAGATTTCTGACGAGGTTATGTCAGTCACTCAAGAAATGATGTTATTGGGTTATCAACCTGGACAAGGCCTCGGTAAAGATAAGCAGGGTATTAAGCACCCTATTCAAATGTCCAGTCAAATTGGAATAGCCGGACTAGGCTATTCTGCTAGTTCCAGTCACAGGAATCCTCATAAGCACAAGTAGGTTCCTCAAGCTTCCGCCGCACGACGATTTTCTATACCTTTACCGCATGAGTTGATACAGTCTCCAGTAAAGGTACCAGCCCATATGGTGGCTATGCTGTTTCCGAAGCCAGTGCCAATCAAAGAAAAAGAGGTGCTGATTCCTAATCCCGAGGCGGAAGAAAAGGAATGGAAACGTAAACATGACCTTGCCTTGATGATGGCAGGCATTCGTGTCATTGTTCATAATGAACAGATAAACAGATACACCCCAGTCGATGATTGCCCAGATGTAATGGTTATCATTCGGGAAATAAAAGACACTGATGATCCTTCTATCATTGCAGTCCATCAGAACTTTTCCCTCGACAATTGGAGCAGCACTCCATGCATTGGTCGACGAGGGTAAAATGGGCTAAAAATCCCTTTGCCCTGTAGATAACTTTAATTGCTTGCTTTCTTTTACAGCACTAGCAGTTATTTTATCCCGTACATGCTAACACTTTTGTATGATCGAACAGTTGCATATATTAAGTGAAAGCATATTTTATTTCAAGACTTTGAATTTAGATGTGCCTGTACTTGCTGATGAGGTGCTTTCTCTCCACAAGGGCTGTAACTTTGATGCAAAGTTGGACTCAGACTTGATGGACATCCAAGAGGACATTGAGACACCTCAAGAGATTAAGGAATGGGTCACAGACAAACCCAAACCCAATCTTGATCAAACCACTCCTTTCAATCTCAGAACCTTAGACAACCCTAAGCTTATCCAGATTGGTTCAGACCTCACCACAACTCAGCGGAATGACATGGTTGCACTGTTAACCTAATTCCAGGATGTGATTGTATGGTCTCATGAAGACATGGTGGGATTGTCCATTGACATTGTTCTTCATCGCCTTCCCATTAAAGAAGGATTCAAGCCAGTTAGGCAAAAGCTCAGGCGATTGAAACTTGAGTGGAGTTTAAAAGTTAAAGAAGAAATTGTGAAATAATTTCAAGCTGGCATCATCTGGTGTCTACATATCCAGAGTGGGTATCCAACATTGTTCTCGTGCCTAAACCAGGAGGAAAGGTGCGAGTTTACGTGGATTATCGGGATTTGAACAAATCTTGCCTTAAAGATAGCTTTCTCGTGCCATTTATCCACATTCTCATTGACAATATTGCTCAATACGGCATGTACTCCTTTGCTAATTGCTTTGCATGGTACCACCAAATTATGGTCGCTAAGGAAGATCGTGAGAAAACTGCTTTCATCATGCCTTGGGGAACTGCTTTATCCTCAAGATGGGATTAAACTTTTTCCACACTTGCAGTTTATCCCCTCTATGGGATTAAACTTTCTTCTCCCCGCAAAGATAAGCTTGCACATGGGATTTACGCTTCTTCACCGCAATTGATTAGTCACGAGGGGCGAACTTCGTCGACGACCGATCTCCCCGATGCACCGGGTACGTAAGCAACCATATTCTATATGGCCCGGTCGCAATAAAGAAAAACAATAAAAACATTTCTACCCTTTCTCTATAAAACAACAAAAACATCAAAAAAACTTCTACACCCATCTGCCTTCCGCATTCAGCATTGAACCTCCTACACTAGGTTCGAACTACGTAGACTTGATCTCCTCTTCAACAGGAGTACGTAGGCAGCCATTCACGGTGTAGTCTAACCCCTACCAGAACAAACATACTTGTCATACGGTACTGGGATCAACTTTTAAATTGCCCCATTTCATCGGTTTCAGATCAAAGGGATGGAATTATCTAACCTCTTCTCACAAATAGAAGATTCGGTGACCATCTAAGTTGCGATCGTGCCTCAAAGAGCAATACCAACCCATAAGAGATGGAATTATCTAGGCTTCTCAGAAATAGAAGTACTGGCGACCATCTGCGGTGCGGTCAATCTCAGAGAGGAAGAGACCACCCTCCTCTCCATTTTTTCCATACGGATACCAGTCCCAAGACACCAAAGATGGTAGGGATTTTCAGTAATCAATGATCCGTTTTGAGAGACCTTGCGACGTCTCAATGTCCATCTATCAAGGATAAGTTCAGAATGCATCAAGATCAAAGGCCCTGGAGAAACAGGAAAATATCAAGCAAGTATCAAGGCATAACTAAAAGGGAAGTGAATCAAAATATATTTCCCAGCCATACATAATACTGTTTGATATATACATCTGTGTTGTACATGACAAAATGGCTAAGCTAGTCTGTACGGGAAAATACAAAGCTATCTATAGATCTGTATGTATGCGGACTATCAGATCTAACATAGCATCCCCCTTTGAAGACGGAGGTAACGCTGCAAGCTCCTGCCCAAGGGCATCTACACGAGCTAGCAGATCAGAGGTTAACTGCATGGTGGCATAATGCTCATCAATGTAAGCCTTCATGTCGGCCAGACTAACCGTCATCTGGGATATCACTGAAGTGCTATCTGCAATGGCCACATCCCTAGCAAATAAGGCGGCATCCCACTCAACTATCAATGCATCCCTGGCTGATCTAGCCTCATCCCTCTCTAACAGAGCGGTATCTCTCTCATCAAGAGCTGTTAACATCGTGGCCCTAGCTTTGATCTCTCATCATAGGTCATCGATGTAAGCTCGCTCCAAATGATGTGCCGAATCTTGAAAGTAACAGATGGCACTTTTCGGGGTGGGAGAATCCATCACAAATCTTTGGCGACCAATGAGTCAAGTCATCGGTGAGAATGACAGCCTCCTCTATAGGCTCCTCATCGTCATAATCAGTCTCCTGCACTGTGGATACTGCCGCAGCCAATGTAGTCTCTGTCTCCATCCATGCGGAATACTCTGCAAAACAACCTGGATGACTGACAGAAAACTCAGCCAGCTCTCGCTGATCCCAACAGGCATATAACCTAGATCTGTCCTCCGCTGACAAACGGTGTGACGTAAAGCACTGACTCACTGCCCCCTCATACGGATGAAAATCCTGGAACTGGTCAAACTGACACATCACGACCAGTGGATGGTAAGTAATCATACCCCTCAATCTAGCCAGAGGGAGATAATCCATGCCCAGAGCATGAGTAATGAAGCTGTAGGGTGAGCTAAGCCCTGAACACGGCAATATATCAAACGGATCTCCAATCTCTACCAAAAAAGTGGACCAAGATACAACATCTGTACATCCCACAAGCTGAAAGGAGTACGACATGGCTATCTCACGGGTGAAACAAAATCCATGATATCTAAATGTGCCAATCGGTTTCAAGTGTGACATGAACCACACATACAAAGATGGTAATCGAAGCTACACAGAAACACTTCTTCACGGATAAGTGCAAAGAAAGTGTAGCCGACCTCAAGGTCTCTGCGATAATCATCGGTACAATGGTACGACCCTCCCTGAGATCTCTCACTGCCATAATGACGCCGATATCTAGCTCATCCATGTACCGCGACATGTATACGTATGACAATACGCATAGAAGCAGTACATCTACTCTGGCTGAACGCCAATGATCCTCTGGTGTGGTGAAATCCCCGGAATGCTGTGCATAGCTATACTCAGAGCCAAACCTATCAAACAGGAAATGCTAGGATATAACATGGCCGGATGTAATCTCATCCTGCACTACTTTGTGCCTCAATCCTGTGAGAGTTATGAACTGTCTACTCATGTCTCCTGTCACCATGTGCACGCAAGGTCTGTCCAGAGGCAGCATCGTCAATCGTGCATACTCCTCCAAAGTAGGAGTCAACTCACGGGTCCCAAAGCGTAATACCCGCCGTTTAGGTACCCAAAGCTTTCAGCATGCCCTCTACAAATCTCGGAGGAACACAAAACATCAAGAAGGTCATAGTATCTTTGCAACAAATCATCTACGATCACCATGTCTGATGGTGATATACTATCATACCATGATCGTATACCAGCTACCACCACAAATGGTGGGATATGATCAATACGGCTAACTATCGAAGAAGACATCTATACGGGCCGTGTCATAAGACCATCCAGGGGTCAATGCTGAATATCTCTGGACATACATACATATGCATAATAATAACATGTATGATATAATAGATGGTAATATGATATAGGGAATGGAAAACTATGCATACATTCCTAAGTATATCATCATCTAATATATCTCTGTACAGCTAAAATACAGGGAAATGGGGCGAAGCTACCCAACATCTAACAGAGGCCTATCAAAAGATATAGTGAGAATGGGGCGAAGCTACCCAACAGCTAACAGAGACCTATCAAAAGAAATACATCAGAAAAATTCAATGGTTTCGATGTCCACATGATCGATGCTATCCACCTGAAGTAACTCCTCTTGAGTCACTAGATCTATATCTACAAGGATGCCAGGCCTATACAAAGGAGGATCTGCGCCGACAAAACCATATGGGTCATCCGAGGGACCAACGCCAGAGCTGGAAGGATCAAAAGTATCTTCCTCTGCAGGATCTATGTCCAAATGCCGAATGAAAAGATGTGACCGGTCCAACTGCCGCGTCAATTTGTCAATCTGTGCCTCATGAGTCGGATCTCTGATACAGGCTAGCCAATCCGTCATCATCACGGATCCTGGAACTATATCCCCCATAAACTGTGTGGCGCGGGTCTGAGCTCCAATCGTACGAGGGATCCACTAATGCTGGAACATCTCCTTAGAACAGGGGCCCTCTGACAATGTAAAGCCGTCAATCCCCATCAATGGGATGTCAATGACGGGTGACTGTGAAACAAGACAATAACGCCTGGCAGGAGGCAAGATCGGCATACGAATCTCTCCTATAGTGCTCTTGATAGCACGCTCTCCTAAATAGAGATCCCATCCTCCATCTGTGAAGAGAGGAATCCTGCGGGTGGAAATGACGTACTCTACTCCAGTCGGGTACCCATCCTCAAATCTAACTCCCAAATGCTCTCCAGAGTAGGGAATCCATGTGATGACATCAGCTGTCAACAACTCCAACTGTAGGCAACAATGAGTGAAACCCTCAGCAATAGGGACCTCCGCCAATGTGGAATGATGCCATCTCCGTCCTCGTGGATAGGTATCTAAACCTAACACGCTCACATGACAAAAATAAGGAAGCCTCTCATAGGCCCAAAACTGCCAACACAAAGGCAAACATCTGCTGTTAGTCAACACTCTTAACCCATACATGAGAAAAGATAAGAGAAACACTCACCAGCAGAAATGGGTAAAATCCTAACCACACCTCGGTTAAGCCCTACGATCGCATGAGCATTCCCCTAAGGAAGTAGGCAAAGGTGTAGGAACCCCAATCATACTCTTCCATACGGTCCACGTGTCGAGTGGCGCTAATCAAAGCGAAGGACACCGTAGAGGAATTATCTGCTATGAAGAAGCCCCTAATGATCATTAGAAACAATCGTCGAAGAATGCGATCCCTGACTCTCACATCATCGGGTATAGGCTCACTCAACAGCCCGCTCATAGCATCTACGCTTAAAGGACCTGTGCGAATGGTCCTGCCCTTGAGCGCCTCCGCTGGAACTCCCAACAAGGATCTAACGGTAGTAAGGGTGATATCCGCCATTCAAGGCACTGGCTCCCCTCCAAACTCCATACCTGTGATAAACCGCCAATCCATCAGCGTCATCATCACCTCACAGTCCAACAAATGGAGTGACTGAGTGTGGTGGAACCACCGCTCAAACAATACCCTGAGGTAACCCCAGGGACAGCGACGGGGTAGAATGGAGAAGAACCTCCCGAATCCCCAGCCATAGATGATCATTCTATAGTCATCATGCAAGGCCTGATACATAGAGTGGATGCTAAACCAGTTCCCTCGAGGCTGTGTGAAGTCGGGAACCTATATCAAAAGTAGATCAACATCACACTCCTTGACTCCTCATCAATAGGAAATAAGGAAGATTAAAGATCTAACTTCATACCTCGTCTGCATGCAGGTATACTGTAGGATGACTACTCAAGTCACCCAGAAGATCTAGGTTCGCCAATTGAATACCTGGCAATTCCCTACGGGGAATACTTACAGCAGGAGCAGGAACCTCGATCGGTGCATCCTCCTCCTCGTCCTCGACATTCAGCTCCTCAACCCGAATCGGACGTACCACTGCCTCTGCCAAACGACGAGGCTATCTCACAGAACGGCGCTGAGGCTATTCAAAAGCCCTCATCCTTACACCAGAAGTGGTCTTGCAGGAACTGCTCGGCTGATCTGGATCCATAATATCTGGACAACAAGTCTCCAAATCACCTCAGAAAGGGTGTGGTAATTTCGTACCTAGAGTCTTTTTTAAAATGCATTCTATGATTACATGCATACATGCATTGTTTTAACATACATCTACAGTAGAGTTAAAAATGCATAACTACTCAATGCCTATATTTTGGGAAAATTTTTCCTTAGCCCCTTTGTAAATGGGACTATCCACATGCACATAGGCATGACTAGGTGGCCATTCAGTAGCACACCTGTACACAATCATATACATCCTGTATGCATTCATCACATCACAGTAAAAAAATCGTAAGTGTAGTCTAATTACCAGGATTATTTTACTTGTCTACCTTTACTCATTTATCCTCATATAGGATAAGAAATGACAGTAAAAGGTGCCAATTTGACTGCTTCAAAAGTTAAATTTTTTCATATCATTATGTTCAGCATGGTTTAATACTAACATTTACTATGTTGAATATTTTTTATCAAATCATATCAGCATACATACTCACTACTATGTGTCTAAATGCATTTCATGCGATAAGTCATTTTCCAACGGACACAAATTGGAAAAAAATACATTCATGTGTTACCAGGACAGTGAAGAACGCTTGTAGGGTGACAGAATATGCAAAAAGTTGCCCGAACTCAGCAGATCTGAAGAAGAGCTCTCGGATTTCCTTCGCTACGCAACTTGAAAATGACTTATGAAAGCGACTAGCCACCTATACATAGGCACGGCTAGCCGCAGGTTAACCTGCGGCTCCCGCAGGTACACCTGCGACACCTCTACATGGGTCCCACATCTCCGGCTCGCTCCAGTTAGAGTTGCAAAGGAAGTCTCACAAGCTGAAAAAGGCCAATCAGGAATAAAAACGCTACGCGATTGAGCGGATTAGCCCGAAATCCTGGTTTCTTGTCGGTCTGAGTTAAACTCCCGTCGCCTCAATGGTATTCACCTGAATGCAGGGTATACTATACCAATGAGCTCAACTTTTACAAACCATGCTCGACAATACCCCACAAAGGTCCGATGCCGTCATTTGCAAGGTTATAACCCTAAACAATCCTCGGCGGGGGTTACAACGCGAAACCACGAAATATCAAACCTCCCCGACGGGGGTCACAACGTAATGCAACCATTGATACACACATCAATGAAGGTCAAGCAGCCTTGACATCATGTCAGTCGATGGCAAGTAAACCCATCGAAGCAACCTTCCTCGGCGGGGGCTACAACGCAATGCTACCATTGAGACATACATCAATGAAGCTCAAGCAGCCTTGACAATGCATCCAGCAGGGATTTAGCCGGTGATACACACATCAGCGAAGATCAGGCAACCCTGATAACAACAAACTGTTGGCAGTAACTCTGACAAAATGAGGGAATGTGTTATACACATCCTCAAAACAGACAAAGCCTTATCCCCACAGATCTCTTCCATACAAGAGGTACCTCTATGGAGTATAAGCCAGTGTCTAGGATTCAAGACTTTGGTGGTAGTCCCAACATCAACATACTTGGAGACTTGGATTGCATGTCCAATCCATCACTGATTGTCATCCCAGCAGGATTACATGACAATCATTCATGCATCATACATTTGCATCATGTTGCTGCAAATGGCATCATGTTTATCTTGCTTGCATTTCAAGTGTCTAGAATTCTTTATCCTATCCATGCCTTGTATTGCATGAATATGATAAAGAGGGGCATCTGTAGACACTCGAAATTTTCTGTACTCCTATTCCTAACATTGCAGAAGGGTAGATTTATCTTTTGGAGATAACCCTAAAAGATAACTTACATCCATGCCGGATACTACTGGAAGTTCAGCTCCAACCCGAAACACAAACTGGGAACATCATCTCAACCCAGAACACACATCGGGATTGTCATTTCCAATCTCAGAGATAACCCGGAGATATGCAAATCAAAAGACCAGCAACAACACTAGAGAGGACAGTCCTGTCTCGACGATAACACCGCGACATTCAGTTCCAGTTCCAGAGACAACACTAGGAGTAGCAACCCCATCCTTGGTGATAGCCCCAAGGTATGCCATTGTAGTTCTGGCAATAACCCCGGAAATGCTTGTTTTAAACATGTGCGATCAGCTTCAATTCAAATGACAGTGAGGCATACAAACAAGCAGTCCAATCTCAGATGTAACCCTGAGCAATGTCTACTTTCCGCTTAAACCGGTGATAACCCCGGTGAGGAGTCACAACGTCATCTTACCACATCAACAAGATGATATCGTGGTATACCAACAAGTAGTCCAATCTCAGCTGTAACCCTGAGCAACGTCTACTTTCAACTCAAACCGGCGATAACCCCGGCGAGGAGTGAAGCGTCATCTTGTTCCTTTAACAATGGCATGTCGTCTCAACACTTCATACATATATACAACAAATGTCTCACAAGAGTCGAGGATTGACAATCCCGAGTGACTATTACGAGTGGCAGTACTTTGGATAGAATTTGAAGCTTGAAGACCATGAGCATAGACCCCTCTTCCTGACTTCGTACAACCTCTAATCCATGTCATTACGTAACTCTCGACATAAGCGATCCGAAGAAGTACAGATATACTTCGTTCGGTTGCTCGGATTGAAGTTCTGCAAGTTCGAACGGACATTATAGTGCATGACTGCACGTACTACGAGATGATGGGACCCACGAGGCTCAGATCCACCACGACCAGCCGTAGGTACAACAGCGGCTGCCGCAGGTGTACCTGCGGCCATCAGTCTATAAATATAGGCTGAGGGGTCAGCCATTTGAAAGGAGAGAGAGAAGGAAAAAGGCGAGGAAGCCCTGTTCATTTTACTCTGCATACACATCTTTTGAGTGTTTCCTCTTCTTTAAACACTAGTTAGCTCACATATAGCTACTTTTTATCCGTCGGGAGCTGAGTGTTTATCCATTTAAATTCTAAGAAGACTACTTTAGCAGTCCATTGTAAGCCTTCTTATATTCTATAAAGCCTCTTTCTCATATATCACACACTGTTGTACACGTTGATAGTCGTGTGAGTGTGTTTGCCCGAACATCAGTCCGTGGTTTTCATTTCTGTCTGTATATATATACTAATATATGTATATATTTCATATATATGGACTAAAATTATCGAGTTATGCCTCAATTGAGCCTAGATTTCGGTCTGGAGCGTTTATTTGCTTTTATGTATATATATACTTATATACATAAACTGTAGTCAGACTCTATCTGATGAGCCTGGATTTTACATCCAGAGCATTTAATTGCTTTTGTATATATATATTTATATATATAATTGCTGTCAGACATATCTGATGAGCCTGGATTTTACATCCGGTGCGTTTACTCGCTTTTATATATATATACATATATAATTGCTGTCGGATATATCCGATGAGCCCAGATTTACATCTGGTGCATTTACTGCTTATATATATATATATATTTACATTCCTGTCAGGCTTGGAGTTTCCTCCGTGGCTTTTTACAGCTTTTTTACATTTCGTCCTGCCTGGAGTTCACTTCGTGGCAGTTGATCACTTTTTACAGCTTTATTTACATTTTGTCCTGCCTGGAGTTTACTTCATGGCAGTTGATAGCATTTACTGCTTTATTTACATTTCTGATCCCCCATGGAGTTGCTTTGTGGTGGTTGATCATGTATATATATATATATATATATATATATATATATATATTATCGCTTATATATATATATATATAATCTTCTTCGCTTTCCATACAAATTTCAGTATCATGTGAGCCTAGGAATCATGTGATCATAGGTTCAGTTTACTGAATCTAGATTCGGTTCCCATGATGGACATTTTCTAGCTGTAAGCAGCTTGTACATTATTTTACAGTGTCTGAGTTTCCTTGGATGACTGTCATGCCCATAAGGAATTCGGCATTGCTGTATATTATTTTCTCGAGGATGCTTCACATCTCGAAAATAAAAGAAAACAAGCCGAACATTCAATAAAATGGAAGTATGAAAAGGTCTCAATTCCTATCGAGCACGGGGTTTGAAAAACCGCTTTTACAAAACTTCATTGCTATATCTTGGTTAAAACTGAATTTTCTTATAAGATTCAAACCTTGTGTATATAGGTGCGAACGAGGCCTCACACTACTTTCAAATAATTGCACATTGATCCACACACACACACACACATTCATATAACAATTTCTTTGAAGAGTGGCGGTCACCATGGTAACACAGATTTCGGGGGGTGCCTAACACCTTCCCTCCGTATAATCAAGCCCCCGAACCCTTAATGAATCTCAGTTTCACAGACCCGTTTAGCAGTGTCAAATCACTGGGTCAATGTGCTAACCTTTTCGGTTGCGTTGGTGCAACCAGTTAAATACACCAACTGGCGACTTTTAAAGTCAATCGTCGACATTATACATGTCAGATCTTTTTCTCTTATTTTTTCAAATAAATCTCAAATTAACATGAGAACACCAAAGAACAAGTAACGAAAAGGGACACTAAAAATCCCGATGTCGATAGAGACACCTTTACTCACCAATCAAGAGAACGTGCAACAGGAAGACAATGTTCCTCCTGTAAACAACACCACTGATTAGACGATGAACGATGGAATGTTTAGAAGCTTTTTGCAGTTCATGCAAAATCAGACGAGGGAGACTCGTGTACAAAATACAGGTGGAAATAATAGCAACGCACGGTTTGTCACAACCAAGCAGTTCAAAGAGTTGGGGCCACCATAATTCTGGGGAAAGCCAGATCCGATTACGGCGGAGACGTGGGTCAAACAAATTACCAAGATATTCGATGTCTTGGGATGCATGAAGGAACAGAAGGTTCCATTCGTAACTTTTACGTTCTGTAATGAGGCAGATTACTTGTGGGAATCTGCGAAGCGTACCCAGCCAGCCGCACTCAACATGTCTTGGGAAACGTTTTAAAAACTGTTCAATGACAAGTATGTTCCTGAAAGTATTTGTCATATGAAGGAGGTAGAGTTTATTAGATTGGAACAGAACAACATGACTGTGTCCCAGTACGAGGCGAAGTTCGTGGAGTTATCCAGGTTTGCACCTCATTTGGTGGAAATTGAGGAACGTATGACGCGGATGTTTTTGAGAGGTTTGAAACCCAACATACGTCAATATCTCATTTCTCATAAATTTTCTCTATATTCAGATTTTGTGAATAGGGCTCAGTTATTGGAGCGCGATAATGAGTCAGCTCAACCGAAGAATAATGACCAATAACTCGATGATAATCATACCGGTGGCAACGGTCATCGGAACAATGATAACCATCGTGGAGGAAATTATCATGCCAGAAATGGTAACCACTTCGGTGGTAATCATGGCCAAGATAATAGAAGAAATAATTCAAGTGGAAATTTCAAGAAGAGAAGATTTAACAATGACGGGAAGACGTCGGTAGCAGCACCAACAACAAATTCTAGGGGAGGAGAACGACCGCCAGTTAGATGCTACAAATGCGGAGAGGAGGGACATATAAGTCCAAACTGTTCACAGCCTTCCAATGTATGTTTTAGTTGTTGAAAAGATAGTCATATAGCTCGATTTTGTCCTGTAGCAAAATCAAGTTCAGCTGGGATGGTGGCACTAGAGGCGGATACAGACAAGTCAAAGTCAGCGGTTCCTGGAAGAGCGTTTGTCGTGATTGGCCAAAACGCGAGGTACCCGAATGAAGGTATCACGGGTTAGTTAATTATAAATTCTTACAAAGTTTATACCTTATTAGATATCGATTCTACCCATTCTTTTATCTCTCACACTTATGCTCAACATTTGAACTTGACTCCTGGGAGATTAGACTTTAACTTATATATTGAAACTCCGTTAGGAGAAACTTTCGTTACATCCACTGTTTATAAATGTTGTTTGATCCATGTGGGCACCATCACATTACCTGTTGTCTTATCTCTTTAAAGATACTTGCTTTTGATGTGATTTTAGGGTTTGATTGGTTAACTACTCATCATGCCAAAATTGATTGCTTTCGTAAGGTTGTTAGTTTTCATATTCCTAAGCAACCTGTTATTCTAATTCAAGTAACCAAACCATTGAAGTCAAACTCTTTCATATCAATCCATAAAGTCATTCGTTTATTGAAAAACGAATGTCAAGCTTTCTTACCCCATGTCATGGACTTGAACAAAAATACGTTAAATTTGAATGGAATTTCTGTTGTTAGTGAATTTCCTGAAAAAAATTTCCTGGCCTACTCCCAGAGCGTGATATTGAATTTTGTATCTACTTTGAACCCGATACAAAACCTATTTCTAAAATCTCATATTGAATGACTCCTATTGAACTTCAAGAGTTAAAACCCCAACTGTAGAAGTTGATAACCGAGCCTCTATCTGGTGACTTCCTTTGTGGAATGCACCGAAGCCAGACTCTCCTTAGGGGACGCCATATTCGTGCGGTAGTAAACTGATAGGTGTCATTGTGACGTGTTATCCAAGATTGGGATATGAGTCACAGTTGCGAGCAACCTAAGTCAACAATCAAAATACGTAGCTTTCTAGGCTTAGTTGGTTACTATAGGAGATTTATGGAAAGATTTTCTCGAATCGCTACTCCATTAACTCAGTTGACTCGTAGAGATACAAAATTCGAATGGAGAAAGGAATGTGGGAAGAGCTTCGAAGAACTCAAGAGGAGACTCATTTCGGCACATGTTCTGACCATACCATCCTGGAAAAGCGAACGTGGTAGCTGACGTGTTGAGTAAATGATCGTATGCGGGTACGAGTGCGATATTGTCGAATACAAAGACCCATTTCATATAACTTACAAATGATAGAGATAGATTTAAAGACTCTAGGGATCCACGTGATGATATACGAGTAGAATCAACTTTAATCGGTAAAGTTAAAACCGTTCAAGCTACACACTAGAGCTGATGGATATAAAGAAGAAGGTGCAAGAAGACGTTATTCTACAAGTAAGATTTGATGAAGAGAGGAAAGCTCAAACCTTCAATTTATTAGTCCATTTGAAATCCTCGATCGAATAGGAACTGTGTCCTATAGACTCGTTTTACCGCCAAGTATGTTGCGTGTTCGTAACTTTTTTCACGTATTGATGTTACAAAAATATGTGGACGACCTGAACCACATTATTGAGTTAGAACCAGATGAGATAACCGAAGATTTAACATACGAGGAAGTACCAGTCAAAATCTAAAAAAAGCATGTCCTACGCACAAAGGTTATACCACAAGTCAAGGTTTGGTGGAGGAACCATGCTATTGAAGAAATGACCTGGGAGGTGGAACAGAAATGAAAGCGAGGTATCCTCACCTTTTCGAAACACTAGGTACGTACGTCAATTTCGAGGACGAAATTTCATAAGGAGGGGAGGTTGTAAGACCCCATATTTTTTTTAATAAAATGAAATTTCCTCTATTTATTATTTTGAAATAGTAAGGGGTTGATTTGATTAATGTGGTTAGTTATAGTTAAAATGCGCAAATATTTTAAATAAGCAAGTGGTTATAAAATATTCATTGTTGTCGGGGAATATTCGTTTGGTCGTGGAATATTAGATCTTTGTCGGGAATATTTGTATGACAATTGTGACCTTGTCTTGAGCCCCATAACTTGAAAGCGATTGGATCAAGAAAATGAAAAGTATAAGTTGTTTATAAATAATGGCGTAGTTGTTACCGTTAATACTGTTGGAATACTCGGTGGTTAAAACACAGTAGCACGCGGTATTGCACCAATTATTGATTCTTACGTAAGAAGGCACTACTTAATAATTGTTACAGTAATTACTGTTCAATATTTTATTTTATTGATTCAATAATTGCTACGTTGATATTTTATATTATTGTTGTTTCAATAATTGTCAAAACAAAATATTTTCATTATCAGATCAATAATTCATATTATTTTAGTAATATTATTAGATAGCATTATTGGCAATGTCTAGAAAGTTCTGTCTAAGGAGAGGTTTGGTCACCTAATTCTTGTGACGATGAGGAGAAATCCTTATTGAAAGCCCCTCTTTCTGAGGAGCGGCTTTGGTTGTTAGTATTGTGATTCTGTAATATTATTTGTGAATAATTAACTATTGATTTATATG
Source organism: Panax quinquefolius (assembly GCA_020205615.1). Classification (NCBI taxonomy): domain Eukaryota; kingdom Viridiplantae; phylum Streptophyta; class Magnoliopsida; order Apiales; family Araliaceae; genus Panax; species Panax quinquefolius. The sequence continues at coordinate 50,418 of JAINUW010000499.1, read as the reverse complement.
ATAAGAAAAATATTCATTTTATGTGGATACAGATGGAGAAAATATGGAGAAAATTTTTAATGTGACAATTGTTGAAAATTGATATTTTATCTTTTCTGATAAAATAATTCATTGAATTATATTATTATATTTTAAGAATATAATAATAGTGATATTTTTACAATGAATGTGTGATATATGAATAAATGAGGAGGAAGAGTATTTTTGTTACAAAAAATGTTTGACACATGTTTTGTGTGTTGGTGGATCCTATTTGTCTGTCCGTATGTGGATTTCGGTCAATTTCTGTTTGGAATTTGGAAAAACTTTCTTCTGCAAAGTTGTAGAGAATTGAATTTCCTATGGAATGAACATAAGATTTGAATTTTTTTCGATAAAAAGGGCTATTTATTATGAATTATTGAAGTTTTGGATTATTGAGTCTGAATTGATTTTGTTACAAAAATTGCTTAAAACATGTTTTTCATTTTTGGTGGGCCCCACTTGTGTGGTAAATGTGTTGAAATTAGGTTTCTAATGGTGCGTATGATTTTTTAATAAATAATATTATTTTATTAAATTTTCTGCTTTGGTGTTCTAAGCATTTTCCGATAAATAGGGTGCTTAGGTTAGAATTGAAAATCACACTAGAAACTGAAGTTTTCTCTCTCTATATTATCGAGCGTATTTTGTGAGTATTTAGATAATTTGAGTGTTGCTATACGGTGCAAGTTCCTTCAGCACTATATCCAGTATTCCAGTCAGAAGTACTATCTTTTTGAGGTAAGAGATGCTATTTTTAAAAAAAATGATATTATTGCTTTCAATATCATTATGTCGGAATATTGGTAAGATTTTTCTTGTGAAATTCTTGTCTTTTAGTGTCGGGATTACTATTCACGTATACGGCACTATTCACGTATACGACACTATTCACAGAAAATTTAAATTTTCTTTTCTGTGTCCAAGATATCTATTATGGATACTAAGCTTTGATTGTATCCATGTTTTGATCTTCATTCTTGAATTTTACTCCACTATGGTTATTTGTGAAGTATTTTTGAACTTGGATTGTTTAAAGTACAAATCCATAATATTTGTTCTTTTGTTTTACTGGATTCATTTCTTTAAAAATATTTTTCATCATCCTCAGTCCTAAATGATGATATTATTGAATATCTTTGGCCTGTAGTGCAAAGATGAAAAATTTTCTGATGAATATCTTTTGCCCGTAGTGCAAAGATGAACATGTGTTGAGATGAACATGACCGAGTGATTAATATCTTTGGCCTGTAGTGTAAAGATGACTATTTGATTAAAGATGTATATTGATTGATGTTACAGGGATAAAATATCGATGATGGACTTTTAAATTCATAGATGATAGTAGATTTCATTCTCTACTTAACTCTTCTAATGAATTATTGTTTTCGCTGCAGTTGTTGATCTAAAACTTGTTGTCTATTGTATTCTATCAGATTTTTCCCTGTTGAAGACTAAGGATAATTTGTTGTACATTATCTTAGTCATAATGTTCTTTACTGGGCTAGTTGAGCTCACCCTTTTCCTTTTTATTCCATTTTTCTTCTCATGAGGTGAGAATATAGCGGGAACTAGTCGGGGTGTGGAGTGATGGTTCAAGATAGTTGTTTTAGTAGTCCTCACTATTTTGTAAAATAGTGTATCAATAATTGTAATGATGACTTTATTTGGGTGTGGATATTATCTAGAAGACAATATTTGTATTTAAACTCACAGTTTATGTGTTGTCGTATTTTGCACGATAATTGTATTAATGAAGTTGTAGTTGTTTTTGTACCATGTATTTGGCAACTCAGAATAGGTTGGGTGGATTGGACCTATTTTGGTGGCATCACATTATAAGTGTAAATTGTTTATTGATTGTGAAAATATATGAAGAAACGAAAACAACGTAATTGAAACCAACTATTTTGGTTGTAAAACGAATTCATAGTGAAGAATTTCACTATAAATGTCAAAAGAAGAAGAAATAATAGAAATAGTGAAATTAAAGGTTTTAATTTGGATGTTTATGTTGTTTATGTGGTTAGAAATGTGTTAGAAATATTAGTGTATGTTTCTATAAACAAATTACACCTAGGGTAGGTTGGTATGGTTGTTAAAAAGGAGTTTTTAGGCCTACTTTGGCTTTCTGTAGTGTTCGTGATGTTCATTCATGAAAATGGCATAATGTAACCCCGCCCCAGCTGGGGGGTATTATGTCTTGCAATTTTTTTTTTTTTAAATTTCTTACCGGATATGTTTCACTAAAATGAGTATACATTTTTCATACAAACTCCGATTGATGTGATTCAAGATGATCCGAAACAAGGACGAATAGGCCTATAACTTTTATTCTTTAAGTTTTTCAATTTGATGTCGTTATTAGGGGTAAAAATGGCCATCTTTAGGACTGATGTGTATTCGGAGGTAATCGGAGGGCGTCGGGCATGCCTATATGCAAGTGTAGTGCTTCTGACAATAAAAGATGTTATTCTAAGTTATAAAACATGAAGATTAGTAACTATAATGATGCTTAACATTATACATGATGTATTAGATAAGTTGTATAAGCATACTAAGCGTACGTAAGCGAGACAAATCGGGTGTGCGACGAATGAACGTCAAAACGCCGTGACAAGTGTTAATTAACTTAAAAAAGTGTTTTGATTAAAATGAAATGAGCATTATAAGATATGGAATGTAATTAATATAAAACCAATAAGTAGTCCTAGGAAGACTTAAACACTTGGATGAACTTCGAGTTTGACTAAGAAGAAATATAGTATTGATTAATAAGTTATAATAGATTGAAACTCAACATTATAAGAGTTGAGAATGTGATTGGGATGCTAAAAGTCTTATGTTATATGTTAGTGAGTTTTCAGATTTGTGTTATGTTGTTGATTAATATGGTTAAACCTTAAGCTAAAGGTTACAACTTAACTAAGATGAGAATTAAATCTGTGAGGATAATGTGTATGTAGCTAATTGATGTGATAATCCTAATGGTATGTGTATGATATTGGAGTACATGAGTTGTAATTGTATAGCTTATGCAAGAGGCAAGTTCCCTAACCTTTGCTACTTTATTATTCAGCAAGGTTTGCTTTTCACTGTCATGTTATACTTATGCAAGTTCTCTATCTCTAATCTCTTATTGAGCAGTTAAGCTATTATTTTTACGCAAGTTTCCTAACCTTACTTTTACATTATGAAAGTTCTTGAAGTTATTATTCAATTGAGAAAGTTCACTTTAATATTTCATTATGCAAGTTCTTGTTCCTAACTTGTTATTGTTACGCGTATTCTTTAACTCTGAATTCTTGTTGAGTAAATTTATAAACTATGCTTTTCCTTGAGCTAGTTAATTAATCGAGGTTGTTTTGTTTATTCAAAGTTTGTACTATTATTGGAAAGCTTGATCTTGTTGAAAAACATTTGTTCAGCTAAAATTAACCGTTGTTCAATATCTAATCACCAATGTCATTGCACTATCTTACATTGTTGTACCGAACTCTTAGTTGACTAGTGATTCTTTATTGATTCAACTAATCCTTAGTTGATGAATGTTCTAAACTATAAATTACCCCTAAAGTCAGTTCAAACCAAACTTCTTTTGGTTTTCTTATGAATCAGTATAGTCCTAAGAATGTATAATCGATAATTAATATTTGTTCAGTTGATAAACCATTGATAACCTATCTCTTATTAATAAATTGACAAAATTCATTTGCAATCAAACTCTTAAATAGTTATTGATCCCTACTTGATTCAACCAGCACTTGGTTGAGGAGCGTTCTAAAGATTTAGAATTCCTTTGAAGTTAATTCCAAACCAAACTTCTTTTGGTACGGAACCTGATAATCTAAGCTGAGATGAACAAACCTATATCAGGGGATTACTTTAGAGCTATGCAATGGCATTAAAATGTTTACGCAATACATAGTACAAAGGGCTGATCACCTGGAGTACGAGATGATGGTCCACATAGTCGTTTAGGCTATTTAAAGGTTCTGATGAAAGCAGGATGTTAACCTAGGATATAGATGATGATTATGGTCTTTTAGACTGTTAAAGGTTAAAGTAGAAATACTTGACAACCTAGAGCATAGTTCGTGGTCTTGTGACCCTCAGTGTATTCTTTTGATGTTGATATCCTTTGTTAACTTAAACGTTCATTATTCCTTTGAACTCATAGCTTTTGAATTAAAGTTTATTATTTCGGTAAGAGTACTTTACCATTGAAAGCACAGTTAATTGTCATTCATAGAATGTTATTGTATATTAACCTTCTTGTGGGCAATTGTTTGTTCACTCTTGTACAAAACAATGCAGATGAAGTTAAGAAGTTTGAAGAGCTTTCTCTGAAGCAAGCGAGGCGAAAGGTATGCTTGATTAGAAGATGTTTAATTTACCATTCATTTATGAAGCTTATGTAATAGATTTGATTTTGATTATGTTTTAATATTCCGCTGATGATTATAATAATAAAGGTTAGATGACCTAGGATTTATTTGAGATTATGTAACCCTTTAATGGGATATTTAGTGTTTAAACTTTTTAGTTTAATTATATCCTTTGTTTATAGGTAGTTAGTTATGATTTAATTGGACAGTGAACACCAAATCTGTGGGATTGAAGTGCCTAGAATTAGGGGTGTCATAGTTAGGATGAACATCTACCTTTATTAGAGTTCGCTTACAAAAACAGTTATCATGCAAGTATAGGCAAGTCGGCTTACGAAGTGTTATACGAGAGAAAGTGTAGAACGCCACTGTGCGGGGATGAAGTAGGTGAACGTCGGATGTTGGGACCTGAGATGGTATAACAAACGGCTAACGTGGTGATGTTAATACGTAGGACTAGTAGCGGCTCAAGCCAGACAGAAGAAATATGAATATCCTCATCGTGAGAAGAGGGAGTTTGAAGTCGGTTCGTATGTTTTTCTGAAGGTATCGTCTTGAAAAGGGAAGATACGCTTTGGGACGAAGGAAAAATTGAGTTTGAAGTTTATAGAACCTTTTGAGATCTTAAAGAGAATAGGAGAGGTAGCTTATGAGGTAGCTTTACCTCCAGAGTTGGAACATATACATAATATGTTTCACGTTTCAGTATTGCGTCCTTACAAACCAGACTATACACACGTAAAAGAATATGAACCTATTCAGGTTGAAAAAGACTTAACGTATGAAGAACTTCCTATTCAAATTATTGATAATAATGAACAAGTCTTAAGGAATAAGGTAATACCTTCGGTGAAGGTAGTATGGAGGAACCACAATCCTGAAGAAGCAACATGGGAACTCGAAGATAAAATGGAGAAAAAAGTTCCCATTTATTTGCTTAACTTATATCGAGATTCTGGCTGGGGACAGAATCCTTATAAAGGGGGAAGAATGTAACGATCGAGAAAATCAGATTATTATGTGAATTAATTTTTATTTGATTATATTGAATAAATGAGATTATATGTTTATTAAACTAATTAAGCTGATTAAAGGTCGTTCTCTGACCTAAGATGAACGTATGATCGTAAGATTCTTCCTATATGCTAGAAATAAATGATTTGAATTTCCAAGACGAAAATAAAAGTTTTTGGAGAAATCTTTGAAAAATCACTATTCATCTGAAACTGCTCGGGAGTTTTTTTTGGATTTCTGATATACGCGTAATGTTAGAATTCTGAGACGAGGTGGAATATCCAATAATATTTCAATTATGGCCAACGAAGTTTTCACTTGAGGACTTAAAAACCTAAGAGTTAGGGAAAGTGAAATTCTAAGGAAAGAAAAGATCAAGTATAATAAGAAGAATCAGACTAAAAGACAATTTGCACTCTAAACTTTACTTTCTATTTACGTTTGCACCCCAAACTTAAAAACGTGTCTAAGCACACCCCAAACTTCATTATACGTACCAAAACACACACTTTCTTCACTTAACCGGTCAAAAGTGACCGACTAAGGGTGTAACACAAGTTTGGGGTGCAAATTGTCTTTTAATCTTAAAAATTGGCAAAAATAATTAATTTTAAATAAAATACAATAATTTTAAAATAATTAATTTTAAATAAAATAATTAGTTTTAAAAATGAAAATAAAATAATTAATTTTAAAATAAAATAATAAAATTAAAATAAATATTTAGAATTAATGATTAATAATTAATCATTAACTTATAAAATGATAATTTTATTTTTATTTTAAAATTAATTATTAATCATTCCTGGTTAAAAACTTATTAACTTGTCCAAAAATCATTTTTGCCACATAAAAAAATGTTTCTTTTTGTTTTAAAAAGCATTTTTTATTTTACAAGTTAAAAAAATTTTGTTTTTAAAAACAAAAGCAGAATATTTTAAAAAAGAATTTTTTAAACAAAATTTTTAAAAAGCAATTTAATTTTGTTTTAAAAAAAATTGCTTTTAAAAACAAAAAGCAATTTTTTTTGAACTTGTAAAATAAAAATCTATTTTTACAAAATAAAACAAAAAATTTTTATGTGGCAAAAATGATTTTTTTTGAGTTAATGATTTTTTTAACCTAATAATTAATAATTAATTTTAAAAATAAAAATAAAATAATCATTTTACAAGTTAATGATTAATTATTAATCATTAATTCTAAATATTTATTTTAATTTTATTATTTTAATTATTTCATTTTAAAATTAATTATTTTATTTTTATTTTTAAAACTAATTATTTTATTTAAAATTAGTTATTTTAAAATTATTTTATTTTATTTAAAAGTAATTATTTTTACCAATTTTTAAGATTAAAAGATAATATGCATCCTAAACTTGTGTTACAGCCTTAGCTTTGACCGGTTAAGTGAAGAAAGTGTGCGTTTTGTTACGTATAATAAAGTTTGGGGTGTACTTAGATACCTTTTAAAGTTTGGGGTGTAAATGTAAATAGAAAGTAAAGTTTGGGGTGCAAATTGTCTTTTAGTATAAGAATCATTATTATACGTGAAGAATATGAGTATAATGCTACGTATTATACGAGTATAATATGAAGATTAATACGACGTATAATATGAATATCATACGAAGTATATACGAAGAGAATAGAATAATTATACAGTAAGAATACAAATAAATCTTAATGGACTATAACTTATTGGACGTAGACTTTGTCAAGACCAAGTTAACTAATTGGAAAGCCCAATTGAGCAATAATGAAGGCTTAATGATGATTTACATCAAGGCCCAAAGATAATTTAAATCAATTCGAAAGTTAGGCCCAATATGAATTAATTCTAAGTCCGAACTAAGAACCGAATTCGTGGGTCGAACCGATGGATCACCAGGTGGGTAAGAACCTATAGGGCAACACATGGAGGCCCCACAACCCCATGTGGCTAGCCAAAAGGCCTTGGCTTCTTGGAGAAGCCAAGTTAAGGAGGTGTAATAGTATGGAGGTTTCGTCTTTTGACCAAATTGCCCTAACTTTGCATTTCCTGTAAAAGCTAGCCTAATTGTTCATTTATTTGTTTAAAACATTGAGCAATTCACATATTGAGAGAGAAAAGAGAGTTTAACAAGTAATCAAGGGAGGAGATTTTACAACCCGAGAATTTAGAAAATTATTTAAATCTTAATTGATGGATTAGAGGTTGAATAATAAACCTAGACAGAAAATAAGTGAATGGATTTGACATTTTTGGGAAGGAATTTTAAGGATTTCGAAATTTTTGGTGAAAGCTTATAGTGTTAAATGTATAGGTGTATATGCTCTGTGTGTATTGCTATGTATGTGTACAGAATGTGGTTAAGGGTCAAGGGTTGACCAGATAAATTATATCAGTGTCCAAACCCTAAAGTTGAATTAAGAACGTCAACGTTCAATTAAAAAACCCTAGTGATTAATAAGAAACCCTAATACCGTCTTTGGAAACCCTAATTTCAGATTCTGAGAATTAGAAACTCTAATTCGGATTACGAAAACCCTAACTTGGGATCTCAGAAACTTAAGTGTATTGATTATAAGATTAATTAGGGTAAAGTCTAACGAATTAGTTAGAAAACCCTAATTTTAAATTTTGAAACCCTAATTGTTCTGTTAGAAACCCTAATGTATAATTATGGAACCTAATTGCTCAATTAGCAATTTTAATTAGGATATATTAATCCTAATTAGCAAGCTTGAATTTATGACTAGGAAATCTTAGTATAATTTTAGAATCCTAATTATAATTTCGAAATATTAATTTTCTATTTTGAAAACCTAAACTAGAAATCCTAGAAAAATGATTTTTTTTGAAAACCTTAGGTTTTAATCCTAAGGGTTAAACCTTAAGTGTAAGACCCATTTTATAAATAAAGATGAATTTTTCTATAAATATTATTTTTGAATATTATGGAATAAATTTGATATAATGTTATAGTTGTGGGTAATATTTATAAATTTTGCAAAGTATGCAAGTTGTTATAAAATATTAGTTTGGTTAGGGGAATATTCTTTTTGTTAGGGAATATTAAATGACAACTACTCAATCATTGGTGGACCCCACAATGTAATTATTGTCGGATTGAGAAAACGACAAAAATATTTTATAAAAATAACTACGGAGAGTGTTACCGTTAAAAGCTGTTGAACTACCCGTTGGTAAAAGTACAAAGATGTCTGGCGTGGTTGCATAGTAGCACACGGTATTGATTATTGATGCTTACGTGAGAAGTCACTCATTATGCTCAATTATTACTACGATAATTCTTTGCATCATATCTCTTATATTATTGATTCAATTATTGTCACAAAGATCATCTCGTATAATATGTTATAGTATTAAATCAATAATTGAGACGATGAGTTATAAATGATTAATAATTGTTGAAAGATTAAATATGTGTTGATGAAAAAAAAAATGATTTGTGGTAAGTTTGATTATTTTATGGGGGCTCATATGTCATCATCTAAGAGTCTCTTCGTCGATAGTATTTACCTTCGTCAATAGTAATTACCTTCGTCAATAGTAATTACCCTTATGAATAGTATTTACCTTCGTCAATAGTAATTACCCTTGTGAATAGTATTTACCTTCGTCAATAGTATTTACCTTCGTTAATAGTAATTACCTTTACCAGACGTCGAACCACTTGTCGTTTCACATTACAGGCGTCGAACCACTTGTCGTTTCACATTACAGGCATCAAACCACTTTTCTTTTCACATCATTAGTCGTCAAGCCACTTGCCTTTTCACACGGCAGGTGCTAAGCTAGAAATCTTCTATAAATAGAGGCCTAGGGCTTCATTATTTTTCACGAATTCATTCAAGCTATAGAGAGAAAGTATAGAGAGAATAAGAGAGAAAGAAGAAGAGTATTTTTGTTACTACCTTCTTTGCGATTCAATCTCCTACCAAATGTAAGGGGTGTTATTCTTTCTTATTCATGAAGAGAAGCTGTTGTTATTCCATTGCTTATTATTACATTGGAATAACTTTGTATCATGCCATTTACCTATACTTGGTGACATTCTTCTATTATTCTGTTGGAACATCACATGCTGTGTGTTTTACACGGACACGGTTCCGCTTTTGTTGATTCATTGGAACATCACATGCATGTGTTTTACACGGACTGGTTTAAATCTTTATCATTCATTGGAATATCCTATCGTGTGTTTTACGGATCCAGTTCCATCTTTATTATTCATTGGGAACATCCATTGGTGTGAATTTTACGACTTCGTTCCGTTATTATTATTACATTGGAATAACTTTGTCTATCTGAAGTACCACATGCATGGTGATTTCTTTTGTTATTCCATTCTTTATTATACCCAGTTGGTTAAAACTTTGACTTCTATACTCCATGAATTTAGTAGAATATCCTTGATATTTGCGTTTCATCCAAAGATCTTTTCATGGAAATATTCTTACGATCATTATTGAATTTTACTATACTGAAAGCAAAGATATCATGTTGACAATTTGGATGTTAATAATTCATGCATTAAATAATTCTTGAACTTCTATTATTACATTAGAACATCACATGCGTGTGTTTTACACCTGACTGGTTCCGCTCTTTTATTATTATTACATTGGAACATCCTATACATGTGTTTTACAGGACACCGTTCCGTCTTTTATTATTATTACATTGGAACATCCTGTTTGTGTGTTTTTCACGCCGGACTTGGTTCCATTCTTTATTATTCTGTTGGAACATCACTGTACATGCGTTTCTGGCCGGACCTTGTTCCGTTATTTATTATTACTGTTGAATAACTTTTGCTGTCTTGGTCTATCGCATGCATGGTGATTTCTTTTGTTATTTTATTCTTTATTATACCCAATTGGTTAAAACTTTGACTTCTATACTCCATGAAATTAGTGGAATATCCTTGATATTTGCGTTTCATCCAAAGATCTTTTCATGGAAATATTCTTCGATCATTCTTGAATTTTACTCTACAAAACAAGATCATGTTGATAATTTGGGCGTTAATAATTCTGGATAAAATAATTCTTGAACTTGTTTTATTGAATTCTTATATCATTGTCATCATCCTCATGTTTATATTATGTTGAAAGTCATCTCGTATTTTTGTAGTGCATAGATGGACTTGGTATGATTATGACCGAGAGACTATTCGGTGTAATCATGGCCGTAATGTTACAAATGATGTGATAAAAATCCTCGATTAAGTAGTAGTGCATTGGTGGACGATTGTTGGCATGATCATGACCATTAATGAATACACAAATATTCTTGGCCCGTAGAGCATGAATAATTGTGGTCGTGATACTAAAGAATATCCTTGGCCAGTAGTGCGTGGGGGTGATTCGATGATGTGGAATATTTATTAAAGTGAGTCTCATATAACAGATGATGAAAACCTTTTAAAACCTAAAAGATAGTAGACTTTATTTTCTACTTGACTCTTTTAATGGATTGCTTATTCACCGCAGATTAAACCGGTTGTCTATTGTATTTTATCGGTTTAACATTGTTGAAGACTATTGATAATTTATTCGCATTATCTTAGTCATAATATTTCTTCTTGGGCTAGTTGAGCTCACCCTTTCTTTCACCGTTCTCTTGAAATGAGAATATAAATTTGGGGACGAGTCGGGGAAGCAGTGATGGTCTGAAGATAGCATTAGTAGTCCTCACTATTACGTGAAATAGTGTGATAATAATTGTAATGAGGACTTTTTTTTTGAGTTTGTATAATATCTAGTAGACGATATTTGTATTTAAACTCACAGTTTATGTCGTATTGTACACGACAGTTATGTTAATAAGTTGTATTTAAATTCTGTACCATGTAAGTGGCGACCCAAGATGGGTGATGTATACCTAATTTTGGGGGCGTCACATTAAGGGTCAAACCCTAAGGGTTGGATTAAATGACATCTTTGGAACTAAAATTGGAAATTAAATGACTTTTGTGCCCTTTTTATATTCTTTAATAGTTGGAGTATAGATCTTGACCTAAATGCGGTTGGTGACCAACCCTAACCCTAGCCATGTGACTTTTATCACAGCAATCAGCCATCAAATGCCAGCCAATTCATTGAATTAAAGAGATATAAGTTAAAAAGTAAGAAAAATCTCTTACTTTCCTTTGCATTCTATCAAACCTTTTCTCTCTCTATAAAATCTGAAATCTAGTGTGAGAGAGAGTGAAATAGTGAGTCATGATCAGTTCATAACAAGACAAGAATATAAAATAAGGATCAGATTCAAGATCAAGCATTAGAAAGGTATAAAACCCTAACTTGCTAAATCTATGTGTTTGATGTTATTTTATTTTGTTTTTTGTTGAAAGTTGTGTAATATGATGTTATTGAGTGATCTGGGTTGTAATAACATAGATCCATAACATCCAGATGCATGAATTTAAAGATTTCTCAAATTTGGAAAAGTTGGAAAATGTTGTCGTCTGACAAGCAAATGTCAGGAGAGGTTTGGTAACCTAATTGCGCGCTAATAAGGAGAAATTCTTATCAGAAAGCCCCCTCTTTCCTGGGAATGACCTAGTTGTTAAATATTGTGAGTTATAATATTAATGATGAATAAGTTCGTGTTGATTAAAGATGAAATTAATAGTTCCATTGTGTTGGGATTATTAGTGTTAGTGGAAATTGACATTTATTTCGATAATAATTGATGTCTAGAAGTTATATTGACCAATCGGGTAATTAATCGGATAAATGAGCAATTAATTGCTATTAATTTACATGCTTATAACTATGTCTTCACATGTGTGTACTATTGATTCACATGTATGTACTATTAGGGGAGGTGGTGCAAGATTGATAATACTTGCATGACTAAATTAAAAATGAAGGTATAAATGAAGGTACTATACTATAATTATTTTTTCACATGTATAGAACTATTGAGTCACATGATTGTACTATTGATTCACATGATATACTATTAGGGGAGGTGGTGCAAGTTTGATAATACTTGCAGGGCTAAATTACAAATAAAAGAAAAGATGAAGGTATTATACTGTAATATTTTGAGCCCCAAAATATGCAATTATCGAAACTATATTTTCCTATAAATAAAATCTCATTCTTCCTTCATTCTCACCAATTCACTAAGACTCACAAGAGCAATTACAGAGAGAAGCTGTAGAGAGAAAGAAGAAGTGAAGTCTACTACTTCACTATTCCAGTATCCAGTCTTCTTCTAAGGTATGGGGTATTATTTATTTCATATTCTGAAGAGATATTATTTTTCGTATTCGTATGAATATTATTTTCGTTCAATATTCATAAAGAATATTATCTTCGTTCAATATTCGTAGGAATATTATCTTCGTTAAATATTCATTGGAATATTATTTTCGTTCAACAGTTGTAAGGGATATTATTTTGTTCAGTATTCATAGGAATAATATTTTCTTCCATACTTTGTAGTATGTGAGTAATATTATTTTGTCTCGTATTCCTGATTATACACTCATTTTGTTGAAGTATTGCTTCTATATTCATGAAATTAGTAGAATATCCTTGATATTTGTGCTTCATGCAGTATCTTTTCATGAAAATATTATTCTGAGCTTTCTTGATAATTATTGATCTTTTCATGCTGCAATACTATTCATGAGTTACTATTTACGGGTTACTATTCACTCGATTATTATTCACTCGAATATTCGGGACATTTTTCATGCTGGAGTACTATTCATGATTTACTATTCATGGGTTACTATTCCCCAAATTACTATTCACTCGAATATTATTCACTCGGGTATTCTGGGCACTTTTTATGCTGGGATACCATTCACGAGGTACTATTCCTGAAGTACTATTCACAGGGTACTATTCACCCAAAAAATATATTTCTGTTCTGTCCAAATTATTTTTGATACATGAATATTATTCTTGAATTTTACTCTACAAAGCAGTATCATGTTGATAATTTGGATATTTTAAAACTCTGGATAAATTTAAAGTCTTTAATATTTATCCTTGATTTCGTTTGATTAATGCTTATATCATTGTCATCATCCTCATGCTTATATTGTGATGAAAGTCATCTTTGGCTTACGTGCATAGATGAACTGTTGATTGGTATTATTATGACTAGGGATCATTCGGTATAATCATGACTCGTAATGTTACAATTGATGTGGTAAAAGTCCTCATTGGCCCGTAGTGCATTGATGGACAGTTGTTGGTATGATTATAACTAGGGATTATTCGGTATAATCATGACCATTGTTGAAAACACGAATATCCTTAGCCCGTAGTGCATGGATAATTCGTGGTCGTAATAGTAATGAATATCCTTGGCCATAGTGCAGGGATGATTCGATGATGTGTATTATTTATTAAGCTGTCCCAACGATAAAATATTGATAATACACTTTTAATTCGTAGAAGATAGTAGATATCATGCTCTACTTGACTCTTCTAAAATACAGTTGTATGTCTTTGGCCTGTAGTGCAAAGATGAATTGTTAATGAATATCTTTGGTTCGTAGTGCAAAGATTAATTTATTAGTATGATTATGAACAAGAATTGTGATTTGGCATAACCATGATTTTTGATGTTTCAGGTAAAGACAGGTGATGAAAATTATCTTCGTCCTAGGTGCGAAGAAGAATTTAGAATCACAATTATGATTATAAGTTATTTACATGATTGTGGACATGAATTGTTGATTGATGATACAGGGATAAAACATTGTTGATGGACTTTTAACATGGAGAAGATAATAGACCTTGTGGTATATTTGACTCTTTTAATGGATTGCTTGTTCCGCTGCAATTATGGTTGAAAAGTTTTATCATCTACCATATGTTCTAAATCTCTGATTTATTATTGACAAAGGCTATTCATAATTTAATTATCTTTTTTGCCGGGCTAGTTATGCTCACCCTTTTGCTTCACAATTCCTTTCAGATAATAAGAGTGTAGCTGGGTCGAGCGGGGGTAATAGGGGAATAGAATGATGGTCTATAGCTGTTGAGGTTTCCCTTAAAACAGTATGGAAATAATTTTATTAACAATTTTAGATAAGCGTGTCGTATTTTATACGTCATTTTAACCGTTGATTTTGGTGAACTGAATAGGGTGAGGTGAACCCAACTTTGGAAGGGTGTTTTGCCACTATCATTCAAGATGTCTAATGACAGATGACTTTGTGTTATCATAAGACAGGGTTGTGCACATGCACTTGCTAATTATATCTATGAGCACTACCTATATAATCTTGGATTTTGGTTGAAATATAATTCTCAATTGGAGACAATGGAGATAATTATATATCAAGAGAAGACTTACCATTGGAAAGAACATGACAGTAATCTTCTCGTTTTATTTTGGGGTCCATTGGGTCAAACAAGGATAATTCTTGAGTCATATGATATCTTTAATAACTTATATGCATGGCCTCCCATATACGAAGGTTTCCTTGAGCATTTTCCAAAGATTTTATTTTGTAAAATAGTTATTGACTGTACTTTTATGTAAAGTACCATTGTAAGGTGTTGTGGTCGAGGCACCATGAGAGTTACATATATTTGTATTAAAACTCACAGCTTTTGTGTTGTCGTACTCTGCATGACATTTCAACAGTTGTATAAATGAACTTTATATTTGATTTTTGTAGTTTGATATATGGCGACTCAGAATTGGTCGTGTGGACCTATTATGGGGGCGTCAAAAATGGTATCAGAGCTTAGGAATATGGTCGCTTGTGGAGATATGAGTCTCGAACTAGGAGGGTAGAGACGAGTAATATACTTCGCTAGTGTGTGACTTACCTAAGCTGAAATTGTTTACTTGATAAGTTGACAAATTTTGATATGTCAATTAACCTTTGTTTTGAAGATATTTTCTAGAATGATATCTGAAATACAGGAGATGAGCAATGGGAAAATCATGATACAGAGGAAATAACTGGGAAGGTACAATCCGAAAAGAAAGCAAGGTATTCTCATCTCTTCGAACTACCAGGTACGTAAATGTCGAGGGCAAAATTTCATAAGGAGGGGAGATTGTGAGATCCCGAAATTATGAAATGAAAGTATTCAATTTTCTTATAATTATTATTTTATTTAGTAAATGGTTAAATTGAGAAAGGGTTAAAGTTAAGGGTGATATTTGAAAATTTTACAAAGTAAGCAAGTTGTTATTTTTTGTATCGGGCAATAATCGATTGGTCGGGGAATATTTGTTTTCACAGGGAATATTCATGCGACGACGTAATCATTGGTGGACCCCATAACGGAAATATTGTCGTATTTAGGAAATGACAGAATTATCTTTTTATAAAAATAACGGCGAACGTTTTACCGTTAAACTGTTGAACTACCCTAGTAAAAAAAAGTACGATGTCTGGCGTGGTTGCATAGTAGCACACGGTATTGATTATTGATGCTTACGTAAGAAGTCACTCAGTTATACTCAATTATTGCTTCAGTAATTGATGCATCATATCTCTCATATTATTGATTCAATTATTGTCATAGTATCATCTGCATAATATTATTAAATCAATAATTGAGACGACAAAGTTATTCATATTATTATTAGCAATATTGACAATGTCTAAAAGTTCTATCAAGGAGAGGTTTGGTCACCTAATTGCGGCACTGATAAGGAGAAAAATCTTTTCTAAAGCCCCTCTTTCACGGGAACGACCTAGTTGTTAAATATTGTGAGTTATAATATTAATGATGAATAAGTTCGTGTTGATTAAAGATGAAATTGATAGTTCCATTGTGTTGGGAATATTAGTATTAGTGGAAATTGACATTTATTTCGATAATAATTGATGTCTGGAAGTTATATTGACCAATCGGGTAATTAATCAGATAAATGAGCAATTAATTGCTATTAATTCACATGTTTATAACTATGTGTTCACATTTATGTACTATTAGGGGAGGTGGTGCGAGATTGATAATACTTGCATGACTAAATTAAAAATGAAGGTATAAATGAAGGTACTATACTGTAATTATTTTTTCACATGCATAGAACTATTGAGTCACATGATTGTACTATTGATTCATATGATATACTATTAGGGGAGGTGGTGCAAATTTGATAATACTTGCAGGACTAAATTAAAAATAAAAGAAAAAATGAAGGTATTATACTGTAATATTTTGAGCCTCAAAATGTACAATTATCGAAACTATATTTTCCTTTAAATAAAAGCTCATTCTTCTTTCATTCTCACCAATTCACTAAGACTCACAAGAGCAATTATAGAGAGAGAAGCTATAGAGAGAAAGAAGAAGACAAGTCTGCTACTTCACTATTCCAGTATCCAGTCTTCTTCTGAGGTAAGGGGTATTATTTATTTCATATTCTGAAGAGATATTATTTTTCGTATTCGTATGAATATTATTTTCGTTCAATATTCATAAAGAATATTAACTTTGTTCAATATTTGTAGGAATATTATCTTCGTTAAAAATTCGTTGGAATATTATTTTCGTTCAACAATTGTAAGGGATATTATTTTGTTCAGTATTCATAGGAATAATATTTTCTTCCATACTCTGTAGTATGTGAGTAATATTATTTTGTCTCGTATTCTTGATTATACACTCATTTTGTTGAAGTATTGCTTCTATATTCATGAAATTAGTAGAATATCCTTTATATTTGCGCTCATTCAGTATCTTTTTATGAAAATATTATTCTGAGCTTTCTTGATAATTATTGATCTTTTCATGCCGGAATACTATTCATGAGTTACTATTTACGGGTTACTATTCACCCAGTTACTATTCACTCAATTATTATTCACTCGGGTATTCGGGGCACTTTTCATGTCGGAGTACTATTCACGAGTTATTATTCATGAGTTACTATTCACCCAATTACTATTTACTCGAATATTATTCACTTAGGTATTCGGGGCACTTTTCATGGTGGGATACTATTCACGAGGTACTATTCCCGAAGTACTAGTCACATGGTATTATTCACGGGGTACTATTCACCCAAAAAATATATTTCTTCTCTGTCCAAATTATTTTTGATACATGAATATTTTTCTTGAATTTTACTCCATAAAGCAGTATCATGTTGACAATTTGGATATTTTTAAACTCTGGATAAATTTAAAGTCTTTAATATTTATTCTTGATTTCGTTTGATTAATGCTTATATCATTGTCATCATACTCATGCTTATATTGTGATGAAAGTCATCTTTGGCTTACGTGCATAGCTGAAATGTTGATTGGTATGATTATGACCAGGGATCATTCGGTATAATCATGACCCGTAATGTTATAAATGATGTGGTAAAAGTCCATATTGGCCCGTAGTTCATTGATGGATAGTTGTTGGTATGATTATAACTAGGGATTATTCGGTATAATCATGACCATTGTTGAAAACATGAATATCCTTAGCCCGTAGTGCATGGATAATTCGTGGTCGTAATACTAATGAATATCCTTGGCCGTAGTGCAGGGATGATTCGATGATGTGGATTATTTATTAAGCTGAGTCCCAATGATAAAATATTGATTATACACTTTTAATTCGTAGAAGATAGTAGATATCATGCTCTACTTGACTCTTCTAAAATACAGTTGTATGTCTTTGGCCTGTAGTGCAAAGAGGAATTGTTAATGAATATCTTTGGCCCGTAGTGCAAAGATGGATTTATTAGTATGATTATGAACAAGAATTGTGATTTGGTACAACCGTGATTTTTGATGTTTCAGGTAAAGACATGTGATGAAAATTATCTTCGTCCTGAGTGCGAAGAAGAATTTAGAATCACAATTATGATTATAAGTTATTCACATGATTGTGGACAGGAATTGTTGATTGATTTTACAGGGATAAAACATTATTGGTGGACTTTTAACATGGAGAAGATAATAGACCTTATGGTCTATTTGACTCTTTTAATGGATTGCTCATTTCGCAGCAATTATGGTTGAAAAGTTTTATCATCTACCATATGTTCTAAATCTCTGATTTATTATTGACGAATGCTATTGATAATTTAATTATCTTTTTTATTAGGCTAGTTATGCTCACCCTTTTTCTTCATAATTCCTTTTAGGTAATAAGAGTGTAGCTGGGTCGAGCGGGGGTAACAGGGGAATAAAATGATGGTCTATAGCTGTTGAGGTTTCCCCTAAAACAGTATGAAAATAATTTTATTAAGAATTTTAGATAAGTGTGTCGTATTTTATACGTCATTCTAACCGTTGATTTTGGTAAACCGAATAGGGTGAGGTGAACCCAACTTTGGAAGGGTGTTCTGCCACTATCATACAAGATGTCTAATGACAGACGACTTTGTGTTATCATAAGACAGGGTTGTGCACATGCATTTGCTGATTATATCTATGAACACTACCTATATAATCTTGGAGTTTGGTTGAAATATAATTCTCAATTGGAGACAATGGAGATAATTATATATCAAGAGAAGACTCACCATTGGAAAGAACATGACAGTAATCTTCTCAATTTTTTTGGGGTCTATTGGGTCAAACAAGGATAATTCTTGAGTCATATGATATCTATCATAACTTAGATGCATGGCCTCCCATGCACGAAGGTTTCCTTGAGCATTTTCCAAAGATTTTATTTTGTAAAATAATTATTGACTGTACTTTTATGTAAAGTACCATTGTAAGGTGTTGTGGTCGAGGCACCATGAGAGTTACATATATTTGTATTAAAACCCACATCTTATGTGTTGTCGTACTCTGCACGGCATTTCAATAGTTGTATAAAGAAGTTTGTATTTGATTTTTGTAATGTTATATCTGGCGACTCAGAATGGGTCGTGTGGACCTATTTTGGGGCGTCACAATAGTCTTAAGAATGTATAATCGATGATTAATATTTGTTCAGCTGATAAATCATTGATAACCTATCTCTTGTTAATACATTGACATAATTCATTTTCAATCAAACTCTTGAATAGTTATTGATCCCTACTTGATTCAACCAGTACTTGGTTGAGGAGCGTTATAAAGATTTAGAATTCCTTTGAAGTTAATTCCAGACTAAACTTCTTTTAGTACGGAACTTGATAATCTAAGCTGAGATGAACAACCCTATATTAGGGGATTACTTTAGATCTACGTAATGGCGTTAAAATGTTTGCGTAATATATAGTACAAAGGGCTGATCACCTGGAGTACGAGATGATGGTCCACATAGTCGTTTAAACTGTTAAAGGTTACAGTAGAAACACATGTTAACCTAGGACATAGATGATGATTATGGTCTTTTAGACTGTTAAAGGTTAAAGTAGAAATACTTGACAACCTAGATCATAGTTCGTGTTCTTGTGACACTCAGTGTATTCTTTTGATGTTGATATATGTTGTTAATTTAAACGTTCACTATTCCTTTGAACTCATAGCTTTTGAATTAAAGTTTATTGTTCAGGTAAGAGTACTTCACCATTGAAAGCTCAGTTAATTGTCATTCATAGAATGTTATTTTATATTATCCTTCTTGTGGGCAATTGTTTGTTCACTCTTACACTAAACAATGCAGATGAAGTTAAGAAGTTTGAAGAGCTTTCTACAAGCAAGGGCAAGGGCAATGTGTTTGATTAGAAGATGTTTAATTTACCTTTCATTTATGAAGCTTATGTAATAGATTTGATTTTGATTATGTTTTAATATTCCGCTGATGATTGTAATAATAAAAGTTAGATGACCTGAGATTTATTTGAGAATATGTAACCCTTTAATGGGATATTTATTGTTTAAACTTTTTAGTTTAATTATATCCTTTGTTTATGGGTAGTTAGTTATGATTTAATTGGACAGTGAACACCAAATCTGTGGGATTGAAGTGCCAGAATTTTGGGGTGTCACAGTTAGGATGAACATCTACCTTTAGTAGAGTTCGCTTACAACAACAGTTATCACGCAAGTATAGGCAAGTCGCCTTACGAAGCGTTATACAGGAGAAAGTGCAAAACGCCACTGTGCTGGGATGAAGTAGGTGAACATCGGATGTTGGGACCTAAGATGGTATAACAAACGACTGACGTGGTGAAGTTAATACTTATCCGACTAGTAGCGGCTCAAGCCAGACAGAAGAAATATGCATATCCTCATCATGAGAAGAGGGAGTTTGAAATCGGTTCGTATGTTTTTCTGAAGGTATCGTCTTGAAAAGGGAAGATACGCTTTGGGACGAAGGAAAAATTGAGTTCGAGGTTTATAGAACCTTTTGAGATCTTAAAGAGAATAAGAGAGGTAGCTTATGCGATAGCTTTACCTCTAGAGTTGGAACATATACATAATATGTTTCACGTGTCAGTATTGCGTCCTTATAAACCGGACTATACGCACGTAATAGAATATGAAACTATTCAGGTTGAAAAAGACTTAACGTATGAAGAACTTCCTATTCAAATTATTGATAGGAATAAACAAGTCTTAAGGAATAAGGTAATACCTCCTGTCAAGGTAGTATGGTGGAACCACAATGTTAAAGAAGCAACGTGGGAACTCGAAGATAAAATAAAGAAATTTTTTTCCCATTTATTTGCTTAACTTATATCGAGATTCTGGCTGGGGACAGAATCCTTATAAGGGGGAAAAATGTAACGACCGAGAAAATCAGATTATTATGTGAATTAATTTTTATTTGATTATATTGAATAAATGAGATTATATGTTTATTAAACTAATTAAGATTATTAAAGGTCGTTCTTTGACCTAAGATGAACGTATGATCGTAGGATTCTTCCTATATGCTAGAAATAAATGATTTAAATTTCCAAGACGAAAATAAAAGTTTTTCGAGAAATCTTTGAAAAAGCACTATTCATCTGAAACTGCTCGGGAAATATTTTTTTGGATTTCTGATATATGCGTAACGTTAGAATTCTGAGACGAGGTGGAATATCCAATAATATTTCAGTTATGGCCAACGAAGTTTTCACCCGAGGACTTAAAAACCTAAGACTTAGGGAAAGTGAAATTCTAAGGAAAGAAAAGATTAAGTATAATGAGAATCATTATTATACGTGAAGAATATGAGTATAATATAAGTATTATATGAGTATAATATGAATATTAATACGACGTATAATATGAATATCATACGAAGTATATATGAAGAGAATACAATAATTATACAGTAAGAATACAAATAAGTCTTAATGGACTATAACTTATTGGACTTAGACTTTGTCAAGCCCAAGTGGGAAAGCCCAATTGAGCAATAATGAAGGCTTAATGATGATTTACATCAAGGCCCAAAGATAATTTAACTCAATTCCAAAGTTAGGCCCAATATGAATTAATTCTAAGCCCGAACTAAGAACTGAATCCGTGGGTGGAACCGATGGATCACCGGGTGGGTAAGAACCCATAGGGCAACCCATGGGGGCCCCACAACCCCATGTAGCCAGCCAAAGGGCCTTGGTTTCTTAGAGAAGCCAAATTAAGGAGGTGTAATAGTAAAGAGGTTTCGTCTTTTGACCAAATTGCCCTAACTTTGCATTTCTTGTAAAAGCTAGCCTAATTGTTCATTTGTTTGTTTACAAACATTGAGCAACTCACATATTGAGAGAGAAAAGAGAGTTTAACAAGTAATCAAGGGAGGAGATTTGACAACCCGAGAATTTAAAAAATTATTTAAATCTTAATTAATGGACTAGAGATTGAATAATAAACCTAGACAGAAAATAAGTGAATGGATTTGACATTATATGGAAGGAATTTTAAGGATTTCTAAATTTTTGGTGAAGGCTTACAATGTTAAATGTATAAGTGTATATGCTCTGTGTGTATGGCTATGTATATATACAGAATGTGGTTAAGGGTCAAGGGTTAACCAGATAAATTATATTACTGTCCAAACACTAAAGTTATATTAAGAACGTCAACGTTTAATTTAAAAACCCTAACGATTAATAAAAAACCCTAATACCGGCTCTGGAAACCCTAATTTTAGATTCCGAGAATTTGAAACCCTAATTTGGATTACGAAAACCCTAACTTGGGATCTCAAGACTTAAGTGTATTGATTATAAGATTAATTAGGGTAAAGCCTAACGAATTTGTTAGAAAACCTTAATTTTAAATTTTGAAACCCTAATTGTTCCATTAGAAACCCTAATGTATAATTATGGAACCTAATTGCTAAATTAACAATTTTATCTAGGATATATTAATCCTAATTAGTAAGCTTAAATTTATGACTAGGAAATCTTAGTATAATTATAAAAATCCTAATTATAATTTCGAAATATTAATTTTCTATTTTGAAAACCTAAACTAGAAATCCTAGAAAAATTAATTTTTTGAAAACCTTAGGTTATGACTTTTGTGCCCTTTTTGTATTCTTTAATAGTTGGAGTATAGATCTTGACCTAAATGTGGTTGGTGACCAACCCTAACCCTAGTCATGTGACTTATCTCACAGCAATCAGCCATCAAATGCCAACCAATTCATTGAATCAAAGAGATATAAGTTAAAAAGTAAGAAAAATCTCTTACTTTCCTTAGCATTCTATCAAACCTATTCTCTCTCCACAAAATCTGAAATCTAGAGTGAGAGAGAGTGAAATAATGAGTCATGATCAGTTCATAGCAAGACAAGAATAGAAAACAAGGATCAGATTCAAGATCAAGCATTAGAAAGGTATAAAACCCTAACTTGCTAAATCTATGTGTTTGATGTTATTTTTTATTGTTTGTTGTTGAAAGTTGTGTAATAGGATGTTATTGAGTGATCCGGGTTGTAATAACATAGATCCATAAAAACCTTTTCTGAAGCTTAGATCTTGCTGTGGTGATGTAGATTGGTCATGTAATCGACTGATAGTTGTAGTATTACATGTATACTACAACATTAACACAAATACAAACCCAGATGGCATCAAGATCATATGAATTAAACTGGTCAAACGTAGCACCTTAATCATTGACATTAAGATCTGGGTTTTTGCCAAGAACACCTTCAGCAACGGTTTTGTCGCCTAAAGCCCCTTTAGGGACAGTTTATTTATAAAATCAATTTTTTATTTATTAAATAGAAAAAAATAGTTTTTAATTATTAAAAATAAAAAATAAATTACTAAAAATTATTTTAAAACCTAAAAATGGGGTTTTAATAAATTTGAATATATTTCATAAATATTTAATATTTTTGGAATAATAATGGTATTTAATTTATTTAATTATAATATTAAATAAATTATTTAAAAATGATTTTAATACATAAAAAATATTTAAAAATATATTATGGTGTAAGAAAATATTTGAAGTTATTTTAATGACTTTTAATATTTTGTCATAAATTTCATTAATAATTTAATATTAATGGTAATTAGTTTATTTAATAAATGTATTAAATAAATTATGGAAAAATAGAATTAATGATTTAAAAATCATATAAAAATGATTTAAGTGTTATAAAAATATTTGAAGTTATAAAATATAACTTTTAATATTTTGTCATGAAAATATTAATATTTTAATATTAATAGCAATTATCGGATAATGGATTTAACTATTTAAAATCATATAAATATGATTTTAAGGTATTAAAAATACTTTGAGATATTATAAATATATTATAATATTATGTTATGATTTTATTAATATTTAATATTAAATAAATATTAATGATAAAGGAATTATGTGAAATTTTAAATTATATAAATATGATATTAATGATTGAAAAATCATGATAAATGGTAATAATTATCTAAAAAATTTTACGAGCTTATGAAAAATATTTTGACTAATAATAAATTATCTAAAATATGTGTGAACGAGTTTAGACCGAGTCTTAGTAAAATTAGGCTCAATATTTGTCCGACTAGACCGTCGGGATGTCAGAATTGTACCGGATTCAACTCAGACTGCAAAGGTTTGACTTGATACTAGGTCTTATGTATTGTATAGACTGATAGGGATGTGTGTTATGTGTTTATGTTATTCTATGTTTATGTATAATAGTATTATAATGTGATGATATTATTCTAATATTTGGAGATCGATATTATTTATATTAGGTTTTCAGACAAAGCTAAATAGGTTGCGTAACGATAACCAACGGATAAGGCAAGTTTTTCCTTAACTCAACTTCGAGTTGTTTATTCAAATATACTTATGGATAATCATTGCTGATTACCATGTCTATAAATTGTTGGATCGTAATTTGTGCATATTGCATGTAATCATCAGGTATGAAAGTCTGATCACCTTCATTACTATTTGGTCCAGATATAATTGATATGTTCTTGTTCAATGTTCGTTAAGCTATGAAAATTTATTCATGCTAGTTCAAAATTATATTGTTGAATGTTAGCTAGCTATTATTCAAAATCTTTCCATCATGATATATCCTTAATTTATTGAATTTAAACTTGTTGGGAAAACCTGTTGCTCACCCTTGCTATATCATGATAAATATTGCAGATTAGAACGAATACTTCGGATACAATGAAAGGTCAAAGACAAGTACAGCTTGGGAATTATCTGTGCAGTTAGATTTGTAATATTAATGTATGATAATAACTTTGTTGTTAGATAGAATATTGATTCAGGTATTATGTGAAGGTTCTCGACCTTGGGATTAGTGTGTAGTGTTTAATGTATAAACAATTTGTGTTTATATCTTCCGCAATAATTATAGAAATAGTATAACAAATACTTGGTGATTAGGACTGGGAATTGGGGATGCTACAGTTGGTATCAAAGCTGTAGGTTATGAACCTTAGGTAGGGTTATCTGAGACTAATAACTGCAGTGATTAGGATTATTACTAACTCAAATAGAGTTAGTAAGTCGATAAGATTCAAAGACGTATCTCGGTGGGTTATAAAAACACGGAGTTCCATAACTCTGATAATAAAGGTGAACAGTAATGGTGGATAGATTGAGTCTAAAAGACTATACGTACAGGGATAGGAGATCGTCAAACAAATCGATCATAGTATAGAAATGAATCGTAATATATACGATGAGATCACCCCATGATCTGATAAAGTTATAACAAGGAATAGAATTAATTGAATGATTGAAAAGTTTACAGCAAAGATTATTGTGCGTTAGTTGTACTATGAAATGGTACAGATTCAGGAAAGGATTATGAATACAGATTTAACAAAATTTGTATTCAGAAGGAAGTTAGGATTAAGTAGGGATTATGAAATGTTTGTGTAGCGCTGTTCGCTATATACATGTTGAAAAGGTGATTCTTTTCTCATGTGTATACCCGATAGATAAAATATAAGTAGATAATATAAGGTTAGGTGTGAGTTCTTAAAACTCATACTTATGGTATGTTCGTGACTCATGATTATATGAAATGCTTATGAACCCCTCAGCGAATGGACGCCAAAGGTCTGTCTAGGATAAGTTCTTAAACTCATATGATTGTGGAAAGTTTCTAAACTAATAAGTGTGGTCAGTTTGATGAACTGGGTATAGTTTTGTGTGAATGGAGTATTGAGGATAATAGGAATAGATAGACTGTTTAAGAAAATAATTATTAGTGGAGACATAGGTTTTCCAAAACTCTTAGCTATACTAGACTTCGAACTTTTTGGACATCAAGCTAAATACACACTATGTGCTTTTGAAAATAAATTTTTGTTCTCAACTCCTGGTGACTTTGGTGTATGTGTGGACTTCGGGACACTGACACCTCGTTACCTGTTGAGATGATAAAACAAATTTGTAATAATTTTTGAACGGTTTAAAGAATAGTCTATGCTAATTATTTCGGTTAGACGAAAATGATTTAAAATATCAAAATTTATTTTATTTATCATTAATGTACCATGTAACCTGGTGCAATATTGATAAAAAAATGATGGAGTTGTAAATACATTAATACTTAGTGTTGGATTCGTTCTAAAAATCTTTGTTCCACTATTGTATGATGTGTTATGATAAAGTCATATAATGACGGCATCCTCAAACGGGCTCTTAATACAGTACGAAATCATGACGTCATTTTCAAAATTTTAATTTGTCAACGGGATTTTGGCAATACCTTAATATTTCACTTGAAATTGATTATCGATATGAGTCTAAGCTATTCGATTTGGCTAGCTAACGTTTATGAAAAATCTAAGCGTTCTTTGAAACTTTTCCCGAACCAAATTATTTTGGTGCGAAATTCTATGATCAGACTGAGGTGAACTGTGCAGATTGGATAAAATTATTCAATAACAAGAATATTCACAAGAAATGATTAAAGTATGCGTACTAGTAATGGTAGTTTACCTTTTTCGTGATTGTAAACATACTGTTAACCTTTGTAAGGGGTAGAGTACCTTTTTCTTAATTTTAATAGGTCAATGATAGTAATACTTGTAAAATTAAGAAGTTCATAGTCTATATGACTCCTCAACACAATTTCAAAATTATAACTCTGGTGAGTTGTGTATTGGGTAGCTTGTAATGATGAGAATGAATGATAAATGGTGCACGGTATAAGGTGTAAGTTGAATTTCTGGGACGAAATTTTTAGAAGAAGGGATGAATGTGACAACCCGAGAATTTAGAAAATTATTTAAATCTTAATTGATGGATTAGAGGTTGAATAATAAACCTAGACAGAAAATAAGTGAATGGATTTGACATTTTTGGGAAGGAATTTTAAGGATTTCAAGATTTTTGGTGAAGGCTTAGAGTGTTAAATGTATAAGTTTATATGCTCTGTGTGTATGTCTATGTATATGTACGGAATGTGGTTAAGGGTTAAGGGTTGACCAGATAAATTATTTCAGTGTCCAAACCTTAAAGTTATATTAAGAATGCCAACGTTCAATTAGAAAACCCTAGCGATTAATAAGAAACCCTAATACCGGCTCTA
Organism: Panax quinquefolius; assembly: GCA_020205615.1. Taxonomy (NCBI): domain Eukaryota; kingdom Viridiplantae; phylum Streptophyta; class Magnoliopsida; order Apiales; family Araliaceae; genus Panax; species Panax quinquefolius. Next base: position 23,135 of record JAINUW010000499.1, on the reverse strand, counting down.
GAAACCCTAATTTTAGATTCCGAAAATTTGAAACCCTAATTCGAATTTATGAAAACCCTAACTTAGGATCTCAGAGACTTAAGTGTATTGATTATAAGATTAATTAGGGTAAAGCCTAACGAATTAGTTAGAAAATCATAATTTTAAAATTTGAAACCCTAATTGTTTTGTTAGAAACCCTAATGTATAATTATGGAACCTAATTGCTAAATTAGCAATTTTAATTAGGATATATTAATCCTAATTAGAAAGCTTAAATTTATGACTAGGAAATCTTAGTATAATTATAGAATCCTAATTATAATTTATAAATATTTATTTTCTATTTTGAAAACATCAACTGGAAATCCTAGAAAATTAATTTTTTGAAAACCTTATGTTTTAACCCTAAGGGTCAAACCCTAAGGGTTGGAATTAAATGACTTTTGTGCCCTTTTTGTATTCTTTAATAGTTGGAGTATAGATCTTGACCTAAATGTGGTTGGTGACCAACCCTAACCTTAGCCATTTGACTTATATCACAGAAATCAACCATCAAATGCCAACCAATTCATTGAATCAAAGAGATATAAGTTAAAAAGTAAGAAAAATCTCTTACTTTCCTTAGCATTCTATCAAACTTGTTCTCTCTCCACAAAATCTGAAATCTAGAGTGAGAGAGAGTGAAATAATGAGTCATGATCAGTTCATAGCAAGACAAGAATAGAAAACAAGGATCAGATTCAAGATCAAGCATTAGAAAGGTATAAAACCCTAACTCTCTAAATCTATGTGTTTGATGTTATTTTTTATTGTTTGTTGTTGAAAGTTGTGTAATAGGATGTTATTGAGTGATCCGGGTTGTAATAACATAGATCCATAACATCTAGATACACGAATTTAAAGATTTCTCAAATCTCGAAAAGTTAGAAAATGTTGTCTGTCAAGCAAATGTCAGGGCTTATAGATCATTACCGGTTATTTATTTGCATGTTTAAAGGTTTGTAGTTATAGAATGCCATGTAGGCTTTGATTTGGAACTTGAATCAAGCCCAGATCATATGTAGATTTTATGTTATTAAGGGTCAAAGTGCGTTGACCAGCATTAACTAGCTGTTTCTGGGTAACCCAGATTTGCCCAGAAAATCTGACAACGTTTTTGTAGGCCCTAGATCATGCTGATATTGGTTAGTTTGGTTATTTTATTGGTTGGATCTTGTAGTCTGACATGTAATCTACATATTAAAACAATTAGATCACCCATATCTCGATCAGAATCATATATAATCGTGGTCAAATTAGTGTTGACCAAACTGCCGGATGAAGATTCTGGGCAACCCAGAAATCTTCAAAGGCAGTTTCTTGACACCACTTTGACCGGTAAAAATCTTTAAAACGTGATGTTGATATGTTGATCTGATGATGTATTGTTGTTCCTTGACCTCAATACTACACGATTGAACCAATAAAACACACAAAGTAAGCTTGGAAAGCATAGATTTAAGGCTCCAAAGTAAGACCCAACAACTGTTCTTCATTTTTGGAAAACCCAGAAATGAAGAACAGCTCTGACAACCTTTTCTGAAGCTTAGATCTTGCTGTGGTGATGTAGATTGGTCACGTAATCGACTGATAGTTGTAGTATTACATGTATACTATATCATTAACACAAATTAAAACCTAGATAGCATCAAGATCATATGAATTAAACTGGTCAAACGTAACACCTTAGTCACAGAAATGAAGATCTGGGTTTTTGCAAAGAATACCTTTAGCGACGGTTTTGTCGCCTAATGCCCCTTTAGTGACAATTTAATTATAAAATCAATTATTTTATTTAATAAATAGAAAAAAATAGTTTTTAATTATTAAAAATAAAAAATAAATTACTAAAAATTATTTTAAAGCCTAAAAATAGGTTTTTAATAATTTTTGAATATATTTCATAAATATTTAATATTTTTAGAATAATAATGGTGGTTGATCATGTCCATATATATATTTTGAATATATTTCATAATGGTGGTTTATTTACATTTCGTCCCACCTGGAGTTTACTTCGTGGTGGTTGATCATGTCCATATATATATATATATATATATATATATATATATTTATCGCTTTTATATATTTACATTTTCGATCCCCTATGGAGTTGCTTCGTGGTGGTTGATCATGTCTATATATATATATATATATATATATATATATATATATATATATATATATATATCTCTGACTTTTATATATATAATCGCTATCGCTTTCCATACAAACTTGTAGTATCATGTGAGTCTAGAATCATGTGATCACAGATTCACTCATCAATCTAGATTCTATTCCCATGATGGACATTTTTTAGTCATGGCGACTTGTACAATATTCTGATTAATCAATTTCCTTGGATGGTTGTCATGCCCATGAGGAGTTCGGCATTGTTGTATATTATTTTCTTGAAGACGCTTCACATCTCAAAAATAAAAGCAAACAAGCCAAACATTTTAATAATAAAATGGAAGTATGAAAATGTCTCAATTCCTATTGACCACAGGGTTTGAAAAACCTCTTTTTACAAAATTTCACTGCTATATCTTGCTTAAAACTAAATTTTGCTATAAATTCAAACACTTTGTATATAGGTGCGAACGAGGCCTCACACTACTTTTAAATAATTGCACATTGATCCACACACACATACACACATACATTCATACAACAGTTTCTTGAAAAGTGGCGGTCACCGTGGCAATACGGATGTTGGGGGGTGCCTAACACCTTTCCTCCGTATAATCAAGCCCCCGAACTCAAATGAATCTCGGTTTCACAGACCCGTTTAGCAGTGTCACATCACTGGGTCAATGTGCAAACCTTTTCGGTTGCATTGGTGCAACTAGTTAAATACACCAATTTATGACTCTTAAAGTTAAAAAGTCGACATTATACATGTCGAACCTTTTTCACTTATTTTTTCAAACAAATCTCACATTAACATGAGAACACCAAAGAACAAGTAACGAAAAGAGACATCTAAAAATCCCGACGTCGACACCACCTGTCCGCATGGATGGAGACAAAGACTGCATCGGCTATGGTAGTACCCATAGTGCAGGGAACTGATTCCGACGATGAGGAGCCTATAGAGGAGGCTGACATTCCCACCGAGGAGGATTTGACTGTTGAGTTGCTAGCATTTGTGATAGATTCTCCCACCCCGAGTGCTACTGGTACTCAGTATTCAGCACAGCATTTGGAGCAGAGCTTACATCTGATGACCTATAATAGAGATCAGGCCAGGGCCGCAATGTTGATAGCTCTTGATGAGAGAGATACCGCTCTATTAGAGAGTGATGAGGCTAGATCAACCAGGGATGTATTGATTGTGGAGTGGGATGCCACCTTATCTGCTAGGGATGTGGCCATTGTAGACAGTACTTCAGTGAGATCCCAGATAACTGTCAATCTTGCCGACATGAGTGCTAACATTGATGAGCATTATGCCACCATGCAGCTGGCCTTGATCTGCTAGCTTGTGTAGATACCCTTGGGTAGGAGCTTGGAGCGCTACCTCCTTCTCCAAAGAGGGATGCCATGTTAGATCTAATAGTCCGTATACACACAGATCTGTAGATAGCTTTGTCTTTTCCTGCACAGACTAGCTTAGCCATTTTGTCATGTACAACACATATGTATATATCAATCAGTATTATGTATGGCAGGGAAATATATTTTGATTCACTTCCCTTTTAGTTATGCCTTGATACTTGCTTGATATTTGCCTGTTTCTCCAGGGCCTTGTGGTCTTGATGCATTCTGAACTTATCCTTGACATGTGGACATTGAGACGTCGCAAGATCTTTCAGAACGGATCATTGATTTCTGTATACCCCTACCATCTTTGGTGTCTTGGGACTGGTATCTGTATGGAAAAGTGGAGAGGAAGGTGGTTTTTCCTCTTTGAGATTGACCGCTCCATAGATGGTCGCCAGTACTTCTATTTGTGAGAAGCCTAGTTAATTCCATCTCTTATGGGTTGGTATTGCTCTTTGAGGCACGATCACAGCTTAGATGGTCACCAAATCTTCTATTTGTAAGAAGAGGTTTGGTAATTCCATCCCTTTGATCTGAAACCGATGAAACGTGGTGAATTGAAGGTTGATCCCAATACCGTGTGACAAGTATTTTTTTGTTACGGTAGGGTTAGGCCGAACTATAAATGGTCGCCACGACGTTACTCTATTGAAGAGGAGATCAAGTCTGCGTAGTTCGAATCTAGTGTAAGAGGTTCAATGCTAAATGTGAAAGGCAGATGGGTGTAGAAGTATTTTTGTTGTGTTTTTTTTATTGCGACCGGGCCATATAGAATATGGGTGCCTACGTACTCCCGGGTATCAGGGAGATCAGGTCGACACAGTTCGCCCCTCAAGATGAATCGCAGCCAAAGAGAAGTATGAATCTCATGTGCAGGCTATACTGCGGGGAAAAGAAAGTTTGATCCCATAATGGGGATAAACTGCAGGTGTGGAAAAAAAATTGATCCCGTCTTCAGGATAAACTGCAAGGGTAGAAAAGTTTAATCCCGTCTTCAGGATAAATTGCAGGTTTGAAAGGTTTAATCCCGTCTTTAGGATAACCGAAATTGTGTGAAATGTTTGAACTGAGGTGAAACCAGGTAGCTGGTTTGAAGTGTATGTTTCCCTGAGGGGCAGAAAAGTATGTAGGAAGGAAAGGGTTCAAAACCGGAATGACTGGTGATTTGATGATCAAAACCAGGATGTTTGTTTGATGGTAAGCTGATAAGCTGTGGAAATTCATCGCCATCCATTTCCTGTACCTGAGAGGACCTCCTGCCAATACCTCCTTGACAACAAATGGGCCTTCCTAGTTAGGAGCGAATTTTCCCTTAGACTGATCTTGGTTTTTAATGATCTTCTTCAAAACCAAGTCATGTTATTTAAACTGCCGTAGCCGGAATTTTCTATTATAGGATTGTGCGATCCTCTGCTGATATAATTGACCATGGAAGATAGTCGCGGTTCGCCTTTCGTCTATTAGAGACAATTGGTGATACCTGTCTTGTACCCATTGGTCTTCATCCAATTGAGCATCCATCAACACTCTGAGGGATTCCATTTCCACCTCTATGGGGAGCACTACTTCCATCCCATATGCTAATGAGTAGGGGTTGCCCTAGTGGAAGTACACATAGAAGTTCTGTAGGCTAATAAAGTCAGAGGCAAGAAGTCAGGCCATCCTTTGTGATTGGCGGACATTTTTTACATTATCTTTTTGATATTTTTATTAGCCGCTTCAACAGAGCCATTCATCTTTGGACGGTAGATGACAGAGTTAAGGTGTTTAATGTGGAATTTTCTGCATAACTCCTCCATCATTTTGTTGTTGAGGTTCTTAGCATTGTCTGACACAATGAACTCTGGTTGTCCATATCGACAGACGACATTTTTTCTGATGAAAGCAATGATGACTTCTTGAGTAACCCAGGGGAAGGATGTTGCTTTTACCCATTTGGTGAAGTAGTCGATCATGGTGAATATGAATCGATGTCAATTATTGGCTTTGGGCTCGATGAGCCCGATCATGTCCATTCCCCACATTGAGAAGGGCCATGGTGAACTCATATTGTGGAGTTCCCTTGGAGGGGCATGGATAGCATTCCCATGAATCTGGAATTTATAGCACCTCTTGACGTGATCATCACAGTCAGCTTTGAGCATAGGCCAATAATGCCCTATTCTGAGGATCTTCTTGACAAGTAGGGCTCCGCTCATGTGAGGGCCACATACTTCACCATGGATCTCATCCATGAGCCTCTGAGCTTGGTCTTTATCCACACATCTGAGGAGACCTAATCCTGCATCTCTTTTGTAGAGTGCATCTCCGCTCAGGTAGAATTTTATAGCAAGTCGATGAATCCGCCTCTTCTCAGTTAGGCTTGCCTCAGCGGGTGTAGATCCATCTCGTAGATACTCCTTGATGTATTGATACCAAGGGTTGTGAATGGGAGGTAGTTCATCCAATACTTCTGCAACATAGTTCCCATATACTGGGGCCTTTTGCAGTGCAAATGTGATGCTTGGCACGTTTTCCTTGTTAGGTATGTGAATCAAGGAGGCCAACATTGCTAATGCATCTGCAAAATCATTCCTATTATGAGGAATGTGTAGAAAAGAGATTTCTTCGAACTCCAAAGCCATCTGTAAAACTTGTCGATGGTAAGGCAGCAAATGTAATTCTTTGGTTTGATAGATTCCCGTGGATTGTTTGATTACCAATTTGGAATCCCCAAAGACAGTTAACCGCCTGATGCCCATTGAACGAGCAAGTTTTAGCCCCATGATACAACCTTCATACTCAGCTGTGTTGTTGGTGCTGACAAACTGCAATTTAACGGCGACGGATACTGCTCCCCCGTACTGGATACTAGAACTGCTCCAGCTCCAGAACCTTCTGTGTTAACAGCTCCATCAAAAAACATTTTCCACGTACGGCATGTATCGTACTGATGTTGTTGCTGAACTGTCATCACCCCTTTATCGGGGAAGTATGTTTCCAAGGGTTTGTAATCCCCTGCAGGCGCGGCGGCCAGTTGATCCGCAATTCCTTGACCTTTGGCAGACTTTTGCGTCGCGTAGACGATGTCAAATTCTTTGTAGGATCAACCGCCATCCGGACGATCGATAATTTAGTATGGGCTTACTGAACACATACTTGAGAGGATCCACGCGGGATATGAGATGGGTTGTGTGACCATGGAGGTAATGCTGTAACCTCATGGATGCCCATGCTAAAGCACAACAAGTCTTCTCAATCAGAGTGTACTTGTGTTCACTGATGTTGAATCTTTTGCTGAGGTAATAGATAGCTCGTTCTTGACCTCTATCATCTATTTGCCCCAACATACAACCCATGGCATTATCATTTATGGACAGGTACATGAACAGTGGAACATCATCCCTGGGTGGTACCAGAACAGGAGCGTTAATCAGTTGCTCTTTAATGGTAAGGAAGGCTTTATAACACTTATCGTTCCATTTCATGGAGGAGTTCTTCCTTAACAGCTTGAAGATGGGCTCACAGGTTGCTGTGAGTTGAGAAATGAACCTGCTAATGAAGTTGATTCTTCCCAAAAATCCCTGTATTTCCTTCTCTGTTTGAGGAATGGGCATTTCTTTGATGGCCTAGATTTTGGTAGGATCAAGTTCAATCCCTTTGTGGCTGAATAGGAAACCTAGAAACTTGCCTGACTTAACACCAAAGGCGCACTTGGCTGGATTTAACTTCAAGTTGTACTTACGCAACCTATTGGAAAGCTTTCTGAGATGGTCTAAGTGGTCATCCTCCTTTTGGGACTTGACAATGATGTCATCCATATAGATCTATCTCCTTATGCATTAAATCGTGGAAAAGAGTCATCATAGCTCACTGATAGGTTGCCCCAGCATTGATGAGGCCGAATGACAACCTTCTGTAGCAAAAAGTTCCCCAAGGCGTGATGAAAGCAGTTTTCTCATGGTTCTCCTCAGCGACCATAATTTGATGGTACCCCGCAAAGCAATCAGCAAAGGAGTACATATCATATTGAGCAATATTGTCAATAAGAATGTGGATAAATGGCACGGGAAAGCCATCTTTAAGGCAAGATTTATTCAAATCCCGGTAATCCACGCAGACTCGCACCTTTCCTCTTGGTTTAGGCACGGGAACAATGTTGGATATCCACTACGGATATGTAAACACCATGATAATGCCAGCTTGAAATTATTTCACAATTTCTTCTTTAACCTTTAAACTCCACTCAGGTTTCAATCGTCTGAGCTTTTGCCTAACTAGCTTGAATCTTTCTTTAATAGGAAGGCGATGAAGAACAATGTCAGTGGACAAACCCACCATGTCTTCATGAGACCATGTAAACACATCCTGGAATTGGGTTAATAGTGCAACCATGTCATTCCGCTGATTTGTGGTAAGGTCTGAACCAATTTGGATTAGCTTAGGGTTTTCCAAGGTTCCAAGATTGAAAGAAGTGGTTTGATCAAGATTGGGCTTAGGTTTGTCTGCGACCCACTCCTTAATCTCCTGAGGTGTCTCAATGTCCTCTTGCATATCCATCAAGTCTGAGTCCAACTTTGCATCAAAGTTACAGCCCTTGTGGAGAGAAGGCACCTTATCAGCAAGTACAGGCACATCTAAATTCAGAGTCCTGAAACAAAATATACTTTCACTTAATATATGCAACTATTTGATCATACAAAAGTGTTAGCATGTACTTGATAAAATAACTGCTAATATTGTAAAGAAAAGCAAGCAATTAAAGTTATCTACAGGGCAGGGGTATTTTTTGCCCATTTTACCCTCGTCGACCAATGCATGGAGTTCTGCTCTAATTGTCGAGGGCAAAGCCCTGAAGGACTGCAGTGATGGAGGGATCGTCATCGTCCTCCTTTTCCCGAATGATAACCATAACATCTGGGCAATCATCGTCTGGGATATATATGTTTATATGTTCATCATAAACAATGACGCGTATGCTTGACATCATCAAGACGATGTCATGTTTACATTTTCGTTCCTTTTCTTCCACTCTGGGATCAAGAATTAGCACCTCTTTTTTTTTTTATTGGCACTGGTTTAGGAAACAAAATGGCCAAAATATGGGCTGGCACCTTTACTGGAGACTGCATCAACTCATGAGGTAAAGGTAGAGAAAATCACCGTGGGGCGGAAGCTTGAGGAACCTGTTTATGCTTATGAGGGTTCCTGTGACTGGAACTGGCAGGATAGCCTAGTCCGGCTATTCCAATTTGATTGGACACTTGAATAGGGTGCTTAATACCCTGCTGATTTTTACCATTCCCTTGTTCAGGCTGATGACCCAATAACATCATTTCTTGAGTGGCCGACATAACCTCAGCAGGAATCTTAGGTACGTGAAGTGGCACTCCAATAGAATGGTATTGCGTGGTACTCACTTCCAGAGTATAAAAACTGGCTGGTTCAACTTCTGAATTGAAGCTGATGATTGGTAGAGTTCCTTGTTCAGGACATTCCGGCTCAGCGTTGACAGTGACTAGGTTGTTATTGACAACATAATTGAGTTATTGATGTAGTGTGGAGGAAAAGGCTCCAGCCATGTGTATCCATTGTCTCCCCGATAGCAGGTTATATCCTGAATCTATCTTGAGGACGCGGAAGGATACATTGAATGTATTTGGACCAATCTCAATTGGAAACTCAATCTTTCCAATGGAATTTTGTCGGGATCCATTAAAAGCTCTGATAACCGTATGGCTGCTTTGAATCCGCTTGAGAATAACATTTATCTTTACCAAGGTGGCATAAGGACAAATATTTAGAGATGAGCCTCCATCTATCAAAACTCAAGCTAGCATATACCCGGAAGACAAAAATGCAATGTGTAATGGCTTGCAATGAACGGTCCCTTCGGCCGGTATGTCATCATCAGTGAAGGATATCACATTGTTGTTGAAAATGTGATCAACCAGATGTTGACATTTTTCCACATCCACTAATTTTGGCAAGTAGGCTTCTTCCAAAACCTTCAGTAAGATCTTCCGATGATCTTCGGAAGAGAAAACCAAGTCCAATATAGATATATGGTGTGGAGCTTCTCGCAAGCTTAAAACCACTTTGGCTTCATTGTGGCCCATAGTGCAGAAGAATTTTTCAATCTTCTCCATAGGAATCTTCCCCTTTGCTTCGCAAGTAGGTTTCATAACCCATTGAGGAAGATACAATGGATTTTCCCTCAACACTATAGTAGTAATATGAGACATGGATCCTTCAGCTTCTCCATAATTCCATGGAACTTTGTATAAGCTGACAATAGGATGTTGTGGTCTGAATGGTAAAGAAATTAGCTCTGGTGTGTCCACATTCAAAGGATTGTCAGCTCCTTTGAGTTGAATTGGTTGTATGGGAAATACTTTGACAGTCTCATCATCCACTTCGGATATAACTGCTACTGATCCCTTCCATTTGATAGGACATTCATTCCCACTCTTGAGCTACACAGTGTATCACCTGCTAGCTACATGAATTCGCTATCAATAAGATTCTGAATGAGATGACGGAGTGCCCAGCATTCTTCCGTGCTATGACCGCGAGAATGTGAATGATATTGACATATTTCATCTGAGTTGAACCGTCCTGAACGGGGATTGATTGGAGGTAGAAGGAAGGTAATTCTTCCTTCATTGATCAACATTTGCAATATCTCCTCCATAGATTGGCCCAGATAGGTAAATTCCATTTGATTGGTGAAATCCCGATGGGCTTTAGCATTGGCTCTCTTCGCAACCTTATCCTACATAGCTTCGCTTTCTGAAGGTGGTGATGGAGCATTCATAACAAAAGGAAGGAGATAAGAATTCTCCTGACTAATTAATTGGCGTGTGACTTGATGTTGGTGGGTCACCAGTTCTGCCAATTGCTCAATTTGCTTGCAAAGAGCTTTCATCTTTCATTCCATAATAAATTGGAACTTTTAATAATCCCATCTGTTAACACCGTCTTTGAGGGTTTCGGATGATTCACCATTAGAATTGGAACTCTGGCCAGTGCTCCAGCTAATCATGTTGACCTCTTCTTCTTTGTGTTGAGGAAGACGGTTGTCTTGCACGTGAGGTTGATCTGGTTTGGCGACCACAATCTCACTATTGTCTATTAAATCTTGGATCTTGTGTTTCAAGGCCCAACAATCTTGAGTATCATGTCTAGGTGCTCCGGCATGATAAGCACATTTCTGAGTAGCATTAAAACCCCTCCCATTAGGGTTGGCTGGCAGAAAAAGATGTGTAATTTTCTTTTGAGTAGTCAGAAGAGCAAGAATATTCTCGAGCGAGTCCCCTAAGGGTGTGAACGTTCGAGGACGCTTTACTTCTCCACCTTTAGGCAATGGAGGTTTTAAAGATTGTGCTTGAAAAGGGGAGTAGTTTTTCCTCTGTATAGGCTTATTTTGATTGCCTTTTTGACCTTGTAGTATCAAGGAAACATCCTCCTCTTTCTTTTTATGGACCCTCTGGGGGTTGTTTCCATAAGATCCGGATTGGATGTGCTCAGCAACTGATTTAAGAGCGGCTAGGTCTTGAATTTTACCGGACTTCAATCCTATCTCAGCCACCTCTCCGTGCTTGATCATTTCAGAGAATGGTTTGCCAATACCAGCTAAGACTCTCTCATAGAAAAGAGCTTCCTGTACATCTATGAATGTCATAACCATTTTTGATTCCATCATGGAAGGAATAACTTGAGCAGCAAGGCGCTTCCACCTTTGAGCATACTCTCTGAAAGACTCATTAGACTGTTTCTTGACCTTGGTAATTTGGTACCGGTCAGGAGCCATCTGAGATTGAAAACTGTATTGAGTGAGGAAGGCGTGAGCTAGCTCTTCCCAACTATGGATCTTTGAGTTATCTAATCTTGTATACCATGAACGGGCTTCTCCAGTCAGTCTCTTCTGAAACAGCTGCATTTTGAGCTTTTCATTTTCCGCGTAAGATCCAAGTTCTCCAATGAACACCTTTAAATGTGTATAAGGATCCCCTAATCCGTCATAATTTTCAAAATCAGGGGTTTTGAATTTCTCTGGATAATGAACACCAGGGAAGATGCAAAGGTCAGCATATGAAACACTTCTATGTGTTCCAATCCCTTTGAGAACACGGATAGTTTCCTCCATTTGGAGTACTTTCTTCCTGATATCATCGGTGTCTGGATCTCGTTTGAGATGGGTGCTTTCAGGGTCTTTGTTGATTGTATCCAACTGAGGTTCTGGATTTGTTTTATCCAGACCTTGTGTTCCTCCTTGTATAGAGGATTCTTTATGTGAAGGCATCTTTGTACCCTGAGTGGACTGATGCAATTCTTTAAGCAATACAGCCAAATTTGTGATTTGCTGACTTAATCCATTAAATTCTTCTCGAGAAACAGGATTAGACTGGTCAGACGAAGACATGATTGGCTGTAGGCTCGTGGCCTTTTTGGATTTTGAGCGAGTAACAGGCCCAATGACTTCCCTACAAAAGACTTATGTAGTTTAGTCTTAGGGTAATGTAAATGTTATCATAATATGTCCGTTTTAGGAATGTTGTCTTGCAAAACTGGGTGTTAATTGATAACATGTATGCATAAGCAATCTTCATATTTTCCATTTACATAAAGATGAACATGGAATAAAATTACAAGTGAATGCTTTTACAAGTAATTTAAAAATGGAGAGCATGAAGAGACTTTCCTCCACGTTTGGTTTATCAGTGGTTGACCTATCTTAGGGTTACTCTCGCAGCTTTTTGGTATGAAGGTTCCCAGATCATCGCAATCTACTTGACGGGAAGTTAATCTAGTCTTTCAACTGGAGCGAATCTGGGTGGTGCCTTTCCTGAGCCCCGTTGGAATTATTCTTCCTACGAGTCCAGTAATCAAACACCGACAGGATAGCCTCCTGGTAGAGGAACCACATAACATACATTCACATACAACGTGTCTCACCATTTATGAAAATGATGACATGTGCGAAGCACTAATATCACAGATAGATATAGTATAGTGCAGTAAGTAAAATGCATTGGTACACATTCATCATAAATGTAAATGAAACATTCACACACAAGCATACAACAGTTTTAAAAAGCTTGTAATAGTGGCTTAAGCCCTCTTACTAGAGTCCCCAGCAGAGTTGCCACCTGTCGACGTCGGGATTTTTAGATGTCCCTTTTCGTTACTTGTTCTTTGGTGTTCTCATGTTAATGTGAGATTTGTTTGAAAGAACAAGGGAAAAAGGTCCGACATGTATAATGTCGACTTTTTGACTTTAAGAATTACCAGTTGGTGTATTTAACTGGTTGCACCAACGCAACCGAAAAGGTTTGCACATTGACCCAGTGATGTGACACTGCTTAACGAGTCTGTGAAACTGAGATTCATTTGAGTTCAGGGGCTTGATTATGCGGAGGGAAGGTGTTAGGCACCCACCGACATCCGTGTTGCCACGGTGACCGCCACTTTTCAAGAAACTATTGTATGAATGTGTGTGTGTGTGGATCAATGTGCAATTATTTGAAAGTAGTGCGAGGCCTCGTTCGCACCTATATACAAAGGGTTTGAATTTATAGCAAAATTCAGTTTTAAGTAAGATATAGCAGTGAAGTTTTGTAAAAAGAGGTTTTTCAAACCCTGTGCTCAATAGAAATTGAGACCTTTTCATACTTCTATTTTATTATTAAAATTTTTGGCTTGTTTGCTTTTATTTTTGAGATGTGAAGCATCTTCGTGAAAATAATATACAGCAGTGCCGAACTCCTCATAGGCATGACAGCCATCCAAGGAAATTCAGACACTATAAATAATGTACAAGCTGCTTACAGCTAAAAAATATCCATCATGGGAACCGAATCTAGATTCAGTAGACTAAATCTATGATCACATGATTCCTAGACTCACATGATACTGCAGTTTGTATGGAAAGCAGTAAGCAGTTATATATATATAAGTTTGAGATATATATATACAGACATGATTAACCACCATGAAGCAACTCCATGGGGGATCGGAAATGTAAATATATAAAAGCGGTAAATATATATATATATATATATGGACATGATCAACCACCACGAAGTAAACTCCAGGTGGGACGAAATGTAAATAAAGTCAGTAAGCAATCAATCGCCACCCAAGTAAGCTCCAGGCGAGACGAAATGTAAATAAAAGTCAGTAAAAGGCCACGTAGTAAACTCCAGCCCGATAGAAATGTAAATATATATATATATATATATATATATATATATATATATAGCGATACGCACTTGCGATGTAAATCCAGGCTCATCGGATATGTCCGACAACAATTATATATATAAGTATATATATATATATATATATATAAGCAAATAAACGCTCCAGACATAAGTCTAGGCTCAATCGAGGCATAACTCGATAATGTTAGTTCATATATAAAATATATACATATATAAGTATATATATATTGACAGAAATGAAAGCCACGGAAAGAAGTCCGGGCATACGCACACAACACGACTCTCAATATGTATAACAGTGTGTGCAAATATGAAGAAAAAGGCTTCATAGAATATAAGAAGGCTTAAGTGGGCTACTAATGTAGACTTCTATGACTCTATATAGATAAACACTCAGCTCCGACCGGATAAATATATAGCTATATGTGAGCTAACAGATGTTTAGAAAGAGGAAACACTCAATATGGATGTGTACAGAGAAAATTGGACAGGGCTTCCTCGCCTTTCTCTCTTTTTTTCTCTCAAAATGGCTGGCCCAAGGTCTATATTTATAGACTGATGGTCGCAAGTGTACCTGCGATAGCCGTAGTTGCACCTGCGGCTGGTCGAGGTGTCCTCGGGGTTCGCAGGTCTTGTCGTCTCGAAGTATGTGCACTCGTGCACTGTAATGTCCGCTCGAACTTGCTGAACTTCAATTCAAGCATCCGAACGAGGTATATGTGACCTTCTTCTGACCGCTTGTGTCGAGAGTTAATCAATGACATGGATTAGAGATTGTACGAAGTCAGGATGAGGGGACCATGCCCATATTCTTCAAGCTTCAAATTCTATCCGGTGTACTGCCACGCGTAATAGTCACCCGGGATTGTAACTCCTCGGTTCTTGTGGGACATTGTTGGATGTATGTATGTATGAAGTGTTGAGACGATGTGCAGGTGTTGAGGTGACAAGATGATGTTTGACTCTTCGTCGGGGTTATCACCGGTTTAAGTTGAAAGCGGGTGTTGCTCAGGGTTACATCTGAGATTGGACTACTTGTTTGTATGCCACAATTTCATCTTGTGAGAGTGCCTGTCTGCCCAGTGTTAGCTCTGGGTCTAAGGTATGAGTGCCTTGGTAGGAGGTCTGAGCTTGAAGCTGGTAGCATGCATTTGAAACAAGTATTTCCGGAGTTATCGCTGGAAATGCGACAACATTCCTTGGGGTTATCGCCAAAGACGATACTCGGGGTTATCTCCGAGGTTGGAAATGATCCTTTCGGTGTGTGTTCCGGGGTTGGAAATGATGTTCCCGGTGTGCATCCCGGGTTTATAGATTGAACTTTCGGTAGTATCCGGAATCGATGTGAGCTGTCTTCCAAGGTTATCTCCAAAAGACGAATCTGCCCTCCTGCAATGTCAGTAACAGGCGTGAAGAAAATTTCGAGTGTCTACATATAAGTTAGGTGCAAATTGATTGGTTAGGACCTAGACGAATGACCAATGGATTGATTCCATTTGGAACGGAGTAAAATTTCGTATAACGAAGTTATGGTGAATTTTTCAATAAAAGACATTAATCATTACATTTGTAGTCAACTAGTGTTTTTAACGTGAATGGAATGTCAATAATGAACCTAAAAAGCTAGAGTTTCATGAACATAGTCAAGTATGTGATGTTTAAGAATTGTAGGTTCGAGAACGGACGAATTCAGACGTAAAATGAAAAAGAAACAAATGAACGCGTGAAGGATGCTCAAGAAAGTTAAAATTATGTGTGGTGGCATTTTTAGACCAATTTAATGCTTAATTAAAATGTTTAAAAATTGAGTTGATCCAAGGTGAGTTGTAGAGGGCAATCTAAGCTTTCCAACGCATCCAAAATGGACTCATTCTAATAATCTGAGCAAAAGATATGACGTCGTAAAGTTACGCGTCAAAAAGAAAAAAATTCAAAGTTAGTTGTCTGGCGCGACTGCATGGCCATCAGGCGCGGACACGGAGGAAATAGGGAGTTAAGCATGAATGCGTCAGGGCATGTCAGGTGGCGCGAGCAGGACACTCGCGTGAGCAGCGTAGGCTAAGGCATGTCAAAGCTTGACTTCTGACATTCGACATCCAAAATTAAAACAAACGTAACTTGGTCATACGAACTCCAATTTGGATGATTCAAGATGACCCAAAAAGCTAACAAAATGACCTATAATTGTAGATTGTTAGGTTTAAGATTTGATATCATTATCAAAATAAAAAATGAACCTTCATAAGAGGGAATGTTGAACTAAACGAATGTCAACGAACTTAACATATGAACATAGTTCGATGAAAGGAAAGTCTATTCGTATATGATGAACATATAAGAGTGAATGACTTGAACATTTAACTTAATGAATGTAAAACTTATTGTGACACCCCCAAATCTAGGTACTTCATTCCCACAAGATTTGGTGCTTACTATTTATACATTCATACTATCTACCCAAAAAAATAATAATATTTAAACCATAATCCTCCCTTTAAATAGGGTTACATAATTAAACTCAAAAACATCCCAGGTTATCTAACCTTTAAACATCATTCAAGTGTGAAATTAAATTATTACATTACATTATTATTAAAAGTCTATGATTATAACAGTAATCAAAAGTACAAATCAGCATCACTTGTACATCTTTCCCTTTCCTTTGCTAGTTGAAGGCTCATCTACCTTCTCAACTTTGGCTGCAATGAGTATATAAATATGCAAGACTGAGCAAAACAATTGCTCACTGGATATAACAATGAATCAACAGGAGTATAATAATAATATCTGCCAACAATAGGCTCATCAAGACTGAATAAAACTCTAACAATGATAATCAGGAACTGGAATCCAAAATATGGAGTATAAATAACTGAGGGTCATAAGACCATGAACTATGTCCACAGTTGCGAGTAATCTTTCAACTCCAACTTTAACAGTCATAAGACTATAAGGACTCCTTGTACTTAGGGGGATCAACCCTTCGTACAATGTATTGTGCACAAACATTTTAATGTTACGCGTAAGTTATCCCCTAATAATAATTGGGTTGTTCATCTCAATATTTAGAGTACAAGTCTGCACCAAAGAAAGTTTGGTTTGGATAAGCTTCCAAGGGTAATTTAAAGTTTAACGAACATCAACTAGGGTACTAGTTGAATCAATAGTGTTTGATAATCACAACAGATGTTTAATAACAACATATCATAGAACAATTGAGAATCATAAATGAACTGATTGTACATATTAAACTCATGCTTGAAATAACTATAGAGCATAAGTATTCAACAAAATGAATAAATTGATAAACCTTTGCTTGAACAATAAATAAGCTAAGGTTAGAGTCTTATAACATTAGAAATGAAATTACTGAACATACATTAACTGATAGCAAGCTGGAAACTAAAAAATTGCCCAACATGGTACTAAATTCAAGCAAGGATTAAAAACAGTTCAAAAAAATAAAGACGCTAGTTCAAACTGTGTTCATTATATAAGAATGTAACTTAAGAAACTTGCTTAACTATAAACAAGTTAGAATGAATCAACAAAAATGAGAATTCAAATAAAATTAGAGTTAAAGTTTGCTCGAATGAACTCTAGGGACAATTGGCTTATTCAATCAACAATTGAAATAGAAAGCTTGCTCAATCAAAGAATAAAGCTACATAATGTAATAATGGAACTAGCTCAACGAAAGTAAAGAATTAGGAAACTTTCTCAATGTAAAAGATAGAGTTTAGAAACTTGCTCAATGTAAATATAGAGTTAGAAAACTTACCTCGAGTGTAAGCTACAATATTAAACTCACGTTCACCTACACATTGGTTTAGAACCACATTATCTATTAGATATGCTAACATGCCACAACATGTACATTTCTAGCTAAACTTACCATTTTAGCACAAGTCTTTCTTTACCATTTACATTTCAGAAATTCTAAGTGTTTACTTCGTAACACTTGCCTAACATTCATTTTGTATACCAAATTATCTTATAATGCGTTCTCGATTTGCTAACCATTTTTACAAATTTGAATTCATAATCACAACTCTGTTTTAGCCTTGTTGTTACATGTTGGACATGTTACCATAACCTTAAGCTAAGCCACAAAGAACCGCCAAAGTCTGCAGAGTTAACAGACTTCATTAATTCGAAAATGGGCATTTGCACGGCCAGCGTCGATTTTATCTTTGGGATGCAACGCTTGCGCTTAAGGGTCTGCGCGATCAGCCAGCGACTTCTGAAACTTCGATTTTTTTGAGCAACAGGCTTCGGCACTTTTCTTAAGCCAACTAACACGAATTTCACCCATCAAACAGTGATAATAACACGTAAAATAAATATATGACTATCATAGACATGATTGCTAACCTATTCAACCACTTAACACAATTTAACAACCACTAAAATCATTTTAATTTCTCAATTTTCATGTTTTCATGAAAAACTCAATTTTCTTGACATTCATCCTAAAAATCATCACTGTGAATTCAATACATGACCAATTCATCTCATTCAAATTACGTTATGTTCGTATCTCAACAAACTAGCATAGACAAAACTCAATTAACATCTTAGCATGCAATTTGACCCTCAAAATTGGTATTATATAGCTAAATATGAAAACATATACATACTGACAACATTTCTATTGATATCCGAAATTAGCATGCGATTATTGTTTAAACATAATATCTAATCATCATTGACACATGCAATCATCATAACTAATTCAAGAACATCAATTCTAAACACATAAAATTCACAGAGAATGAAAATTATTGTCGTAATATTCATATATACGCTTATAATATTAAAGTTGTAAAACATACCTTCAATTACAAATACAATCGCTGCTAATCACTTGAATTTGCTGTGAAAACTCGTAAGTCTCTCTCAATTTTCTCTGCTAACTTCTAACAAGCTCTCTGAACTCTCTCAAAACCCAGCAACTAGTATATGTAAAACTAAAATAAACTGATAGCCAACATGCGTAATATAAAAACACAAAACTGATACGGCCTTAATAGCCATCATCAGTTATCAAAAATAACGTATACATTATATTAATTATTCTAATTTATTTTATTTGTATTATTAAATTTAAATTTCAAAAATCAGAAATATCAAAAGCCATAAGGCTTGTTTGGCAAACCATTTAAATTTTTAAAGAATTAAAATACTTAAGCCTTGTTTGGCAAAAACTAATTTAAATCCTTTTTAATTTATTTTAATAAACACTTTAATTTATAATTATAATCACATACTATATTTTAATTAAATATAACATTTTAACAAATATCACAAAATTATAATTTTCATTATAACTTTATTTAATAATTTAATATATAACTTCAATTATTAAATCAAAACAACAATATAACATCTCATGTTATTTTACAAACCTCTAAATTATAAATTAATTTAATTTAGAAAATTCTCTAATACATTTAGATTCATCAACCATCACGTTAATAAAATATTTAACACCTCAAATAATATTTATATAACTCAATAAATATTTAAATTACAATTTGAAATTTCAGATCGTTATACTTATGTAATCGCAATACGAGGCCTTATGTCGGTAATCCGGGGAAACTGCATTCGAGTTAACCAATCGGTTAAGGTTATGGCTATCATTTGTTGTAGACAAAGAACGATGAATTATAGTTTATAAAATTAAGATGTTAATAAATCCTAATGAATGATTAATAACTTATTGAATGTTATTAATGAAATAAGTTTGATTAAGCTATAAAAGAGAAAGAAGTTGGTATAAACAATGTGTATAGATTATTTGGTAGCTAATTTGAGTGTGATATGTGAATATGTCATGTAGAATCTATGAAGACCAAGGAAAGTTGAGTTTAAATTTGAAGACTCTTGAAGGCAAGTTCTTTTAACTCTTGTATGACCTTCGTGTTAGCTAAGTTTTGTGATTCATATTATGTGGTGCATGAATTGTTTATGAAAGAGTCGATGCCAATCTTAACTCAGCTAGATGAATCTTAAAGATTTGATTGATTTGTTTACAAGTCTTTAAAAGTATTATTTTTAATGTTATCTTATGCCAATTGCTTTAGTACAGATTCAAAAGTAAGCCTAAGTATGAATAAACAAAGGTATTTTACGTTGTACATCGACGGGCACGTGAGTTTGCCAAAACTTAAAGGTAAATACGTTTAAAGAATGAGTTTTGATCAACATAGTGTACTATAGGCTGATCACCTAGAAGTGCTTGTAAGTTATATCAGACTTACGATCTTAGTGCTCAGTTGTCCTTTTCATGAATGAAAACAAATGAGAATGTTCATGGTCTTTTGACAAAATCAATATTCTTAAGTGACTATATGCCATTTAGAATTATTTTAAAGAAATGGAAAGTGTTATTTTGATTATTCATAGTACTTCATAACTATTTGTTCAGTTATAAAAGATAAATCATATGATTCCCGATCTTGTTCTTGTAATATATATTGTTAAACTTGTTGGGGCTAGTTATCTTCACTTCTTGCTTGAATTATATGATAGAAGCTAAGAATGAACGAATCGAAGTATACGACAAAGATAAGGGCAATGCCAAAATGGATAAATAGTTATCCTGCAATAGAGTAGTATAATCTTGTATGAATTATATTATGACAATGAATGATGTAATGGTTATCAGAACTTGGAAAGGGATTATTATTATTGTAATAAGAATTTAGTAAACATATGCATATTGATGCATGTTTTCAGTTGAATGAATGTGTAGTTAGTAGCACCATGTAGCACCATATTCTTGGGTTGAAAGTACCGGGATTTGAGGGCGTCACAGGTCCAATTGGAACTTGCACCGGATCCAAACCAAGACCTCCATTTGAATCCAATCTAGTCATGTCCTCATCACACTTCTTTAGCCCAAAACTTCTTGGGTAGTCTTCTTTCTTTTAACATACATCTCGCAACTTCAATTATGCTTCTATTCTTTCGTTTGGCAACCCCATTCGGGCGTGGAGTATAACTTTACAGTAAGTTATCTTCAAATTCCTGCACTTCTACAAAAAAGAAGAACTCCTTAGATGTGAATTCACCACCACGATCTGTTTGTAGTGATTTCAAAGAATGTCTGCATTGTTTCTCAGCATATGCTTTGAATTCTAAGAATCTTGAAAATGCTTTAAATTTCTGCTTGATAAAATAAACCCATGTTAATCAAGAAAAATCATATACAAATACCAAACAATACGTGTTCTCAGTTAACGACGTTATACGTATAGGACCACATAAATCAGCATGCACTAGCATCAATGGTGTTATTACTCTCCAAGACTTCCCCACTTAAAATGGAACACGATGTTGTTGACCATAAAAAAAAAGCTTCACATGTTTCCTGATCTTTAGTTACTGAAGGCAACCCATTCACCATTGCCTTTCTTTCCATCAATTTTAGGCCAACAAAATTCAAATGCCCATATCTTTTGTGCCATAGCCACGAGTCATCAATGACACTAAATGCATTATAATTAAGCTCAAAAAATTGAAGGAGAAACTGATGAGTGGGTTTTCTACCTATGATTCGGACACCTTTTAGGCATAATTCTTTGTTAACTTTATGTATATTTAGTGTTATTTCACTAATTATTGCGTTTGTGTTGTAAGAAACGGTTTTCGAGGGTCAAAACATGAAAAATGGAGCTTAGTGGCATTTCTATAATTTCTGGAACAAAAAGCCTACCAGGACCGATTTTCCTAGTGTAAAAAGCACGCCAAGGTCAAGTTATAAAGTACACCCGCCAGGGCGGGCATTCTCAGTACAAAAAAACTCGTCGCGGCGGAGTTGTCGAGAAGAAAGAGAGTTATTTTTTAGTGTTTCAAAAGTTGTGTTTGAGAAGGATTTGTTTGGCTGATTGGTTCAAAGTCTTTAAGGAGGGCTAAAAGACACATGAAGAGGGATATAAAAGAAGAAGAATTCACAAGGATAAGAAGAGATCATTCCATTAGATTAGATTAGAGAGATACTCAATTAGATTTAGGATTCAAAACCCTAGTTTGATATTCAGAATTGGAGATTTGAAGAAATTGGCTAGAAAAAAGATACAGGGTAGGAGCTTATGACACTCCCAAATTCAGACCACACTTGTCTCAAATTTGGTTGCCACGTACTAACTATTATAATAACTCAATATCTCACATACTGGAATAATAGAATGAATTACATTGATATAACATAATTATTTTTATCCCAGGGTTCGTAACTTAAACATCTCTTATATAACTTAACCATAATTAAACATCATTTAGACATAGTTAATACATAATATAATACAACTTAAGTTAAACATTGTTAAATAAGTTCTTCCACAACCAAATCATAGCACATTCCTAGCAACCTAGAAATAACTACTCCAAATCCTTTTCTTTACCCTTGTCCTTGCCAGAGTGTTCACCACGTTCTGCCTTCACTGAAAGTTTTAGGTAAAGCAAGGATGAGCAACAATGTTGTCCAGCAAGTAATATAGCAAAAAGGGTAATTAATATAGTTTTCAATTTATCAAGGGTATATTAATAATGATAGTTCAAGATAACAAGAAGTATCAATGATTATCAACAGCAGTCGCTATGGACAAAAATATCAATAATATTCAAAGGTTTATCAATTCAAGATTTCAAAGTAATGAATATTGAACAGTCACTAAGGACTATGAATTTCTCCTAGAATTAACAGTGATAATGCTGATAATTCTACAAAATGAGTAAAAAGGTGATCAGCCTAAAGTACCTTATGTCATGCATAACATTTAGTCTTTTTCATGTGCGCACGTCGGTTCCCCGACAATATATAATTCCCTTACTAAGAGGGTTATTCTTCTCAGTTATAAGAGTTTGCACCAAGTTAATTTGGTTTGGATAGCTTTCGATCAATTATCAATAGTCTAGCCGAATCGATGGCTTAGACAACTCTTTCACAATATATATATGAACAGTTATAGTTCGAATCAAGGTTTGAAATTTCATTACGAAATATGTTTTCTTCAAAATTCTACTTGTACGATCAATAATTGCACAAGTTCAATAATGCTCAATAAAGAGTAAGGTTCGAGTAGTTGCCTTAAGCGTAGTTTACCAAATTAAAGCTTAATACCCTCTTTCGAGTCCTAACATAATATATTACACATATAGGATACTCATTAGTTACATAAACTCATATATGTAAGTTCAAACCTATACATAAATGTCTAACTTAGTTGTAACTTCATACATACTATATCACATATCCTACATCTTTATATCACAAATCAGATTGGATAATACCACAAAGTCAAACAACATATTTTTCAAATCATTGCTTTATAGCTTGTAAACCATATTTTAGAC